>CM060990.1:17237500-17837500 GCA_030765065.1 Deroplatys truncata | reverse complement strand
CATTGTAGTAAAGCTTCATGTGATGCTTTGAAGGACATATTTTGCTTAATCTGCATTCATCTTACATATAGTATCTTCTTCTTGTGTCAAAGTTTAGTGAAATGGTAATTACGGTGTTTGACTGAGAAAAAGAATTCACATAGAAGTATTTTACATTTTTGATAAAGTCAAGTCAATTCTAGTGTGCAAATACTGTAATATGCACATTGAATAGGTAAGATAAGACATGTGTCGAAAATACATCAATGGCAGCGCTGCACATAGAAAGAATAAAATGATGGCAACTACAGCAGGGGTCAAGTGACAGGCTACTGAAGAATATGCCGGCAGCAAAATGCAGTGTAATCCAAAATGACAAACAAGAATTTGTAATGTCAACAATGTGGGCAGTCATGGAGGCAAACATCCCATTGGAGAAAATTGATCATCCCAAGCTGAGAGAATGGATGAATAAATACACTGGTGTGCAAAACCTAAGGACAAAAGTAATCTTTGCATGCTGTGACTGTCAAGTAACATAGCTCGATGAAACTTGAATCATACATAGAGGGAGCTGCTATGGTATGCTACAGTAGGCAAGTAAACGAAATATGCAATGAGACGAACAGAAATGCCACTTTTATTCATAGACCATGAGCTACACTAAAGTCAACACAACATATGAGGGCTCTCTAGATTTACAGAAACAGGTACATGGTGCTTAAAAGGGTGTATGATCACCACGGACAGCAATGCATGCTCTGCATCATGCTCCCATGCTGGTCAGAAGGTTGGTAAGCAGTTCTTGTGGTAGGACGTTCCATTCCTCCAGCGCTGTTGACAACTGTTGGATGGTCATTGGTACATGTGTATGTGCTGCAATGCGTCTCCCCAAAGCATCCCACACGTGTTTGATGGGATTTAAATTGGGGGAAAAATCAGGCCAGTCCATTCACCGAATATCCTCTCATTCCAAGAGATCCTCCACCTGCGCTGTTCGATGAAGTCGCGCATAGTCATCCATAAAAATGAAGTCAGAGCCGACTGTACCCCTGAAAAGATGCACATGGGGAAGGTGTACAGTATCACAATAACGTTGACCAGTGAGCGTACCATGTTCAAAGATTTGGAATTCGGTGCACCCATGCAACATTATGCCTCCCCAAACCATAACACCCAGACCACCAAAACAATCATGCTCAAGGTGTTCCTAGGTTCGTTCCCACCTCTCACCAGATGAGGGTATGTCGAGAATCACTACTTAGACGAATCTGCTCTCATCTGAGAAAAGCACATCACCCCATTCCTCATTGGTCCAATTTTGATGCTCTTGGGACCATCACAAACGGTGCCGTCAATGTGCGAATGTCAATGGAACACAACATACTGGCTGTCAGGCAAAGAGACCACCTCTGTGTACTCGCTGTGCCACTGTGTATCGTGAGATTGCATGCCTAGCTGTCCTGTTAAATGTGGTTGCAATTGCACCCGCTATTTGGCGTGGATCCCTTCTTGCCTGTTGCACAAAGTAGCGGTCATCTGCTACTGTAGTTGAACGTGGCAACCACCACCTCTCCTTGGGACAGCAGTGCCTGTGGTTTGGAAGGTTCCCCATGCATGTGAAACAATACTGTGAGCAATTCCAAACTCCTGAGCAACACTTGTCAAGCTTTGCCCTTCTTCCAGTTTCTCAATGATTCTTCCTTTCATGAAGTCATCCAAATGGTGTCTACGGGCCATGTTGCAATGAAGAACACCACTACAGTGCATCATAACAGCTTGCTAATTGCCATACACTGTCTTGTCCTGTTTCGTCAATTGCACCGTGTTGCGGGGCCAGACACATTTGCCACTATAGGCTCGCTACACTCATGCCGTGTGACGTCCAGCTTTCTGTGTACATGTGAGAGACCTCTGGCAACATGCTCCTGCAGCTTCATCTACTTCCACCAAGTAGTTCATTTGTTATGCTACTTTACCCATCTCATCCTTAGGTTTTGCACACCAGTGTACATACCAGGTTAGTATAATTACCAGGGCCCAAATTTTGATGACATGTCATCTTTTTATTCTTATACAGTGTGCATTGTTCTTAAGTATTAAAATCCTGAACACTAATCTGTGGTTATAAAAATATTAATTTTATTGGACATTTTTTCATCATATTTTCTGATTTTGAAGTTTTAGGTCATTTTTTCAATTTGTACAGCATTTTTTTTCATTTTCCTTCCTTTTCTCATCCTTTTCTTTCTTTTTTGCAAGAAATCAGATTTAAATTGTTTAACATTTATTTTTAATCTAATGAAATAAATGGATATTTGATCAGTCAGCCGACAATGTACATGTTGGAAGTCCATTTCTTACCTATACTGTACATATCATCGTTGCACCAAGCAATTCTCCTATTTGCAATATGCCTGTGGTAGTAAAACAAACAAAAGGCCATTCGACAATGTGCAAGTTGAAAGGAAAGCATTTGATCCATTATTTTCATTGTCACAGATTTAGTTATTTACAGATTTTCTGAGAGGAAAGTTTGGTGTTCAGTTCAGTTTTTGTACTTTCATTCAGCCATGTCTAAAATAAAACCATCTAAATCTTGTCATTTAAGACAGATTGTATCTGAATTTGAAGATGTTTTCTCTATGGATGGTGAGGTGTTATTTTGTAAGATGTGCGAAACAAAGGTATCAGCCGAAAGAAAATTCACCGTTCGGCAACATGTGGGTCACGATAGGTATATATGGGCAGTGCAACTTGCAAGTAAGAAGATATCCACGCAACTTTTACTGCATAAAAGTGTATCCATGAAGGAGAATAAATCATCAGATTTTTACAGAGACTTTTGTGAAGCTTTATTTCTGCCTACATCCCATGTTTGACATTGAACAAAGCTAAATTGAAGGGTTTTCTAGAACTACATTTCGGATGTCCTAACCCAGACAAATCAACTCTTCAGAAGAACTCCCTGTCACAATGTTACGACACCACCATTAGCAAGATATGGGGAAAAATACATGGAAAGAAGAGTTTTGCATCCATTGACAAAACCAGTGATGTAGAAAATCGTTACTTGGCTAACGTAATCATTGGTGTATTGGAGATCGACTGACCAGGTGAAGTGTTTCTGCTTACAAATGAGGTATTAGAAACTGTTAATCACTCCACAATTTGTGGACTCTCTGAAAAACGTATGCTTTTGTTATGACCTGAGTGTACCAGAAATGATGTCTTGCTTTTTGTGACTAACGCAGTGCCATACACCGTGACAGCAGGAAAAGTCAATACAAGCTTTTTACCCAAAAATGGTGCACTTGCTTAGCACACGCTATGCATAGGGTGGCAGAGGAAGTTAGAGCACACTTTTCTCAAGTGGATTGCCTAGTGTCAAAGACAAAGAAAAGTTTCTTTCTTTCTTTTAATCTCTTTATTGTCGCTTCAACTATTAAGTCATATTGCGACTACTTTAGAACACAGGTCAAGGCTCCCTCTCACAAACAGCTAAGTCCATGGCTCCCGGTATTCCACTCCCATCAGTAACCTGTCTTCACCCAATGGGCCACCTGGAATTTATTGCGATCATTTACAGATGGTGAAACGTGTTATTGAAACACTGTATCCTGACAATGCTACTGCAATTGATGTGGCTAAAACACCATTTTCAAACAGTGAAATTGTAGGGCAGCTAGCCTTCATAAAGGCAAATTTCAGTTGCTTAACACAAGGAATCATACAGGAGATTGGTGCAAGTCTGGAAAGTTCTCTACTCTAATTAAAAAAATTGCATCTGATTTGAAATGTATAGCAAGGAGAAGTTGGAAGAAGGTGCCTAAGAAAGTGTTAAGTGTTCTTGATAAAAACTCGGGATACAAAACTTTGTGTCGCATTTTTCAAGTGCTAACCAATGAAACATTTGATACTTCCTGAATTGAAGATCTCGCTGCCAGTGATATTTCAAGTATGCTCCAGTGGTATCAGCGGATGTGGAAAGGAGTTTCTCACAGTACAAAAATGTGCTTTCTGACAACAGCATTCCCTAACTTTCGAGAACCTGCACAGGCTGCTGGTTACCCTCTGCAATAATTCTAAATAAGGTAAGATTTTTTTGTACGTTCATCTTCTTAGAGCATGCAAATTTGTGAGTTTAAATTAATATTAATTTTTAAATTCAGTTCTTACATTACAGAAGTAAGAATTGTGCTGTACTCTCATACTCTAAAATGAAGATAACATTTTTTAGTCATTTTTTAGATAATTTTTTTTATTTTTTAGATCATTTTATTGATCATTTTTAGATTTTTTAGATCATCAAAATTGGGACCCTGGTAATTGCCTAGTACTTAATATTCTTTAAAACAAGTGTGATTTCTGTTGTTAATGATGCAGAAGGGGGCAAATTATTTGGCTAAGGTGTTTTTTGAGGGATATGCTTTCCCTTAGAAGGTGAAAGCTCTATGGACTCTGGGTTCATTTGAACATCATTTCATTTATTCAGCTTTCAGTCATACATAATATGTAAAGCAGCCTGTAATTACTATATCCCTTATTTTTAAGGTGCTGGAAATTTACCTACAACTGGCAGACTGAGGAAAGGCTATGTAGGTACATCAAATCATGAAAGAAGCTTTGAAGGATGGAGTTGCAATTCTTTGTGGTGAGATGACAGACAGAAAAGGACAATTCTTGTTTGTAATTGTTTGTGAGAGGATTGAAGGTTCTTGTAAATGCTAATGCTACTGAATGTTCACAAGCTGTTGTCAGTGTACTACAAAAATTTGGCATTCACTATCATAACATTGTGTTGACTTCTGATTCAGCACATTATATGACCAAGTGTATAAATGTCAAAGTTTTGGTATCAGAAAAGGTAGTACATACCCATTACTGGGCTCATGAACTGAATTTATTAGGGAATATATAGAAAGAGCTTAATGATTTGAACCACTGTGTAATACATGTAAACAGATTTTTTTGAATACGCAGAAAAGAAAAATTGCCTAACTTAAGTTTCTGACACATCAGTGCGAGGACAAACCTACCAAAGTGAAAAGTTTGCTATTCCAATTATCACCAAATGGAACTCTTGGTTTAAGAGTGTTGAATATATTGAGGAGTATCTCTTTCATATGGTAGAATTTGCTCAGAGCAGTGAAGTACTTCAAAGCCTTGAAACAAAAGAAAATTCAAACAATTCACTGCCAAGCTGTCTTTCTTGTTGAACACTGTTCAAAATATTATAACTTACTTTTAAATTTAGAACAAGTCCCATTAATACATGTATTAAATTAAAAAACTCAGCGACCTATGTGAAAGCTTTCAATTATATTAGCAATTATATATAGCATATTGTCGTGACCTCTAAACACACTAGCTCAATGGGGGGGGGGGGGGGTAGAGCAACTCGCAACTCGGGTACTAAAGAATCTAAAAGTTAATAATTTATATTATGCGAGGTCACGACGAGGGACGCAGCTAAGAGAAATGTGAAAAATATTAGGAAATACCTAGTAAAAGGATTACTACATGGTGCAGATGAGAAAAGGGATCTATCTACTATGATAAATTACACTGAATAGAAGTGGATGGCAAGGAGGTTTATTAATAAAAGGGGATACAGTACCTCCTTGTTTCCATGTCTGCCGGTGAGGATGCCATGCTTGGACGCATGGGTAGCACGCACACAACACAACCTGCCTCTTCCAGTAACTAGCCACGACTGACTCAACCCATACTAACTCAGCATGATGACGCTATCTAAAACTTGTTTATCCCCACCACTCTTACGCAATACCCGATCTGGGCAGACAAGTCATGTACGCAACAATACTTGTACATCACATCTCCCCCTGGCTACCCAGATCGACGTCCCCGTCGACACAAGAAGGTTTTTTTTGTGTGGACAAAGAATTACAAGAAAGAAGAGAAAAAAAATATGACATACTTTACAATGAATAGTTTAGACAATTGGACTACAGTAAACAATATCTGGGTAATATGAAGCAGAAATGTCTCTCAGAGAAGAAGTTAAAGTTTTGGTAATACCTATGTTACATGTATGTGACACAGATTCAAACAATATGGAGTCTCGAGTGCCACCGACGATTTAGTTTGACAGATTTCCTAAGTATGAGTACCCCGCACACGCACACTACACCGTACTGCCACTGTTACATACACACTACACTGCACATGGTTGTTCCGACGTAACTGTTTGTGGGTGGAATTTCCACATCACCCACAACGACGAATTTTCAGCTGCAGAGTCTTTCTGGTGCTGCAAGTCGCTGAAGATGTGGGGGGGAGCAATCGCTAGCTTGGACTGCCCCCCAAAATAGTGGCTCCTTATGCCACTGCAGTATAGTGGATGAAAGACAGCACACCTCTGGTGTATCTAGAACCTCTGGCGTGTCTGTCGAGCAGGGATACTCCTCTGGACACCCGAGCTCCGGAATCAGCAAAATCACTATAACATAAATCACAGAAGGATAGAAATTGTGCTCCTGTAGATCATCATACATAAAAAAAACAAGTAATATGTCATGTACAGTAATAAGATTTGAAAATGCCAAAAAGTTTACAATCAATCAATTCTTTTAGTATGGGGCAAAGAGAAAAAAAATGACTACACGTTGACATAAAAACTGAATTTTACAAGGGGTTACCATCCAAAATTTAACACAAACTGCTTTAGAATCCAAATACAGAGACATAAAAGGGCCAGAATACATAAACATTATATCACTTACATTCATTGTTTACATACAATAACACAACACAAATATATAGAAACTTATTTGGGATCCCAATATTATTTATGACCAGCTGGTACTACTAATGAAGAAAAGAAATAAGTGCACTTACAATACATTCATACATGACAATGAAATGTAATCATTCATACTGACCATGGCCCAAATAATACACAACACTCACTTAAATAACTACCCAAAACTACTATGTGCATTGCTACAGACTTCAAAAATAAATCCACAGTACATACGTCAAACTACACCTCATTACATTCTTTCAACTACAATACTCATGCTCTACTGTCAAATATAAGTTCTCCTCTACATTACTATCTCATCCATCTCCTTATTATCATCATCATCATTATTTCAATCATCATCATTATCATCTTAGTTTTCAACTTTCTCGTATACAGTAATTACTGAGAAAATAAAACATCTTCACCGACGTGTCTCATTCAACTGGCTGTAAAGTCAAAAATACCTAACATGGGCATAAACCAAAGAAAGCACATTAATATTTCAGGAATGACACAAATAACATGGCATCATACTGTTGCATCCACATCCTCCGAATCAAAATTAAGCTGGAAAATAGATGGTATTGAAACTCGTTATATAAGATGGTACTAAACTTGTTGCATAAACACAAAAAAAAAATTATTCTCATTGCATTCAAATCATTGCATTTACTCTCTCATGTGAATACATCACACACGCTATACTGGGCACATTTCAGCAACACCAATAAGCAAAATCTCTCAAATCATCACATCAAATCGAATTTCCAGGTACTTGTAGCCCTCCTGAAAAATCAAACATTTACACTTCAACCATCGGGGTTACTCTTTGGCACTTCCACCGAAGCTGACATTAACTCATCTCTCACATTACCACCATCGGGGTTACTCTTTAGCACTTCCACCGAGGCAAATATTAACTCATCTCTCACATAACCTCACAAACATATACACACACTATTCATGCAACAATTTTCTGCAAAGAAAAGATCACAGCATCATAATGAAACCCAAAATCACCCAAATCAAACGAATGCAACAGAACAAAGCACATCATTACCAAAACAATACTGTCACATAACATTCCTGAAAATCAAAGCTTAATTAAGCACACAGTACACACTTACAGGTTGTTTTTCTTATGCTTTTTACCACAAAATGGTGCAACTTTCCAGTTTCATGTAATATATACTTCATGCCAACATTAAGGCAAACAATAAAAATAGCATCACAAAACTCAAAATTTACAGTCTATAAGGACCCACAGGATCATAGTAAGGATGAAGGCATGACACATGAACACTCTGATGTTTGGTACGAGGAGCATGAGGTCGACCAACAAGGTAGGTAACAGGAGTGATCTGTCAGATAATTTCAAAAGGACCAAAATATCTATGTAACAACTTTGTACATTTACCTTTCTTTCTTATAGGAGTAAAAACTTTGACTAATTGACCTACATTGTAAACCACATCTCTATGTTTGGCATCAAATGCTTCTTTTTGTTTCACTTGTTGCTTTGTAACGTTAGCAACAGCAACCTCACGTGCCTTCTGAATCTCTTGTAAAGTTTGTTTCACAAAAAGGTCATTAGATGTAGCTTGCAGCTGAACCTGATTAGGTAAAGAAGGCTCCCGACCATATATCAAGAAAAAGGGTGAGAATTTAGTAGACTCCTGAACATTTGAGTTATAAGAAAAAAATCACATAGGGCAAAATTGAGTCCCAGTTCTTTTGATTAGTGTCAACAAAATGGCTAAGCATATTCAAGAGGGTTTGATTGAATCTTTCAGTTAGTCCATTACAAGCTGGATGGTAAGCACTAGTAAAATTAGAAGACACTGATAGAGATCTCAACAATTCTTGTGTCACTTCACTGAGGAAAACTGAGCCGCGATCAGACAACATGGCAGCAGGGGCTCCATGCCTACAGATGATGTTATGCAAAATAAACTTAGCAACTTGGGGAATTGTTGCTGAAGGAAGCGATGCAGACTCGACCCAGCGAGAAGCATACTCGGTCGCAACGACGACGTACTTGTGTCCAGAATTAGAGCGTGGGAGAGGCCCAAGCAAATCAATACCCCACCGCTCGCCTACAGAAGTAACAGGAATTGGTTGTAATAAACCTGCTGGCTTTTGATTCTTAGGTCCTTTTCTGGTTTGACAACTGGGACAGGTACGCACAAAATGTTCAATATCTTTTTTCATCTCAATCCAATAGTATCTGGAGTGAATTTTGGCAAATGTTTTAGAAAAGCCTAAACGACCTGAAAGAGGATCATCATGACACAAAGATAGAATTTCATGTTTCAGTGCCTCTGGAATAACCAGCAGATGGAGAGGGCCAGTGGAGCCAGCATTTTTACGATAAAGAACTCCTGATTTAAGAGTATAAGTTGAAATTTGTCGCTGAATCTTAGCAGGGGCTGACGGAGGATCATGGAGAGCATTGATAAGCTCAAGTAACACAGTATCTTTTTTCTGTTGGTCAGCAACTTCAACTGAAGACAATAAACATGTGGGAAGTTCCTCGAGCTGCTGAAGTTCACTTTCTTTGGGTTGCAACACAGGAAATCTCGATAAAGTATCAGCATCATGATGTTTCTTACCAGATTTATAGGAAATAGTATAATCAAATTCTTGCAATTTCAAACTCCATCGTGCCAGACGCCCAGTCAAATCTTTTAAATTATTCAGATAACAGAGGGAGTGATGATCAGACACAATATTAACCTTATAGCCATATACAAAACTGCGAAAGTGAGTAAGTCCAAACAAGATGGCCAACAATTCCAACTCAGGAACACTATAATTACGTTCACATTTGGATAATGTCCTCGAAGCATAGCCCACTGGTTTCAACACATTGTCAATCTTTTGATACAAAACAGAAGCAACCCCTAGTCCACTGGCATCAGAGTGTAATTCAGTATATGCACCAGGAGTATAGTGAGCTAAGACAGGAGCAGAAACTAATGAGTCCTTCAACTTTTGAAATGCAGCTTGCTGATCAGGTTCCCAAATAAAACTTTGATTTTTCCTAGTCAACTGAATAAGTGGTTGAGCAATATCAGCATAGTCTTTGATGAATTTCCTGTAAAAGTTAAATAATCCCAAAACCTTCCTTACATCTCTGACATTTTGAGGACGAGGCAAATTCTGAATGGAAACTACTTTTATCAGAATCAGGAGAAATACCATCTTTGGAGACTTCAAAGCCTAAGAGCTTGATCTTTTGCATAGCGAAGAAACACTTTTCTGGTTTGAGCTTAAACTTATGGTTATCCAGACGTTGAAAAACAGCTTCAAGATTTTGTAACAACTCGTCAAAGGTTTTAGCAAAAACGACAATATCATCCAAATTTGCAATTGCCTTTTTAAAATTCAGATCACCTAGCAACTTGTCTGCGATGTAGCTGAAGAACCTAGGAGCATTCGCCAATCCAAAACTCAAGCGTGTGAATTGATATTGACCTTGAAAAGTAACAAAAGAAGTATATTTCTGGCTATCCTCTGCAATAGGTACCTGAAAATATGCTGACAGCAAATCTAGTGAGACAAACCATTTAGCCTCCTCCAAATAACTTAACACATCATCTATCAATGGCAAAGGGAAAGTGGTGGTTTCTGTAACAGCATTCAATTTCCTATAATCAACACAAAATCTCATGGAACCATCTTTCTTTTTAACAAGCACCACAGGAGAAGCCCAAGAGGACTGCGATTCCTTAATAATTCCAGCATCTTGCATTTCTTTAACCTGTTCAGCAATGGTTTCCTTTTGTTTATGGGGAACTCTGTAAGGTCTTTGTTTAATTGGTTTAAAGTCAGTTACTTTAATATCAAACTCTGCGACATCAGTAGTACCAAGTTCTTGCAATGTGGTGGCAAAAAGATCACTATATTTCAATAACAAAGAATGCAATTCAGCCTTTTGCGTTTCTAGTAGTTTACCATTGACATTAAAATTAAAATTTGAAGCTGGCAGAGGGGTAACATCTGATGATAAAACAGAATTACTCTGAACTAGTGCAACATCATAAGCTTTAGCTAAAACTGTATTGGCAAACAGTGTTTGTGGAACTGCAGTATTATTATGCACTGGTATAGTAAGTTCAGATGCAGAATGACACAACAACGGTGGAATTGAAAGATTTTTCTTTTGCATTATATTAACAGCAGGTTCAAACATAACCTCATTACTAATGTCTGACGAGGGTTTAACTGTTATATAACATGTAGATTATGGTGGAATTTTCACATCATTCACAACTGCCATTTTAACACCAGAATCATTACGTTCATTATCTTGCAAAGGATTCACTGCCATATCAACAAAAGGACCTTGTACTAGGGTAATTGGTATAGTAAAAACATCATCCTCGGAAGAATTCAATGTTATCAAGTTGTGTGCATAGTCAATTACTATACCATGAGCATGCAAAAAGTCATTGCCTAAAATTAAATCATGAGACAGATCTTTCACAACTAATACATCTTCCTGAAAAAGAACATCATTAATATAAAAATCTACAGCAGTGTGGTAAGGTGCATCAAGTAACTTATTACCTGCAGTTCGAAGCAACATCTCTATAGGTTTCAATGTAGAGTGATCAAGAACATGGGCAGCATTCACAATGCTAACTGTGCTTCCTGTGTCGAGCAAGATGGAAACCTCTGTCTGGGCAATATGACCAGTAACTTGTAAGATCTGACCTGATAATGCAGCCACATCCCATTGAGGTGCAGCCATGCTGGTGGGCAGTGGTGATGCTGCTAAGTCTCGTCGTATGAGGCTCGGCGCCAGTCGTTTTTTGACTGAGGAAAGCGGCTACGGCAGAAGCGAGCCAGGTGGCCCTGCCTGTTGCATCTATAGCAAGTGATGGATGAGTCCCGCCGGTTGAAGCCAGATGACCGTGGAAGCTGTGAAGTTCTCTCCGAAGATGCTACAGCAGGTGGTAACTGAAACTGGTTAACTCGGTTACATAACTGTTCTACACGATCAATCAGCTGTTGCATGGGAGTGACTGGTACGTCCCCAAGAGAAGAAGCATTTGTTAGCTGAGCAGTAGCTGGTAAAGTAACAGCAGGAACAGATGCATTATTAAATACAGGAGTGGGTGGTGTAAACACTGCAGCCTGAGATTGGGCACACACTAGATGTTCTCGGTTCTGCATATAAAATTGTGCCTTGTCCACTCGGCGAATTATTTGTATCACCTTGTCAACAGTTTGAGGATTTAATGGCAGCAAAGGCTGTACATAGAGAGGTTTAAGACCTTTAAGCAGGTGTTTGATTTGTTCTAACTGAGACATAGCTGGATTTACAGAGATAACACATCATAGATATAATTAATAACAGGTTCATCATCTAACTGTACACGCTGTCTGAGTTTCATTTCTAAAATATCACTCTGGTTAGTCATCTGAAAGGCATTTAGAAACTGTGTAGATAGGCAAAGCCAATCATGGCGAGGATGCCGGTGGCGAAAAGTTTGAAACCATGATGCAGCAGTATCTCTCAAGTAACATGGGAAACATTTCAATTTCATTTCCTCAGACCAACCATTAGCAGCAGCGATCATTTCAAAATTTTGAAGAAATTCATATGCCGACAACTTACTGGAATTCTCAAAGTAAGAGGGTTCAATGACTGGACGACACACAGCTGACTGCATTGTGCTCACCGAAACAGGCGGATTAGACATCGCTGGTAATAACTGGGTAACAACAGGTGTACTAGTGCTGGAAATAGATTCTACTTCACTATGCTCACTGACTGGAGCAATAACCACATCAGATTTCTGCGTAGTGCGTCGCTTAGGCATTGTGACAGACAAAACAAAGATAAACTCAACCAGTAAATGAATGGAAGATCACCATTACAGATTACACCAAACTAAGCACTTATAGCATCGCATGAATGTAACTAGAAATATCAGAACATAGCCAGATAAGAACCAATACCAGGAGTAATATAATTAAGCGCCCACGGCGAAATATTAGAAAACTATACCAGCCTATTGTTTACACAGACATGACACGCAAGCCACTTGGACACAAAACCAAGGTTTTAAAACAGAATGTACACATGGAAGAGGAAAAAAAAAAAATTAACAAAGTGATATCTTCAGCGAGAAAACTCGAACTGGAAGTTAAAAAAAAATTACGTCACACCTACTGTGACTAGCGCTGAAATTATCCCAAGGAGAGCAGAATATGCTAAACTCGTAATTTATGCGTACCGGAGCACGATGCACAAAAATGAATTCCTTCTATTTCTTTTTTTTTTTTTTTAAATAGATGCATCTGACCTATTATACACACACGCAAATAAACGCACAGAACACGTGCTGTAAAAGATTGGCTTCACAAGCTAGAATTAGTGATGAATTGCATGACCACGCAGAGATTACATAACACACTTGCATACATAAAAGTTGCACGAAAAATGCACCCCAAAAATATAGAAAGGAGCAGAAAATCACAATCAATGCAATATAGAATTATAAGCTCCCAGAACTACTACCAATGAGCACAGAAAACAGCATCTCCAAACACACCGCTAACACGTGACGACCACATTATCAAAGTTGCAAATATCGCCCAATTTTCCACAATTCACAAAAATAAGTACTTTAAAATGACCAGTACGAATGATTTATCACAGTAACAGAATTTAGCAGAAGTGAAGCCATGGTAAAGGGGAAAAATGGAGCCAAAAGTTTTACCACCACGCCACGCCATGCCATGCCACGCTACCGACAGACAATGCAAAAAAATTAAAAGTGAACTTAAAATTAAAATATAAACATGGGACTTTCAGGAAACAATGCAAAAGGAATTTAGAAGAAAACCCACAAATTACAGCACCAAAACCCTTACCCTTAAGCCACCAAAAAAAAAAATTACACTTCTAACAAACACGCGGAGGACTAAAAATGCTACATTTTAGAGGGAAAAAAAATTTTACAGTTCAAAATCTCAAAATATTACATTATTCCCGGCCCTCCACCAAATGTCGTGACCTCTAAACACACTAGCTCAATGGGCGGGGGGTAGAGCAACTTGCAACTCGGGTACTGATGAATCTAAAAGTTAATAATTTACACGAGGGACGCAGCTAAGAGAAATGTGAAAAATATTAGGAAATACCTAGTAAAAGGATTACTACATGGTGCAGATGAGAAAAGGGATCTATCTACTATGATAAATTACACTGAATAGAAGTGGATGGCAAGGGGGTTTATTAATAAAAGGGGATACAGCACCTCCTTGTTTCCATGTCTGCCAGTGAGGGCGCCATGCTTGGACGCATGGGTAGCACGCACACAGCACAACCTGCCTCTTCCAGTAACTAGCCACGACTGACTCAACCCACGCTAACTCAGCGTGATGACGCTATCTAAAACTTGTTTATCCCTACCACTCTCTTATGCAATACCCGATCTGGGCAGCCAAGTCACGTACGCAACAATACTTGTACATCACAATATATGTAACTAAAAGGTGGCAGCCAGTAGTATGACTCTGCATAATAGTACCTCAAATAATATGCAAAAACCCAACAGATCTAACAGTAATGTGGAAAATATCAACAGAAAAAACTTAAACAAGATAGAACGAATGCTGCAAATGAATGGCAACAAAAGAATCTTGAGAAATCAACAAATGAGAACTACACAATGACAAGATGGTGCAGGAGCGAATGCATCAATTCATTACACATAGTAATAGAGATACTAAACAAAGAGCTAAATGAAGCATGCTCAGAAATAGTAAGATTCATGGCAGAAAATGTACAATTAAAAAGCCAAATCCAACTAGAAGCAGAATGAAAACAATAAAATATTGGAGCTAGAAAATCAGAAGAATGCCAATATACAGCATGTGCTCAGGACTAAAAACAAATTTTCCATCATAGCAACAAATGAAGAAGAAGAAGAAGAAGAAAAAAAAAAGAAGAAGAGGGAATTGAACCAGTGATAGAAGAGCTTGGAATAAAACCTACCGAAGAAGACATCAACTATAAAGAAAAGCAAGAAAATCACAAATTATAGAGATAGTCATGCAAGAGACCTTGCTCAGAAAATATATGAAACATTAGTGATAGTGAAGTTGTAGGTTATGTGAAGCCTAATGCAAAATTTGAGGTTGCTACAGAAAATATATCTAGCTACAGTAAGTAAAGTGGAAAAAAAAGCAGTGAAAATTGTTGTGGCTGGTACAAATGATGTGTATAAGAATGAAGCAAACATTGCTATAAACACCCCAAGGCAAATTCTGCAAAGAGAGGAAACCAGGAAGACGGATGTAATAGGGTGAATATTCCTAACAGGTACGATTTGAACTATAACTCATGCGTTAACAAACAAAGGTGAAATTAATGTGTTCAGTGTACCCAAATGTAAATATGGTGGACATCAGCAATCTTAAGTGTGAGTACCATTCCAGGCACGGCTTACATTTCAATAATAAAGGAAAGGGGTACTTAAGTTCATTTCTCTCAGAGAAAATTAAATCCATTGTCAGTAAGAAAACCCCTTGTACTTAATTCAACTGGGAAAGTAGATAGTGTTCAGTGACAAATTGTAAACTTGTGTTCATCCTATGCTGACAAAAACAGCATGCACAGGAACTCTACCCTTACAGTATTTCACCAAAACACACAGTATGTCTCCAATAAAGTTGAAATTTTAGAAACAGTTTTAAATGACACAAATCCTCAGGTTGTAGTATTTTCAGAACATGGCTTAAGGAAGGAACAGCTACATTTTGTAAACATTGTAAATTAGGAATTAGTTTCCCAATATTGTTGTACAATGTACAGAAGTGGAGGAGTCTTACTGTATGCCAGGAATGATTTTATTGTAAATAGGGTAGAAAATGTAAGCGTAGAGATCTCTGAGATAGCTGCAGTAAAATTAAGCTCAGAATTGGGGAAAGTACTCATTTTTGGCATTCATAAATCCCCTAACTGAAGTATAAAAGAGTTCCTAATTCGCTTGGAAAATATGCTGCACAAAATCACATTTAACCGGTATTCTTAAGTGACAATGTGGATGCAGGTAATATAGATCTTCAGGATGTCCTTGATAGCTTCAATTTAAAAATTGTTTCTCAGCCCACTAGAATCACAGATCACTCATTATATCTGTATAATCAAATGACTCAACCAGCACAATAAATAATGAATTTCATGTGTCGGACCATAGAGGTCAAGTTATAGATATTTACAACTGTTTTAGCCAAATGAAAGATGGCATATATACAGACATTATGTAACCTAGATGATCTAAAAGATATGCTTGCCAAGAAGAATGGGTAAAGGCATATAGTGTGTGCAATATACATGAAAAATGGAGGACTTTTATGCAAAAATTTGCTTTCCACTTCAATGAAACTTGCCCTCAGTTGAAAAGATCAGTTAAGCTTGAAACAAATGACAAATTAACTTTGTCAACAGAACTAATATGTTTAAAAGATAAAATGAAAAGTATGTATGAATTCTTTCATACTACCAGATTGAATTGCATTAATACCTATAAAAGTATAAAAAAACAATATAGGAAAGCATTGATCAATCTAAATGCAGATCGGATAGGAAATAAAATAACAAACTCCAATAATACTACAAAAATGGTGTGGAATGTTATAAACAAGCAAATTGAGCTCCAAATAGGTGAACACTCAAACCTAAGTCTGAGCCAAAATGGACAAATACTATATGACCCTTCTGAACTCTGCAAATTATTTAACAGCTTCTTTCTAAATACTAATGTGACCCTTCTGAACTCTGCAAATTATTTAACAGCTTCTTTCTAAATATTAATGTGACCCTTCTGAACTCTGCAAATTATTTAACAGCTTCTTTCTAAATACTAATGTGACCCTTCTGAACTCTGCAAATTATTTAACAGCTTCTTTCTAAATACTAATGATAATCCTGTAATTAGTGATAGGTAGTAGAAGTACTAAAGACAAAACTGTTATGAATAGCATGTATTTGCATGAGACAAATGCTGAAGAAATATACACAGTAATAAGCAGTTTTAAAAATCAACAGTCCTCTGGGTGGGATGGCGTGTCACCTATAGTATCTAGTAAAACATTGCAAACAAGAATTGCTGAATATACTGGTATACTTAATAAATTACTCAATGAATGATGGCATATTCCCAGAATATTAAACATTAACATTGTATGACCAATTCACAAAAGAGATTCAAATACAAATGTTAGTAATTACAGACCAATTATCCTAACCTCAGTATTCCAAAGTGCACAAGGAAGGACTTATAGCTAGAATAAATAGTTTTTTAAAATCTAATAATATCCTAAATCATTTTCAACATGGATTTAGAAATAAATTATCAACCATCATACTGTAGCCGAATATGTACATAAACTCTGGAGTTGATAGATACCCATAAAAACACAGGAGGAATTTACCTAAACCTCTCCAAAGCTTTCGACTCTTATGTCTCATGATCACCTAATCTGAAAATTAGAATACTATGGTTAAATTGATAACTACTGGCAACATCTTAAAAACCATGTGCAGAAGTAAATTGGAAAAGTGGTGACATTATACACACCATTAAATCAAATGCTGGCTATAGCAAGACTATAACACAGGAAAGTCAGGGGTACCACAGTGATCAGTACTGGGACCTACACTTTTTTTATCTATATAAATAATTTACTTGAACCGTAAAACAACAACGTGATCTCTTAGGCAGACGATGCATATATAATATGTTGGAGTGAAGGTAGAGAAAGCTTAGAAGAGAAAATGACAAGTGCAATTGGTGAAATATCACAGTATTGTATAAACAATCGACTAAAGTTAAATATAGGAAAAACAAATTTCTTGACATTTCAAAGCATTAATTTAAATATAAATATTAACAATATTGCTTCAAAACAGATAAACTGTAAATTTTTGGGCATATGCCTAGAAGAAAGTTTAACCTAAAACACACACATAGAAATGGTCTGTAAAAAATGAACTTCTGCACCTACTGAGACAGTTAGCAAAATATTGGGACATTAATATTCTTAAAAAAGCATATTACACCATTATTTACCCACATTTAGCATATGGAATAGAAATTTGGGGGGGGGACAAATTAAACCAATATGGAGAGGTTATTAAAAGTGCAAAAAAAGGTGCATAAGAAGTATGTATGTGCAACCTTCGGTTTCGACAGTCCTATAGGGAAACATTTGTAACACAAAATATCCTAACTGTAGTTTCACTATATGTGCTCGAAACTATTATACTTGTCAAAGATAAAAGGCAATTTAACATGCTCAATAAAGACTGCCATGCATATGATACGGAGAGCACAAATAAAACTCGAATCAAGAAGGATCTACATAAAATAGAAGCTATATTGTATAATAAATTACCATTGAATACCATAGACTTAAAATTTAAACCTGTTCTAAAATCATTCCTAATAGAGAAATGCTGTAAAGTATTGCTGAACTATAATGGATATAAGTGTATATATGTAAATATTTTTATAAAATGATTTTGTAAATAACTTATATTGTATTCTGATTATATAGATATAATGTTTAATTATTAGCATTATTCAGAATTAATGTGTTGTTGTTGTTATTATTATTATTATTATTATTATTATTATTATTATTATTATTATTATTATTATTATTGGATGCATTTTTTTGTTTTTTGAAAACCTTAAGTATAGGTTCAGGACTATTCGGGCAAATTAAGGCACAGTTAACCCTATGTTTAAATCTGTGGAAAAACTGAAAGAAATAATGGGTCTGATCCAGGGAAAATTGTGATAAACCTCTGTTGGTGAGCTTTTTGACCCGCACAATATTACAAAAGGTGTTGGAAATAATGGAATAAATACCATTTGTGCAAGAACTACTTCCATCACAGTGTATACAGCAGTACACTGGTAAGAAGCTCTTGCAGAACTGACCAAAATATTGATGTGATTTCTCTTCTTCTTGGCTTAAAATCCGAGTATAAAGATTTTGTTGAAGCTGTGTTCTGTCAATAATTTAGATAGTAATAGGTCATTTTCAGCCTACTCAAATGTCATGTCTGACAAGAGAGCAGATCTGACTCCTAACATGGAGCTAATGGAATCTCTGTCATTTGCTTATTGAGAAGATTTGTGAAATTCACCTCTTCCATTGTAAATAATTTTAATTTTGTTGTTATTGTACATTTTTGTAAAAATTAAACTTGGTATTTTATTGCAATATGATGTGTTTTAATTTGTGTACCTTTTACTCCTGAGAGCAAAAATTAAAAACTAGCATAATAATTGACGAAATACAATAACAAATAGCAAAAAATGTATACAGTAAACAGGTGGCTCTAATTATCACCTCTCCAACACCCATGCAGTGGGATTGTTGTTTCTGCAGAATTGTATCAATTTCAAATCTTTCGAATTATTTAGTTAACATAGCTACTCTACGTTTGTTAAGAATAATACAAATTCTCTAATCCTCATTTTGTAGCTCATTCCCCTTCGACCCAAGCTCCTTGCCTATGCAGCCATTAAAATCAACAATTAAAAATTGTATTCAAGGACATTCTGCCTTTAGTTCCTCTAATTCTCCATGTATGATCTGAAGGAGGTCAGAATTACAAAATATCCAGCTTTAAGCTGGATTAAACTATTACTAAACCAAACCTAACTCTTGAATCACCATCCATATTAATCCATTTCTTTTGACTTCCTTTCTTTAGCTTTACCATTCAACACATTGTAGTAAATACCAAAGCTGATATTCTGCCTCCTCCTGCTTATTCCTCCTTTCCTACTGACTCATACATGATGGTCAGTGTCAGCCATACTTCTGCAAGGGATAGCTACTACACTTGAAAAATTGAGGAGCATTTTTTCAAAAGTTGATAACTATCAAATTTTGAAAATTCAGATTTATGTAATTACATATCAACCTTGTTGCCATGCATGACCTGTTGAAATGGTTTAGTCAAAAACCGATATTTGTCATGGTTATAGGGTGCTGAAAACAGTGAGGTTTTGCAGTACTCTATATTTGCTCTCAGCTGGTTAGAACAGAAGTCAATAAATGCAAAATGCATTTTACTTCAGAGAGAGAATAGCATTGTAGGGAAGTCAATTATTGGCAAACGCTTCATGACAGAAACAATGATTCAAATGAATGGTTCACTCAACAATAACTCCTGATTACTGCCCAGTCTATTCCAGTTTTTGCAGAGACAAGATCACAATAAAAGAATGGTCTGTTGTATTATAATGCGATTCAGAAAATGACTTACATGTAACTGAGTGTCCATGATGTAGCAAGTCCCACTCAAGAGTAAAAGCACCAAACAAGGAAATGCCAACTCTTACATCTTCACATGAGAACTCAAAAGCCTTAGGAGGAAAACAATGCAGAGTTGCTGATCTCATGATGATATTGAACTTGTAACCAGAGGTTTGCAGTTCAAATCCTGCCAGGACCTTCCTCCCTTACTGAGGTTTTTTCCAGGTTTTCCTAAGTCCTCATAACAGGCAAATGTAAGGGAGGTACCCTAAACTTAGGCCTGGAACATTTCATTCCCAGTTATTTAATTTCATGTATCACCAGTGTCATCATTTGTGGTGCCATCTGAAGTAAGAATGGGTGCTAAACACTACTAAAAAAAAAAGCATATCACAGATTTTCATAAGTATGTAAATAGTTGAAACAAAATGGACCAGGATAGGTTATTACCGAAGTACCTGGAAATCACATCACCAAAATGCAACGGATGTTGGCTTATGAAAACTATAAGAAGGTATTGTTGTCAGAACTGGATGCTTAAACTGGAAGTCCTGTCAAGGAGATACTGAAGTGTAGGAACTGCAGTCAAGAAGTAAAGAAGGCAGCTACTTTGCAAAATAGGAACATGGTCAGCAAAGATATGATAGGATTTCTGAAAACTCGTGAAGTATTTTGAAATACTGGAAGGAGCAGAAGAGACATGGGACATAAGGTCGTAGTTGAAAGTCACTATTAGGTCTCCAGTTTTGTGTTTTTGGAGTCTGAGTTGTTTTGTATTTTGTTAATGTTATGTTACTCTCTTATGTTTATCAAACTGTCTTGGAGCAATGTGACACTAAATAATTGTAATGCAGCATGAACAATAATATGCCTCTATAATAACTATAAAGGATAGAGGAAAAGAAAAAAAAATGACATTTTGAATGTGTATACTAACATATCTTTTACCTTACAGCCTTGTATTTATCGACTTTTGAAAAAACTTGGCCATTTTATCCCTCTATTTTGATATTAGAAATTAACATTTTAGGATTTCAAACACACATTAAAATGCATGCTTGAAAACGTAGTGTGAGTTAAATTTTTTGTTCATATAATTAGTATTTCTGTAAGATGTTTAAAAAAATACATTTCCTGAAAAATTACTTCTTTTTTTTGCATTTTAAAATGCTCTTCAATTGTACCACACTGCATCCTCATCCTATACCTAGTCAACTGATGAACCCTGACCAACTGTTGCATTTTGCAGAAATCTTGCATAATAGCATTTCGCCTTTGCCTTTTCCTAGACCTTGACAGCTCCTCTCTCCCTCATTTCTGTTTAATGCATTTGCATGATTCAACATGCCACCCATTTTACTTCCTGCCACAGCCATCTCATTTTTACATGTATACCATAGAAGCTACAGATTAATTTCCTCTGCTCTGTCATTTGCATCCCTCGACTAATTTTTCTGGCAACTACTGCTGTACCTTTGATCCACATATAGAGATTATGGGTAAAGGCTCTTTTCCCCTTGAATCTGTTGTCTTCACTTGCCACACTATCAGATTCTTTAGTGCTGCAGCTCAACTGACAAGCCCTTAATGATGAAAATATTAGCCCCTTTTAGCTTCTTGGATCACTTCAATAACTTGTTTACCATCTCTGAGCTGCAGATTTAAGTTTAGAAAGTACTATCCCCTTCCTTGCTTCTACCTTAAATCCCCAAGATATCCCTTACTTCTATGTCTGGGTAACTCCATCCTTGAGAAGACCAAATTGAATATTTGAGATGTTCTACATTTTTGAGCTCTAAATTTAATGGTTCTCAACTTCTTTTCTTTCTGAATTACTTTATTCATACTTACTTTATTGCCTAATCATCCTGCATTGTTCCATTTTAAATAAAATAATTTCCAGAAGTTCCTGATTATTAACTTTCTTTCTATGTCAGTTGACTGACAGTTGACATATCTGGTTAACAGTATGTCAGTTATACACAGCATTATATCTGATATGATCATTTCCTGTGCTTTGACCTCAATTTTGTGCATCCACGAGGGTCACTATGAAAATTTTGAGATGTCAGAAATTCAAAGTTGATCCACTTGAATGGACTGCAGCATAGGTTAGCCCCATCCTTTGTGAGTAAACTGGTATCAGGTAGCGACTCTCCCTCTCCAGAAATTCCAGCAGTACAAGGATGAACAACCCATGGTGCGCAGGTAGTCAATCCTTGCAATGGAGCTGGAGAGGGAACAATTTCGCTCAATGATTTTCTATGATTTTAAAAGTGGGTTAAACCAGTGCCAAAGTTTTGAGTGTTAGCAACAGGCTTTGGGGGACATTGCTCCTTCCCATGCCACAGTTTTCCAGTGGTTTCAGGAATTTAAAAGGGGCCAAACCTCTTTGAAAGATGAGGAGAGAAGCGAGCATCCGGCAATGGCAGTGACTGAGGAAACATTGCAACCGTTGACAAAATGCTTCGCAAAAATAATCATGCGACATTTAAAGAAATTGAGGCAGCATTGCAGATTGATTCACCAGCAGTGTTGAAAATCCTGCATGAATTCCTCACAATTTGACAGAAGAACAAAAACACAAATCACACCTGTGTTGAATGGTATGAGGAAATGCTGACAAGATTCGAAGGAGGGGACTTTAGACAGTTTTCTGACAGTGTCAGAGGTGACAAAACCTGGATTTATCAGTTTGATCTGGAGGCCAGGGGGCAATCAGCAGTGTAGACCTTTGCTGATGACAATCCACTGACAAAAATGAAGCACCCCTGAAGTGTCGGCAAGAAAATGGTGGTCATATGGCAACTATTCCTCTGGAGGAGCAAAGGATAGTTACTGCTAATTTGTACACCATGGTTTGCCTGCCAAGAATGGCAGCTACACACGGGACTGTGAGGGATCCTTCTCCATCACAACATGTCCGCACACATGGCCAACATCACCATTCTGTTCCTGGAGTCTACGGAGATCAAACTTATGACTCATCCACCATACTGTCCCAACCTGGTTCCATTTGAGTTTTGCTGTTCCCAATGGTAAAAAATCTGTGCATGGAAAGAGATTTTCAACCCCTGAAGATGCTGTTACCGTCTACAAAGGGGAACTTGCAGACATCAAAGAAAACGTGTAGCAGGAGTGCTTCCAGAAGTGGTTTCAGTGAATGCAAAAGTGTACAGAGTGTGGTGGCCAGTACTATCAGAGAGTGCATCATTCAGAATAATTTTAAAAAACATTATTGTTTATGTATCTCAAAACTTTAGTAGTGCCCTCGTCAAATGGCTATTTCTTGTTAAGTATATTTCATTGTCGACAACCATAGTTCTCTTTAATCCAGGAGCTCATAGGAAATGCTACCTTCCTCTTCCACTACTGTCTTGGTACTCCAAATACACTTACAGTTTTTTTGAACAGCATAAAGTTATTGGTAGAAGTAAAAGTTTTAAATTAGCATGCCCTTAAACTATTACAGGAAGCAAAATTATAGAGAAATTGGACTGATGGGACTCTATGGTTGGAAACCAGTTAAAGGCTGTACACTGTACAGAATTTGAATCATTAAGCAGTAAGACTGAATGTCCTAAGATGTGTTTACATGTAAGAAGCACACGCAAGGTATGTACAGATTTAAATGGTTAAAGAATTGTCTAAGGTACAGTTTGCAGAGTAAAATCTCCAGGTTATAATGGACATAATATCTCCTAAAGTGTAATAGGTCAAAGACTGACTTGTGCATTATTTGAAGTGATAAATAACCATATTTGGAGAGAATGGCATGGTTATACTTAGATGTAAAACATTTCTAACACATCGGAGCATTAATTCATATATTATGTTGTTCATTGTTGATTGAAATGAACTACACAACAGGACAAAGAATGGGATTTTGTCTTCAGTGATTAACGTCTGTCAAGATGACCTGTTAAACCTTAATGCCCATAAGTGATACTTAAGGTGAAATAACATCCATCAGGTTTGCTAGTATACCTCGGCCAAAACTGTGTGATAAAGTTGGCCAAACATCCGAAGAGGCTTGGCTACTCTTTGAGAAAGTTCACCATCTGCATTCTGGTAAATTCCGGAACATTGCATTATTGTGTCTCCCTATCAACAGAGGACTGTAATAAGACAGCAAAAAATGAATGCAGAGAGTTACAAGATTGTTGCAAGTGAATTATGAGCGATTTGTAATGCTGAGCTGCAAAGCAAGGCTTGTAATGCATTTTGCATAACAAATAAAGTTTGCTATGAGTTACATTGTGTTTTTATTTGTCAAAATTGCTGTCAGGGAGTGGGACTGAACCATAGAGGGCATGTTGGTAAATCTATTGGCCTTATTCAACAAAATGACGGATATGAATATGGCAAGTGAAATCCACTCTGCACAGATGAAAACGGGGATGACTAAAATGAAGGAAGGGTTATCAGCAAAGATAGAACATCTGGCCAGCGTAAAGAAAGAATTGAAGCATCTTGATGAACGCATTAATGCCCTGCAAGGAAGAACCTGAGCACCTTGGAAGATGAAGTGGTCGGAAGATGACTTTAGGATTTGAGGGTTTCCAGGACACATTTTGCATAATAAATAAAGTTTGTTATGGTTAATCAGTGGTTTTATTTGTAACATCTGATCCTGTTGATTGCTCCATCATATTCATACTTGGTGCCATTATTACTCCATGCAGCATGTTGTATTAGTACTATTGCTTGAGAAATGCTCATGCTATCAAAATGTCGTATTTTTCTGCTTTTCACTGATTGTAAGGCAAATACTCTGGTGAATATTTCAAAACATCACACTTTGTTCCCTTCATGTGGTTTCCTGTCACTTCTTCCCATAAATAGTAGCAGGCCTTAATCTTTAGTCTTTGACTCAAACTGCTAGCATTTAAAAATAAAGTCTACTAGGAATACACAGTATTAGAGAGATATTGCTTTATTGTCCTGCAAAACCTATAAAGTGTTTGTCATTCTTCCACCTTTATGTACTTAAGAGCCTTTATGAGTGATTGTCATAACCATCAATATTTTTGTTTTTCTTTCAGTTCGCAAGCCCAAAAAAGGAATGGCTACAGCAAAACAGCGCCTTGGAAAGATTTTAAAAATACATAAAATGAAGTTCTAAGTTTGTGAAATCCTTTTTTTAATATTGTAATATACAGGTTTAAATTTAATAGAGTATTATAAAAATAGTTAATTCCAAAGAGATATTTATAAGCTGTTTCTCTTTTAAAAAAATTTGAAATGAATTCTTGCTGGATGATTAAGCTATCTGAGTTACAGCAAAGAGTGTAGCTTTATTGTAAGATGGAGATGAATTTTTTAACAGTACAGTGGTCACTACAAAACGTGTGGTATAAATAGCTCTGAAAAATAACATTTCTACCACAGTTACAAAACGCTCTTATTATGAGTAAACAGAGCAGAATTTTGTACAAATTTTGTTTTTAAAAGTTTTGGATGAAAGAACTGTCTTTCAAGAAATGGTCAAACATTGAAAATAAGCTAAATAAATAACTAAAGCAACATTGCAGATGGCTTTCATTTGTTTTTCCAGTGGATTTGCATACCAGTAACATTTGTGAACTATGTTAGTAATTACTGATTTAAAATCCAGCATTGGAGCAGCATTTTGCACAAGTAGCTGTTAACTAATACAGAAAATGTTGATCCAATGGCTTCTGAAATATGTTTAGGTGTGCAATTTTGCAAAAGCAAGGAATTGTGTGAAATAAGTTGCTCAACTTTCATTTACACTAGTGGAACTGGTTTGTATTTGAGCTGTGCTGTACCATTTGAAACCCGTGATAACAGTTTCTTGTAGATTTGCTTTAAGAAAGGCTTGAAAGTCATTTATATGTACTCAGCAATACCTGGAGCACTGCATAGAGCTCTTCACATAACTACTTTCCTATTTGTTTCCTTCATGACTTAAACTTCAGGAGGAAGTGTTATGCAAGTCGGAATCACAAAGAAGAGCTCTTCTATCTCATGTTGTGCTTTGCTATAAGAAGTGAGGTTGATGCTTGAAAATTTTCAAAATGAAGTACCGGAATAACTGTTCACAGTTGTTCATGTTGTATATAGCATACAAGTTGCAAGCAGTAACTGGTAAAGAAAGCTGTAGTGAAGCTTTCATCTATTTTGATGCAACACAAATAGTAACACAGAATCTCAAAAACCAATGTTTTAAGTCAGAACAGAGTTTGAACACCTGTTACATATCAGTTATGTAATAAAGAAAAATTAGCAGATAACCGACATTTTGGTTAAATATGTACATTTTCTCAAATGTCAAAATGAAAAATATATTTATCCCTGATGCGACAACTCTGCACCCAAGACAAGCAAGTTACAATTTTCTGATATATGACCACCACTTTGTTCAGTACATGTATGCAAATGCTTGTTTGGATAGTTAAGTAAGCAGGCAAATGCTCTAGTGCCTGGTGCCTGCCACTTCAGCTACTTGGAACCTACTTTATGTAAAGTTGAAAGCCCTTTTGAAGTCTTTGCAGGTAATGAGGATTATTGTGAAATAGTTCCGTTGGCTTTTCAAAATGGAGTGCAGGACAAGTAATTACATTAAGAACAATAAGGAATGTTGCAAAAATATTTTTGTTCTTTAGGTTCGCAAAAGGTTCAAAGAAATAAAGTAGTGATTAGTACATCTGGTCTGCACTTTACTTGATGTATGAGGATACAAGGCCTTACACTAAATAAATATTTAAGTGAACAATGAATTGCATTCAAGTTTGTCTATATTTGACTTTCAGAGCAGGGTCTGACATAAGCTTTTATTATACAATAGTTTTCTTTGAATTAAATGTTTTTATATATGACCATAAAAGGAGCTTATTTTTTGGTTACACCATGGTTTCTTTTATCCCTTCTCCTTAAAAGCATTTAATTTGACCTTCAAAATGTGGGTCCATAGCCATTTAAGTAATTGCTACGAGTTTGTCATAAAAAGTGTATACTCTTTCATGGTTATCATGACAGTACTGCTTTAACTCTGCCTACCACCATGTGAAAATCCTAAGTGGTGAAATTTATTGTAAATCAGTGGCCATTTATTTTCAAACCATCTTTGATACATGAAGTATCTTTTGGGGGGCAGAAGCCTAGTTTGGCCAAAATGTTTTAAAAAAAACAGTAATATTACAGCATGCATGTATCACAACATTGCTCAGGAGGATAAAGACAGTCACA
The DNA here is from genome assembly GCA_030765065.1 of Deroplatys truncata. Lineage (NCBI taxonomy): Eukaryota > Metazoa > Arthropoda > Insecta > Mantodea > Mantidae > Deroplatys > Deroplatys truncata. The sequence continues at coordinate 17,810,241 of CM060990.1, read as the reverse complement.
AGCTATGTTATGTTTGCCTTAACATAATAAGTTCCCCTGCTTCCACATTCTGTACTTTCATCTGTAATTTGGGTTTAGTATTTTAATTCGTGTTCAAGATTTCTTTGGTTATAAAAACTACTGTTAATATGCCACAGACAATTGATCGGTCCATCCGCTGCCAAACCATTCCCAAACATAAATGCAACAATTATGCAAAAGTCTTGATTTTTAAATTCACATATCCACAATTAAAGCAAAATAGAAAGTCATGGCCCTTTATCACCTGCGACGTCTTGTGCTAGTATCCACAGCACATTTAATTTTCATCTTGTCCATGCTGAATTACATTGAAAAACAATAATAATAATAATAAAAGCAGTATGTACCAAATAAATGGCAAATGCTTACCTTAAACATTTTGTGAATGAAGTTTAGCAGCAGTGCAAAAAAAAATATTGACCCATTCTTTTTAGAATATGTTCTCTTGAAAATGAATTCTACCACATATTCTGAATTATGCAATTTTCTTACTCCATGAGGAGAAACATTTGTCTTGACATTGTACCAAACTGATTATCTATGTTAGTGAGATTGCTAGTTTCTGGATCAACAAAAGGATGTGTGATTTACTGTTTCTAAGCAGCTGTAAGCCCTCAAGCAGTCTTAGGTGTTTGTGGCAGACTCCAATGAGTGGTTGCAGCTAGTGGAGTTTGTAAATCATGGGCTCGCATGGGTACAAGGAAGATGTTCCCCTTTCAATTCCTTTCACAATTAAACTTATTTTTTTCCTGATTTCTTTCCTGATTTTTTTCCATTCCAATTTCCACAATTTCTGCTCATTTTCTGTAACCCTTCTGTATTCCTACTGTGCAGGAAAAGTACCAAATTGATGACAAGTTTTTTACAGTTTGGAAGCTGACATTCTAGTAAACATTACCCTGCTTGTTTCAAGAAAACAAGTACTAGTACCAGACACAACAGATGCACAAGATGTAGATGAGTTTTGTTCCTAGAAAGTGCAACCTTTTGCAGGAATTTTATAAACACAAGGTGGTTAGAGTAAAGAATGGTTTATTGTTGTTATTATATTATATTGTTATAGTATTGTTTATTTCTGAAACCAAGCTTTTGCCCCAGAAAGACACCACAGAATGTAATTAGTACGTTCTTTTGCATGATGAAAATTACCTCTTCCTTCACTTAATGCATGATGTATATTGCAACTTTGTTCAGCTTTCACTGTCACTTCACTTTTCTTTTGTTGGCAATGGTGTAATGAATCAGTGCAAAGTAGCCTCTTCTTCCTTACAGTCAAATACAGGACTCGTCTTCTCTCTTCCAGATGCTCTTTAGTTGTCAAAAAGATGACTCCTCTCTCTTGCTCTAGTTGCTCGTAGATCACACTGAGTAACCCGCAGTTTATGTAGCTGCAGGGCTTTCTGGAAAGTCCATGAAAGGGGAACATCCAAAAATATCTCCTTGCATCTCAAAGGCATTCTGGAATTTACTACAGCTAAGAGCAGTCCTCCCTCTCCTTTCCGAATGCCAGAGACACCTGCCATTCACTTTAGTGGGAGAGGTCACCTTCCTCACCTAGCTCCCTCCTTAAAGCTGCTCATCCCCAGCATTGACACTTTGGCACCTCCCCATTAGTCCTCATGGGACAGTAAAGCCACATGAGGTCACCCCCCTGGAATTTGACACTGGTCGACATGCAGTCATAGCATGCCTTCATCCGGTTACTTACCAGCTTCAGGTGCTACCTGTCGAGATGGTGGATGTCTTACAGAAGTCTGTTAGTGCCCCGACTTAATGCGTTACTCGCTGGTCACTATAAGCAGGTGTACCAGACAACACATCAGGTGGTAGGCATAGCTCCCATCCAAATACCATGTTGACCATGATATGCCAGTGGATTCATGTACTGATGCTCAGTAGGCCAGGAGGAATAATGGCACGTGCACATCCCAATCTCGCTGATGGCTGGATACCGCTAAACTCTGGTGGGCTCCTTGACCGTCTTAATATAATGCTCCACCATTCCATCCGACCGTGGATGAAGGGAAGTGATACAGGTCTTGTGTATCCTGAGATGCTGGAGTAATGCTCGATAAGGTTGGATTCAAAATTAGTTCCCTGGTCACTGTGGACTCTTGGGGGACTCCGAACCAGCAGAAGAAGTTGTTCACTAGTGCATTAGCCACAGTCAAAGCCTCATGATTGGGGATCTCGTAACCCTTCGGCCACATGTTTAAATAGTCCATAGCCAGGAATAGATAATGATTACCCACATATGTCCTTGGAAAAGAGCCTGCCACTTAGATGGCAATTCTTTATACGGCACTCTGACGTTGTACTGTTGTGTTCGGCCCTAACTTCATGACTGGGGCCCATAACTTGCATGCAGATGTCACACTCCTGGCACCATATCTCCACTTTGCTTCAAAGTTGTAACCAATAAAATGAGCTACATAGTTTCACCAAGGTGACCTCCGTAATACCGGTATGGGTCTACTCAAGAACTTCTTCACCTTGCTTCTCTGTCACGTTAGCTGTTCCACCCTGGTTTTCCTGTCTGTGGACTCCCACCCTCTCTTTAACACACCATTCCTAACCACCAGGGAGTCTCAATGCATCCAATAGCTCTTATAAGTTGGGCCTCTGGGAGTGATGCCTGCCCATGCAGGTCATCTGCAAGAGTCTTTATGCATCAGGTTTGACCCTATATCTTGAACCTACAGCTATTCCCCCCTCAAGGTCTCTTCGCCTCAATCAACTGCAGGTCACACTGTGACCGGGATAAAAGTTGCAACACTCCTTCACATGGTGTTCGAGAAAGGGCATCTGCTTTGAAATTATGCTTCCTGTCTGGTTCTCTGAGGTAAAATGGTACTCCTGCAGTTGGACCCAGCAGGTTGTCTGTCCTTCCAGGTTACCAAAGCCCAACACCAATTTAGGGCAGAATGGTCCATTCAGAGGTAGAACTACTGTCTGTAAGGTACTTGTGGAATTGCCTCAGGATCTGTGTTGCAGATACAGGCCCCTATGTCCTTCCAAAACCCAACGTGTCTGTACAAAGGAAAGCCTTACCAGGCTTTTCAGTGCTGCTACCTAACAATGGTGGGTGTTAAGGATTTCCATAAACATTTCTACAAATGTACCAGTAAGGCTGAACAAGATGCATTTATATTAAAACATATTGTGGATACAATGCCGAAGAGGAAAAGATATGAAATTTCAGTTACACCAAAGACTGTTTGTTGTAAGTACAATATGTATAGTAAGTCACAGTGTCGTTTGATACCTGCTTGCAAGAATGCATTTCTTGGCATTGTTGATGTTAAGAAACATAGTCACACAATTGGCAAAAAACTTCCATGAAACTGACAGGTTGCCTAAAGAAAACCATGGTGGTGATGGTAAGACATCGATCAAAGAGAAAGGTTGTACTTGTATTAAGAGTAATTATTGTAGATTCCAGTCCAGTACATGCTCTTATCTGCCCTCTGAACTAATATGTAAAAAAAAAACTATGGTGCATGTTTAGTATAAAATTAGAAGGAAGGCTTAAAGTTAGACAGTTATTATCTTTCCATATATTTAATTTTGAGTATATCTTAGGATTGGAACTCCGGTAACAGACGTCTATTCAAAATATTTGGAGTTGAAGTAATGGATAAAGAACGGCGTGATGCAGTCTGTAAAAGTGGTTTAATGATAGAATCCAGAATTCACAAACTACAAGGTAATGTATTTTATAACTTTCTGAAGTAAATGTTCTTACATTAAATTATGATTGTTACAAAAACTTGCTTCCCAAGGTCCCAGACCACGCAGCTTATTACTGTAGACAACTCTACAAATATAATTTCACTGTTGTTCAGAGAGAGTCACTTTCAAATCTTAATAACAACAACATTCAAGTATATACTTGGACTGAGATCGAGTATGCAAAAGGCTTCAAATGAAATATCTTCAGCAGTTTATGAGACTTTAAAGAATAGGATAGTGATCCCTTGAGATACTAACATAGTTTGATAACTGATGGATGTGACAGTCAAAACTGCAACTCTACAATGTTTGGTATGTTAATTAGATGGTTTGCAGAAGCTGCTCCTCACCCAGAGCAGATCGAATTGATTTCCCAACTGCTGGACACAGTTTCTTCCTGCCGGACTGAGTGTTTGGGAATATAGAGAAAGAAGTAAGGAATATGCCAGCAATAATAAATCCACCCAGATATAAAAGTGTACTTAAAATATAGCAGTGTTAGACATTTGGGAACTAACTATCCAGTTCTAGACTGGAAGACCAACATACAAGAGACACTAAAATCAACAGGTCAGGGGCACCTTAAATTCAGCAGTGTCAAAAGAATAACAATACAATGTTCTCACTCTGTAAGCTGAGAACAATTTTATAAATTGAACATGTGTGCATTATAGTGTTCAAAAGGGGAAAGAATATTTCAGGGATGAAGCATTAAGAACACCACAAGGTACAGTTTCCATTAAAAAGGAGAAACTAGAGGATGTGAATAAACTGCTCTGTAAACATGATAGAAGTGACTGGAAACAAAATGGGGATTTAATTTTCTATGAAAACTTAATAGTAAACAATGAAATAAACAGCGCAATGATACCAATAGTGGATCTCTCCATGAACATTTTGCGAACCTCATTACAAATATTGTGATCTACAAATTTGATTATTGATATTGGCAAATAGATGAAACTACAGAATAAGCTTGATAATGTAAACATAAACCATTAAACCTTTCATTATTTACAATTAAACACCTTTATTTCAATGTTAAGTCTTTACTACCTTACACGTAAGTTTCAAAATGACAGATTTTCAGCTCAGTTTTCTGGGCTACTGTTTAAGTAATATTTGTAATAATAATTAACTCACATGAACTAATAATGCTACAATTCTGTAGTAAAAGTCATTCAGATTTCAGTAAACAGTCTGTCTTTTATTTCTCAAAATGACTTATAATGGAAAAATTGCACTTTGAAACTAAACCCCTCAACTTCTTACCAGGGATGGGGTATTCTAGAATTTGCGCAGGGCATTCAAGGTTTGGAAAGCTGTCTCACCATGATCATACCACTGGAAGTCTCGCTGTTCCTCTGTCAGTGGTTTGGTGATGTTTGCATACCCCATTACCAATTTCCAGCAGTATGTACAGAGGCACAGGAACCGTCGCAGTTCTTGTATATTCCTTGGCCTGGGCCACCCCTTGACGGCTTGCCGCTTTTGGGGATCCGCAGCCACTCTATCGAAGCTTATGATGCGTCCCAGGAAGCGCACATACTTCCTTTCTAAACAGCTGACACTTCTTGAGGTTGTTGAAGCCTTTCAAACGCCTTCCTCAGGTTGTGCAGCTGATCCTCGAATGTCCTGCTTATATCAATGACGTCTTGGGATAAAGGGGCAAGTGTCTTACTTGAGGCCCTATCACAGACTCCATGAGTCTAGCCGTGGTGGTGGAGGAGTTGCAGAGTCCGAAAGGGACAACCATGAACTGTTAGCAGTCCATGTCCATTAGAAAACGCTGTCTTCTCCTTGTCGTCGGGGTGAAAAGCCACTTGCCAGTACCCCAACTTCAGGTCGAAGGTGGAAAACAACTGGATCCCCGCTAACGTGTCCACGGTGTCGACAATCCGTGGCAGCGGAAAGCAGTTGGTTGGTGATGTTCAGCTTCCGGTAGTCAATGCAGAAGTGCAGATCTTCATCCTTCCTTTTCGCTTGAAACCCACTAGGGACCACGGGCTATCAGATTCAGCTCTTATGCCTCTGGGTCTTCATATCCGCTATAGGGTTCTCTGTTTGCTTCTGCTTCGCTAACGCGACACAACAAGTTGGTTATCTAATCGGTGGATCGTTGCCGGTGTCGATGCAATATATCATGTTGGTGCGGCCATAAACATCGTCTGTTACGCTGAAGATGTCCAGGAATTCCACGAGAAGGTTAAGGATTTGTTTCCCACCATGCGAGAGTTTCTCATCCGTCTCCTGCACAAGGTTACTCAGACGACTATTCAGTTTCTTGGTGTCTCGGGCCATAAGCATTATACAGGAGACCAGCTTACAATTCCCCAGGACAGTCTCGCTGAGCAGCTCCTGTTATCTTTTGGTGGCATTAAAGACCCTCACCAGGACGATGTCTCGAGCAGGAAGCTGCGCCCTCGTGACGTATAGTCCATTTTGGTGGGGTCTTCCTCCGTCCAGAATCATGTTCGTTAGGTGTTATTCTGCCCATTCGGGAACACACTAGCTCCACGCTTGAACCACCTCTCGCTCTGTAAGTAAGAGCCTCACGGACTGCAACTTCTCCGAATTGTTCAGCAGGATCTCACCGCGACCCAGGGCAGTATGAAGCGCCCGGCGTCCACCTTGGCATCGATGAAATTAAAACGTACAGGCCCAGGATAACTTCCTCGGTGAATGCGTCAAGAAACCCCACAATTCTAGCCTATTCCCGCCAAGGGTTAAGTCCAGGTAAGCTTCCTCTTTCACGGGCTGGGTTTCATCCAGGCGGCTCGGAGCTCGTAGAGCCTGACCGGCGTCCTCTTTGGCACGCACCGCATTGGGCCTGGCGATAGTTAGCGGGGACCCTGTGTACTAGCACCCTGCAGAGACGGTCCGAATCCAGACCATTCTCGCCGTTCACAGCCACGGTGTTTAACGTGAAGCGAGGGGAAGGTGATGACGATGTCCGGCTCTTAATAGTTTTCCTGGTGCCTAGGATGCGCCCGCAGGTCTCCCGAACCCAATTCTACGACCAAGTGTTGTGGTTTGCGCTGGCTATAGCTGTTCGCGGCACTCACAACTCTGGCCGGCACCAAGTTGATTCTTCCGGCGGTCAGCTTTGCCGCTTCAATGCGGGGGGCAGCCACCAGAGCGCCGTTGACGTTACATTGTTCCACCAGGAGGTAAGTTCTCTTCCGGCTGGATCCAGTAGACGGCGGCCAGGCGGTGTTCTGCATTGTGCTCCTCCAACAGCTGTTCGTCAGCCTAGTGGGGAAGGTGTTCCTCCGGCGGCGAAGGTGCGAAGGATTTCAGCTGTTTTTGTTGTCTTTTTATTTTTCTTTCTTTCTTTTTTTTTCGCTTTGGTTACCGAGCGCGGTTTACGTTGTTTTGTTAAGTACGTATAGTTTGTAAATATTGAAAAGCTTTAGTAAGTTTATTTGTGTAAAAGTTACAGCGGAAGAAAGAAAAAAGTTTTATATGTGCGTGACTGTTTTTTCTATCATAGATATGTTAATTATGAGTATATTAGTAAGTTAAAGTAAAAAGTTTTTAATTTCAAGTGCACGTGTGGTGCCTCTTTAAATTACCTGCCAGCCAGTCACTTGCGTAGCAACTGAAATTAGCAAACCCGGAAGGGGTTTTAGGATATAACTTTGATTTTCTATCAAGTGTTAATAAATTATATTACCAACTGAGGTAGACGTAAAGTAATAAGCGTTTTTCCCCTTATATGTGTGGATGCGGGGAAATAAGTCCTTTCCAACCGAGGTTTAGTATAAGTAGATCGCCATTAAATGTGGATGGGAAAAATGATAAAGATGTTCTGTGAAGGAAGAGTAAAAGACAAATTGCCAGCAGGATTCAGTTATACACACGGAGAAGCTGATATTAAAGAAGGAAGTGAAATGGAAATAGCAAAGAATAACATTGATTATTATTATATATGGACGCTCCTTAACTGCTATGTCCGTAGCGTACCATTTTATATTGGACATGAAAGACCGAAAATTTTGCTCAAGAGGCCTCTTTATCAACTTAGGCCCTTTCACGTGCCGTAAGTCTACAACACGGGACCAACGGCTGTGCTTCCCTTCCGAAGGAAGCCATGCTAAGGATTTTCACGCCCGAAAAAATCCATCACCCTCCGCCGGGTTTGAACCCGCGACCTCGGGAACTAGAGGCTAGCATGGTAACCACTACACAACGGAGGGCGAATATATATAAAACCCAAGCACCAATTAAGACTTGCGATAGCAGTAAGTCAACCAATAACAACAGGAAAAGAAGTACTAATCCAGAAAGTCGTGGAACATAAACATACCTACTTTGTTTATTTCTTCTAATGCAGGTATGAGAGTTTTGCAAAGATCTGTAACCCCAACCTGAACCCAATTAAAGAGAAAATAAAAATTTGTAACTTAGGGCCAGCAGGAACGAGCCTAATTATGGAAATGGAAACAGAAGATCTACAAGAAGTGATGGATTGTCAAGATTTGAAGGATAAGAATATTAAAATTGAGTTATCAAGGAAAAGAAACCCACTAGTTATTTTATACACGTCATGTGTGGTGTTACAGAAGAACAAATAAAGGACAACATTTACGAGAAGAATCTTTCAGCAAAAATGACGAGAGAATATTTGGAGAATAACTTTTAACTACGTTTTAAGATAGGTTCAACAAACAAAACCATACATCATGTAGGGGAAGTATCAAGTAAATTAAGAAAAATCAGTGGGGTGTAAGGAAAATTATCCGTCATAAATTAATGTTGGACAGAATTTTAGAAAGGACAGGCTATGGCGAACAATTTGTATGAAGACAGATGGAGAAAAGGAAAAAGAAATACTCTCTCTAGAATTCGTAGAAATCTAAAACGTGTTATCGCGGACAAACTCGAAAAACAAATTGTAAATAGGGAAATTATACAAATGACTATAACACAGACGGAAGATATTGCTAATAATGTAAAAAGAGTGGATGCGGTAATACATCAAACCAAGGAAGAAAATAATCAAAATAATGAAATGAATAAGGGCGAGAGGATACATAAAATTGAGCAAGATATGGGAATTAATATAAAAAAACAAAATTTCTGTGGATTATGACGCTATCATTGAGAATGGTTCAAGTACGAGAAACTGGGAAAAGAAATAAATACAGAAATGAAATTTTTAGAAAAATCTGGAAAAGGGAATTGAAAAAGACAGCATGTGGGTTAAAAGGTAGGAATGAGAATAAAAAAAAGAACATATTAAAACGAGAATTTAAATGATACAGCAACGGTAGAAAATTGCATGCAGGAAACAGCTGACACGGTGTTGAATGCCGTAACCTGCGGTTAGTGCACCTGGAGTATATGAGAATTTTGAGCTGACACATGCAGCGATACTTCCGCCTGATTACACCTGCAGAAAAGGTTATCCTTAAATAACAATAGTTTATTAATTATTGATCATTAATTATCACGCAATTTGATCCCGCCAAAAAGTGTCAATATGTTTTAAGTTTCATTAATATTGTCCAATAAATAAAGACCTAATTGCATAAGAAAATCTGCAAAGTTTAGGCGAAACAGAGCAGCGTCGCTTCAAAACGGTTCATTCCATTTTTTCCGAGCGTGGGGCCATAAAAATCAAAGTTTCTTTGTACTTCGAGGGGAAGAACCTAGTTTTAAGAGAAAGTAGACGCTGTAGGCAACGGCATTTTCTTACCGTTTAAGCTTCGAATTTTCAACCGGAGAGCCAATAAAGATAGAAGATAATTGTTAAAACCAATGAGAAGATGTGTTTGCTTGTACAGAAATCCGAAGGCTAGTAGTAAGCTGATATACGTAAACGTAAGCGTGGATTTCACAGTCTGTCATGATTCTTCTTTAAGTGAACAGGTAGCATTCCGAGTTAGAAAAGAACACTAAGTTCCGAAATTTGCTATGTGCCGTGCAATTTTATATATATTTATAGTTAATTGCGCGGCATATAGCAAATGTATATATACACTGGTGTGCAAAACCTAAGGACGAGATGGGTAAAGTAACCTAACAAATGAACTACTTGGTAGAAGTAGATGAAGGTGCGGTGCATGTTACCAGAGGTCTCTCACACGTACACAGAAAGCTGGACGTCACATGGCATGAGTGTAGCGAGCCTATAGTGCCAAATGGGTCTGGTCCCGCAGCACGGGGCATTTGAAACAGGACAAGACGGTGTGTGGCAATTAGCGAGCAGTTGTGGTGCACTGCAGTGGTGTTCATTGCAACATGGCCCGGGGAAGAATCATCGGGAAACTGGAAGAAGGGCGAAGTGTGACGAGTGTTGCTCAGGAGTTTGGAATTGCTCACAACATTGTTTCACGTGCATGGAGAACCTTCCAAACCATAGGCACTGCTGTCCCAAGGAGAGGTGGTGATCGACCATGCTCAACTACAGCAGCAGATGACCGCTACTTTGTGCAACAGGCAAGAAGGTATCCACGCCAAACAGCGGGTACAATTGCAACCACATTTAACAGGACAGCTAGGCACGCAATCTCACGATACACAGTGGCACGGCGACTACACAGAGGTGGTCTCTTTGCCCGATGGCCAGTACATTGTGTTCCATTGACATCCGAACATCGGCGGCACTGTTTGCGATGGTCCCAAGAGCATCACAATTGGACCAAGAGGAATGGGGTCGCGTGCTCTTCTCGGATGAGAGCAGATTCAGTCTAAGTAGTGATTCTCGACGTACCCTCATCTGGCGAGAGGTGGGAACACGTAATGAACCCAGGAACATCCTTGAACATGATCATTTTGGTGGTCCGGGTGTTATGGTTTGGGGAGGCATAAAGTTGCATGGGTACGATCACTGGTCAACGTTATTATGATACTGCACTTCTTCCACGTGTGCTTCTTTTCAGGGTTGCAGTCGGCCCTGACTTCATTTTTATGGATGACAATGCGCGACCGCATCGAACAGAGCAGGTGGAGGATCTCTTGGAACGAGAGGATATTCGGCGAATGGACTGGCCTTATTTTTCCCCCGATTTAAATCCCATCGAACACATGGGATGCTTTGGGTAGACGCATTGCAGCACATCCACATGCACCAACGACCATCCAACAGTTGTCAACAGCGCTGGTGGAGGAATACAACGCCCTACCACAAGAACTGCTTACCACGATGCAGAGCATGCATTGATGTCCGTGGTGATCATACACCCTTTTAAGCACCATGTATCTGTTTCTGTAAATCTAGAGAGCCATCATATGTCGTATTGACTTTAGTGTTGCTTATGGTCTATGAATAAAAGTGGCATTTCTGTTCGTCTCATTCCATATTTTGTTTAGTTCCCTCTGTGTATGGTTCAAGTTTCATCGAGCTATTTTACTTGGCAGTGTCACAGCATGCGAAGATTATTTTCGTCCTTAGGTTTTGCACACCAATGTGTGTGTATATATATAAAATTATGTATAATGATGTAAATGTGCATATAATGCATACAAATTATATATGTGGAATATTTTACTAATGTGCTAATAGTATTCGTTGAGATAATTTTATCCAAGTTTGTAAACGAGTGAATATTTGTCAAGTGAGTATTTCGAGTTCGCGCGAATCTAAAGAACTGTAATAGAGCACCGAGATATTAAATAATTAGCCGGGGGAAAATTTTAGTGGACAAAGAGATAATAGTGCGAAGACAGCGTTAACGAATCGCACGTGTTAGGGAATACCAGAGAAGTTTGCAGGACTTCTAGCATAAAGATGCGCGGGAGTGAGAAAAGTGAAAACAGTGTTTCAAGACGATATCCTGGTGTCGCTACTACTGCATCCTACCCTGACATAATCACAGTAGGGAACTTCAGATCGCTTCGCCGACAAATGACCCTGAGATACGACGACGTGCTTCCTGACATCAATGACATCGATTCCTGAAGACGACGCCCTTTAACGTAGCGGCGAACGAAAAGAACGACGAGAACCGACGACGACGGGGAACCGCTACATACCTGGCGCTGCCAACGGGGTCTTGAAAAAAGTTCCAGACCTATTTCGCGGAGGACACCTACGACGAGAAACTCCAACCCAGGAACTTCATACCCACAGGAGGCACAAGATTCGAACCCGGAACTACTAGAAATTCTGCGACAGTGACGGTAAGTCATTACCGCAACGAAAATTAAGACAGTGCAAAATTTCTAAGTGTGCATGATGACATGTTTTTGAGAAGTGGAAAAATCTCTTATCTGATATAACAAGAATGCAAGATCAAAGAGATTGTAGAATAAACACGACCGAAAGTAACAGCTGTCCGTTTAACCAGGGTAATGACCTCCACTCTCCAGAAAGGTCTCCCATTAATAAACCAATGTATCCTTCGAGGTTTGCCAGGGATTTATTTACTGTCCATAGACCTGTTTCCCCACCACCGTTTGATTTTAACGTTTTGCTCGAGAGATTTAATGAAACTCTGAAAACTCAGTTAGGAGAAAATACCAAACGTTTAGAACAGAAAGTTAATGACACTAAAAGCTCAACTAGAGGAAAGTAACAAAACCTTTGAACAGAAAATTAGCAATCTAAAAAGAGTTAGTGAGAAAATTGACAGATTATCAAATGTAACGGGGAACTTGAAAAAGATTTTCTAATCAGGCTCAGGAATTCAGGAAATGGTTAGCAAATAGTAGTAATAAGTTAAAATAGGGGATAGATAATGTAGTTTCTGAAATCGAGCACACAAAAGAAAAGTGTCAGAAATCTAACAAGGAAACTGAACAAAAAGTCCTGGAGGTGATTCAGCAAAACAAAGAAAACTTCATGCAAGCACAAACACAGTTAAGTAATGTTGTGGAGAGAGAAATATATCCTCCACTAACAGAGAAGTTGAAGGTGTAAAATCCCTCGCTTTATCTATAAGCATTCAGAATGCGAGTACTAACAGTCGCCTGGAAAGAATAGGGAATAAATATGAAACTTTTGAGGAGGACATTAATTTGTTAAAAGAAACTGTCAGTAACGCAACTAACAATGTGAGAAATAATATCAACATAAATAATATAGTTTAGTCAGCAAGTCTCTCAACATTCCAACGTCACTGATAGCGCTAGCACTAATATGGATTCGAGTGGCGGCAGCCGCAGTGTACAATCGTGTGGGACGTGAGCTCCGGCTTATAGTGCATTGCGTGCTTTTCCGTTACACTATTTCTCCTTGTTTATCTACTGTGTATCGTAAACAGGATACATTCGTCAAAATACTATAAAGGCTACTTTCAAGAAAGATGATCCACGGTCATCAGCTCTGGATATACATCGTTGAATTAACGAAGGATATTAAGGATGAGAAACTACTAGTAATTCAACTGTTAGGCAAACAGAACGCAGCTTATATTACATTTACCAATGAGGTGCTTTATAACAGATATTTACAGCGTCATAGAGGTGAATCTTCCATCGAACTGTTAAAATGGGGCAACTACTTTGTTCAACATCACTCTGGCAGAAGAGAACCTGGTAACTGTACGCATTCTGAACATACCGCTCGAAGTTCCTAATGGCTGTGTACGAAATGTGTGGGTAAAGTACGACGAAGTCCGATCTTTTGAACGGGAAAATTGGGCATACAGGTATCAATTTAAAGCTGAAACCTGTATTCGGATCGCTTCCATGTAGCTTAGTATACCGATTCCATCCAACAGCTTTGTTGTTGGACACGAGGCTTACGCCATCTATCCTGCACAGACACAATTTTTTTTCTCGTGTGGCAGTATATCATATCTGCGACATGCATGTCCCAACAGAGACTACCGCCACCCAGTCACTGTTCAACCAAGAATACGGCTCACTTTCAGTGATCTCTTTAAGCAACTTAGCCCCTTATCTGCTCCGGCTAGTGGTGACGCCTCCTTGGCTCCAATTGCCTCTGCGGCAACTGCTGATGTGGTTGAGATGGAGACTGAGCTGCAGGTGGATGCCCTTACGGTGCCACGTCCGAGCTTGTCCTTGGAACAGGAGCAGCTTCTTGACTCTGAGCAGTTCAATGCAGCCGCTGCGGTATCCCACTACCTGCTTCAGAACGCGGTACAGCTCGTTCGGAATCCAGAACGGACATTGTTGATGAACTTCTCGAGGGATTCTATGGTTCGCGTGTTCCACCCTGAATGCTTGTGAGTGCTAATGGTGACGTCCCTGGGCCTGCTGAGGTTAGTGTTCTGTCGGCTGGAGAGGGCAGCGGCACTAGCCCATTTGGAGTTGAGCGCCTGCGGACTGCCGATGTTTCACCGAAGACCATGGCCTTGGAGGAAGATAGTTGCAATTCCGAAATGGAAGCAGAGGACTCTCAGGCGGCAATGCCACGGGAGGTGCTGAGCGGGGAGTTGACTGTTGGTTCTGCAAGTAAGTGCGTCAAAAGTCTGCAGGCAGTAAACTGGGATTTCCTAATCTTAGTCCCCAGGAGTAGCGACCACATGTTGACATGTTCGACTTCTCGGTCTTTCCCTACCTCACCGTCCTATTTCCCCCTCCTGTATGACCCGCACCTTCCATGTTGCTACCGATAACAACAGTGGCAGTTACTGCCAGACCAAATTGTATGCCTTGCAGCGTTTTCTATATGACTTCCATATTGATATTCTGTTCCGACAGGAAGTCTCCGATTTTCCTCTCTTCGCAACTAGACGGCGCATGTGAACCTAGGTACCGACGGCAGGGGTACGGCACTTATCACCAAACATGGTATTGCTCTCCACACCATTGAACGTCTTCCCTCTGGACATGGCATGGGTGGTGTTTACCGGGATTGTCGGTTTATTAACATATACTCCCTCTGGGAGTAATAAACGACAGGAGAGAGAGGACTTTTTTCTTACGGACTTGCCGTTTCTGCTTCGCACTTTACCTAATCATTATATATGGGATGGAGACTAACTCCGTGCTTCGTCCGGATGACTACCGGTTTCTATCGACCTAGTAGTAGTTTGCAGCAATTGACTTCCAATCTGCATGTGATAGATGCATGGCTAGTGCAACGACAGATTGTGGCGTATACCCACGTTACCTCAAATTCTGCTTCCTGACTGGATCGCTTCTATCTTCCCCAGGACCTTGGAAAGAATATATGCTCCATTGAACATGTCCCACTCTCGTTTTCTGACCTTTTACACATTTATCTGAACCTACCGTTTCTACCCATTGGGCTATCCTATTGGAAACTAAACACCACGTGTTCTTCATCATGAGTCCATTGCAGCCGAGATATCCGACTTATAGAAGCAGTGATCGGATAGAAAATCTCGCTACGCCGACGTCGCCGATTGGTGGGACTTGTATGTCAAATCTCAGTTGCAACAGTTTTTTAGATGTGCATCCCGAGCACGCCTTCAGGACAGGAGTATACCCTGCAATTTTACTTTGGTTGTCTTCGAAATCTTCAGGAGAGTCCCGTCGATTTGGCTAACCGTCCCACAAAAACGAGTTATTACAAGGCAAAAATTTTATCCATTTATAGGAGGCGTATGGAGGGCCTAAAGGTTCTCAGTCGTCTGCGTACTCCGGTTGAGGAAAGAATCACTCTATTCCATCCCACGCAGACTTACAAACGACGTCGAGGAATCTCATTTTACAGGTGCATGACGAATCTGGAGCCATGCGTACTTCTCAAACTTCCATTTACCGTTCTCTTCGATCCTATTTTGAACACTTTTTTCACTGGGACATTCCTCGAGCTAGACGCCTATAGACCGCCACCTCTTTCTGAGCAGGACAGACAATACCTTGACCAACCCATTCGTAAATCCAAAGTCTTTGCTACCCTTCTTCACGGGAAGACCTCCAAAACTCCGGGAGTGACGGTCTGTCCATGAGCTGTATCGTTGCTTTTAGAATGTGATAGGTGATGACTTAACAGCGGTCTACAATGTCATCTAACAACGTGGACAACTCTGTGTTTCACAAAAGCGGGGAGTTATTGGCCTCATCAAGAAGAAACCTCGCTCTTCCTCTGTTGCTGATTTCCGTCCGATTACTCTCCTCAACTTTGATTATAAACTTCTGGCCCGTGTATTGACCAACCGACTCCGACCTTTTCTCGGCAAGTTTATTCATCTCTCACAACACTGTGGTGTCCTGCAACTAAATATTTTTTATGCATGTTCCTTACGTGACTCCATTGCTTATTCCTCCTCCCAGAGCGCCAACTTTGCCTTACTTTCTTTGTGCTTCATGCGCGCATTTGATAGTGCTCGTCATGATTATTTGTTTGCATGTTTGGTTTGGACTGGCTTAAGTGATACCTTTATCTCATATACCAAATGTATGCAGGTTAATGGGTTTCTCTCCCATGAGCTTTTTTATTGGTGGATCGGTCCGCCAAGGCTGCCCAGCCTCGATTTCCCTTTTCATTCTTGCTTTGAATCCATTGCTTTGTCAGCTTCAAAACACGGTTGTAGGCCTTTCATTATACTCTCACAAATTGGGTACACTGGTGTATGCTGATGACGTTAGTGTTCTTACCGATGCTGCTGATCTACGCTCCTTGTACCACTGCAGATAGTTTCGAAACTCAAGATTTTGGGAATTGCCTTTACCACATCCTTGGGTGAAATGCAACATCTAAACTGGAAACCAATTGTTGCCGTATTAAGAACACAGCAAAGACCTTCTGTCATCGCGACCTGTGCCTTTATCAACGCAATTTGGTGGTGCATATGTACCTCCTATTGCAGTGTTGTTTTGTGGCCCAAGTTTTGCCATTGCCAAAACTATATTCCCGGCAGATCACTTGCGCGATTTCCTCGTTCCTGTGGCAGGGTGTATCTTTAAAGTTCCTATGTCTATCGGGCTCTTTAATTTTTGCTTCAAGTGCTTAGCGCTATTCCTTTGCCGCGGGAGGTAGATACAAACCTTGAATTCCATTTTTTTGCCTCTTGGATGACTTTTTGGTCCACTCACCAGTATCTCCGAAATCCCAAGGATGTTCGATCCATTCCTGCCTCTCTATGTGCGCACATATTTCTTGGAAGGGTGTTATTTGGGTTTGGACTGTCAACAACCTGGCAAACGGATGGTGCGCAAAATTTATGAAGATCTTATTCAAGTATGCGACTTGTCTTCGATGCGCTTTGAACGCATTGCGCCAGCTAACCTTGACTACGAACAACTCTGGAAAAATGTCACTAGTACTATACTCCCTTACAGGTTTCGCTCCATTTGGTGCCAAGCAGTCCACGACGTGATACCAACCCGTCAGCGGCTCGCGAGCATTCATTTATGTGACTCCTTGTGCCTTCGTTGTGAACAGCCGGATACTCTACTACACGCATTTCCAGTTGCTCCATGGCATCTGGTATATATAACCTTGCTGTAGCCTTCCTACGCGAGTTGGATTTCCAAAGTTGCACACCGGAAAACTTTCCTCGTCCGAACTTCTGGTTTCCGCCTTTACAGCACAATAGCCTCATTTGGATTATTGGGCACAGTGTCTATTATCTACTTTGGAATTTCCCTGAAGCTACTGATTCCCAACAGTATCTAGACTTCTTGCGCAGAGCACGATGGAAGGTTTGCTCTGGTCGCACCTTTCAACGAATCTTTGGTGACTATCTACAGGTTCTCGATTCTTAGTCTGGCCGAGAATTACCTTCTGAGTTTACCCTTTCCCCTGGGGAATAACACAATAAAATTCTTTACCACCCTGCCCATACCTTTTCTTTCAGGAAAAACTCTCCTTAAAGAAATTAAAACAAAAAATGAAAAAAGTGAAAAATAAAATAAACAATATAGAGATGGATTTCGGAGCCAAAGCCTTTATTATTATTATTATTATTATTATTATTATTATTATTATTACTATTATTATTATTATTATTATTTGTTAGAAGTATGTAACACTAAAAAAGTAGGAGTGATAAATAATATCATACATAGAAAAAGTAAAGAATAAGTTTATTTATTTAAAAAAACGAAAAAAATCTCTCCCTTCCACCTGCACAAAAGCTTCTGAACAGAAAAATACTACAATTCTACAATGAAAATGGGTTATACAGAGAAATTAAGAACTGCCTGGTAACATGTATAATGGGAATACCGGAACGCAGATTTCCGAAAATTATATTCAGTTATGTACCCCAAAGTTACAGAAACAGAGACAGATAGTTTTTAAGGTAGCAAGATCAATTTCACTTTCTTAAAATCGGAACAGCCCGACTGCCTAATCTTTGTAGAAGGAAGAAGGTAATACATAAGATTGAATAATTTGCTGCTACGAATACTTAGGAATACAATATGACACACTAATGCATGATCAAGCATTTGAGTAATGATGTGAGAGATGTAAGTGAAGTTACAACCTACATAAAAACAATATGAGAGAAAATAACACACATATTAAAAGCATTATTTTTTAAAAATGGAAGAAAAAGGTGTTCCTTAAACCTTTAATTTATCGCGTAAAAATTATAATATATAAAAAGACAAATACTAAAGCAATGCAGATACATTTGAATTGTATAAAAAAATGTGACGAGTTAATGGCGGACATAGGTGACTTTAGTGAACAGCATATGCACGTGTTCATTATATTCATTCACTCATCCTAAGCAATAAAAGTTTCATTCAGATGCTTCAGAGTAATCAGTTTAGCGATCGCGGGGCTATTCACATGTACCGTATAATGCCCAAATATGCGCTTTAATCGTAATTATTCAAATAGTTTGAATACTCAGTTTCACTGCAAGTTTCTGCTTGTATAGTTTCAAAGCTTAATTCTTCTAAAAAATAGTGTGTGCACTGATATGTTATAAATCCACAGGTTAGGTTAAGTGCATGCAATAACATCCTTAGTAGTCTTACTAGTAATAACGGTGACAATGTAAATGTTGTGTATAGCAATGTTTGTGGCATGACTCATTCTTTCTCTGGCGGCAATCACCAATCCCTCCTAAATGAAATAAGTGCACCAATTTTCCATGGTACAAAAGATGATTGTCCTCTGTATTCGTGAGCTGGACGAATATTTCCACCTTAAGCAAGCTGCGAAGTAGAACATCAGAATGGGCTAGAATTGTGTTTGATAATCACACTATCTTACCTTCAAACAAGCTTTTCTCGCGCACTACTGGGGCGTACATCGGCAAATCGTCATCAGACAGGAGATTTTAACCGGAAAATATGACCACTCCCACGGTTTGTTCATGCAAGATTACTTCCTCCGGATAGCCAATCAGAGTAGACTTTACAGAGCCCGAGATCTCGCCACGAGTCACTTTTCTCTACAAACACGTAACTTCATCCGAGTGGCCGGAGTCAGCACATATGCACAGTTCATCGAACTTCTAGCTTCCCTCGAGTACTACCTTTCGAGACCGAACCTGCGAACAGAGGATCCCCAAACCACCAGTGAAACCGCCGGGAAAACAGAGATAGACGCCCAGGTGACATTTACTTAGGTCTGGGGTCAGGAAATTCGTCACCTTGTGACCGTGCCAGGGACCGATATCAAGACCAGGTACCTCGTTTTCCTGGAAACGACAGAAATCGTCGACCAGTCCACCAACCCCGCGAGGAAGACAAAACCTCTACCCACACTTCCAAGATGACCGCCCATCGCAAATTCAGTACGCTAATTTCCAGAGGAGCCCAAATCGAGGATGGCAACATAACGGTAACCGAGGAGAAGGACAGTATAATAGAAGAACGGGACCACGATTCCAGAGAGAGGAAGAAGCGATAAGTCAAAGTCGGGAATTTCATAGCCGACTTGGAACAGCTGATACTCACCTACAAATACCATTCCTGTCACAATGACGTCATCGGCGGAAAACTAAGCCAACAGCACCAAGGATTATCATGCAGTTTCCCTTTGCGAATTGATCTATGAACCTAACCTCGGCAAAGCAACTGCGACGATTGGAAAAATTGCAGAAACATGTGAAGACGAACAAGACCTTCGGACGTCATCATATAACATTTCTCCGACCTTACAAAGTACCACCTTCCAAAAATCCTGGATAATGAACCACATTCCCCTAGTAGTAATTGTCCACCAGATATTGAATAAAATTGGAGTAACGAGATGCCAATAAACCTTCCATACAATTATTTGTCTTGCTTGGTGTGCAAACACAAATAATTAATATAATGTATGTATTTGTGTATGAGCAACCTCAGATAATGTTATCCTGTGCCCAAAAGGTTAAAAGAATCTATATATGTGTATATACAAAAATCAGGACGACTGGTAAAAGGAAACCAAAAATTTATGAGTTCTAATATACAATACTTTAAGCCATAAATATACATACATGTGAACGAGTAAAAAGGAACATATTTATAGCTCTCGGAAAAAGAACTAAGTTCCATTTATACCCTGCGTTTAACTACAATAGTCGTAACCGCGGCCTTTCCTTTGGAGCTTATTGCCTAAGGCAATGGCGTTAACTGGTATTCGTTGGGGTTCGATCATTAGATCACACACATTCACAATTCCAGACTCTGGGGAGGTTAGGGAATAATCTTGGCTAAAGAAAAATTCCCACCCACAGCCTGGGAATCGGGACCCCTCGCACAGCAGCAGGTGCTCTACGGAGCCAGCCTAGAACTAAGCTATCATATCTGATAAACTTCCCATGGAAATATAGTACTTAAAGTGTCATGTCATATTTCTGTGTAAATACTCCGTGATTTAGACTGACAAAGTGATCGTTTGTTATGAAAACACAAAAGGTCAATAACCATACCATTGCATTTTGCCAGAAAGTATTATGTGAAAAGGGACTGTAATCCACTTAAACGAAAAGAAAACGTGCCTCACCGAACTAAGGGGAACCAGTATACAGTAACCACCGCAAACACTCAGGGGTGAACACGATAAACGCCTCAAAGCGCAACAGGGATAGCCAAGCTATGGCAGAAGGTGAAACAAATGCTTTGTAAATGTTTATGTAAGTGATTTTATATTAACCTAGATTAGGGGTGCTGTTAGTGTTTTGAAAAATCTCAATGTAAATATTATTATATCCACATTTCTTCAGTGCACTTTGCAACAGTTATGTGTGTGTCACATCGATAACGCCTATGTAGTTTTTATGTTAATGTGTATTCACCATATTCCAGGATCAGTTGTGTGTGTGTGTTTAAACTATCTGTTTTTGTAATCAGCCAATACTTTTTAGGGCAGTATTCTGTAAAAAGAAAACCGTCTTAGGTGAATTCGATTTTTATTTACAAAAGGAGGCATTTTGTAGTGATATTCCCACCTGATTACACCTGTGGAAAAAGGAATCCTTAAATAATTATAGTTTATGAATTATTAATGATTAATTAACACGCAATTTGACAATTGTCTACAATTTTAAAGTAATTGGATTAAAAACTACATCAATAAAGAGCCCGCCAAAAAGTGTAAATATGTTTTATGTTTCATTAATATTGTCCAATAAATGAAGGCGTAATTGCATAAGAAAATCTGCAAGCTTTAGGCGAAACAGAGTAGCGTCGCTCGAAAACGTTCATTCTATTTTTCCGAGCGTGGGGCCATAAAAATCCAACGTTTCTTTGTACTTCAAGGGGAAGAATCTAGTTTTAAGAGAAAGTAGACGCTATGGGCAACGGCCTTTTCTTACCGTTTAAGCTTCGAATTTTCAACCGGAGAGCCAATAAAAATACAGGATAATTGTTAGAACCAATGAGAAGATAGGAAGACGTGGTAGCATGTACAGAAATCCGGAGGCTAGTACTAAGCTGATAATATGTAAACGTAAGCGCGAATTTCACACAGTCTGTCATGATTCTTCGTTAAGTGAACAGGTAGCGTTCCGAGTTAGAAAAGGACACTAAGTTCCCAAATTTGCTAAGCGCCGCGCAATTATATATGTGAAATGATATGTAAATATACATATAAATGATATGTGTACACTATTTTACTAATGTGCTAATAGTATTCGTTGAGATAATTTCATCCAAGTTTATAAACGATTGAATATTTGTCAAGTGAATACTTCGAGTTCGCGCGAATCTAAAGAACAGCGATAGAGCACCGAGATATTAAATAGCCGGAGCAAACTTTAGTGGACCAAGAGACAATAGTGGGAATACAGTGTTAAAGAATCGCACGTGTTAGGGAATACCAGAGAATCTTGCATGATTTCTAGCATAAAGAAGCGCCGGAGTGAGAAGAGTGAAAACAGTGTTTCTTTCAAAACGATATCCTGGTGTTACTATTCCTGCATCCTACCCTGGCATAATCACAGTAGGAAATTTCGGATAGATTCGCCGACAGGTGACCCTGAGATACAAAGACGTGCTTCCTGACATCTGTGACATCAATTCCTGAAGACGACACCGTGTAACGTAGCGGAGAACGAGAATAACGATGACGCAAGGTAAGAACGACGAGGGAACCGCTACACACTGCTATCATCCAGGCTTGAGGAAGCAGAAATGCTGATCGCGGCATTGAGACGCGTAATAAGGACGATATATAAGAATGCTTAAATCTAAAATCATACCAACGGAACCGGGAACATTATTAAATTTACTGGAACAAGTATATGTAAAGAGGGGTGTAGAACTTAATTTAGATAAATTTTTAGAGGTTTTGTTCTTTATCATGGTAGAGTAGTTTTTGATCCAAATAAAAACGGGCCGCATTGCTAATTGGGGTAGGTATAAGGTTCAGCACACAGCAATAACACAAAAGAAAGACATTACAGTTATTAAACCAAATACCACAGTGTTTAAACCCAAAATTGAAACTCGAAAAATAAACATGTACAAAGTACCAAAGAGGGTTGAAAATTCAGGTAATATTATAAGCGGATTTTTAAATGAGGAAACAAGGAAACCAAATTAACAATTATAAAAACAAGAACTAAAACGCAGGTCTTTAATAAGAATATGGCAGCGGAGGTAAGAGAAAATAGGGCAAATTTTTCGAAGATGAGAAGGGAAAAATTTAATACCTCAGTTAGAAGAAGAAAATGACATTTTAAAGATGATCTTAAATAAATGGTCAAAGGAGTAAACTAGTATTGATGGAATTAAGAAAGATATTGATGTAACCTGTATCCAGGAACCACATATAATAAATAGCTATGTAGCACACATGCCAATTTTAGCAAGACAAATTGTACTATGTAAAAACGCCATGGCTGCAATAGTTTTAATAAACCGAGAGCTACAAGTAACCAATTTAGCGCAATATTTGAATAGTCATGTAAACTGCATTGAAATGACGCACAAAAAATGGTAAAAATATATTAGTAAACTATTATTGTCAATACAGCCTACCCACAGAACCCTTTTTATCCCACATGAAAGATATCCAAAATCTACGACACGGGACCACCGACATTATTTCCTTTCCGAAGTAAGCCATGCTAAGGTTTTTTATGCCCGAAAAATCCATCGCCCTCCGCCGGGTTTGAACCTGCAACCTCAGTAACTAGAGGCTAGTATGGTAACCACTATACCACGGAGGGCTGATTACAAGTGACCATATAATATATTTTGATTATTGTATTGTAGAAACTAAGGCAAAATATGACAAAAGAGGAGACTTGTTATATAATTATTACTTATAACGGAAGGGAAGTAAAGCCGGTGGTCCCGCGTCGTAGATTTACGGCACGTAAAAGAACCTCAAGCCTGATAAAGAGGCCTCTGAGCAAAATTACCGGTGTTTCACGCCCAATATAGAATGGGACGCTAAAAACCATAGTAGTTAAAGAGCGTCCATAAATAAAGCTCAATTTCAATTTCAAGCTAATTGGCAACAAATGAAGGAGGACTTCTAAAACGTAAACCTTAAGTTTAGTGGGCATTCAATCGATGAGGAATCAAAAATCTTAACCGAGACCATTAAGACAGTAGTTGAGAGTACACTTCCGAAAATAAAACTCACAAAATTCTTCGAAAAAATATGTACAGATAAATTGCAAAAACTTAAATCATTAAACAGGAAATTAAGAATTTACCAAAACTAGGTTATTTTTACAGAAAAGGAATTTAATTTACAAAAATACCGAGAGGCTAAACAAAAATACAAGGACGTATTAGAAGAAACTAGAAGAAAGCATTGGGAGTCTTTTGTTTAAGACAAAATCACACAAGTTGTATGGGGCCTTCCATACAAAATTATTATGAATAAAATAAGAAAACAAGAAATTATAACAACCCTAGATCGAGGTGACGGTACTATGACTGATAAATGAATACCTTTTACCAATGACGAAATTGATACGGACGAGGAAATAAATCCCAGAAGTAGAGTAGAAACAGAAATATCCTGCAATAACAGAGGAATTATATTTCCAAGAGATATATCGGAGATCAAATTATATTTAATACCCTAAAGGGCAGCAGGACCAGATGGGATTATGAAAGAAGTGTTGTTTAATTTAAAAGATGACAATAAACCCCTTCTTGTATGCGCTTTTTAATGATTGCTTATGGAAAGGGAGATTTCCAGACATTTGGAAAGAGACACGAGTAGTAACACTTAAAAACGGAAATGATAATGATTCAAAACAATCAAAATCTGATAGACCCAAATGTTTACTAAATACCATGGGAAAATTTTAGTAACAATTAATGTATAAAAGAATTGTGGAATTTAGAGAAATGGTTGGGAAAAGTAATAAATAGTTCGGATTTAGGGATGCCATTATGGAGTTAATAGGAATTATTGGAAAAAGTAAAAAAGTTACGTAATTGGGGTATTAACTGATATATCTGGAGCATTTGATAACTTATGTTGATCTTATTTTTTCGGCAAACTTAAAGAAAAGAATTATCCACAGACTCTGTACAAAATGTACAAATAGAAAAGTGTATATCAAAGGCATTAATCAAACAATATGTTAAGATATAAAAGGGTGTCCACAATGCTCAGTCCTGGGGCCCCTTTTTTGGGACATAGTGGTGGAAACTTTAATTGAGGAAATGGAAAATGGTAACAATATATCGAATACGATTGTATATGCAGATGATTTGATCTTTATAATTGAATGTCAAAACAAAAGGAAATTGGGAACCAAGGCAAATAAATTGACAGAGAAATTACGGAATTGGTGTAAGAAATCTAAACTTAAAATTTCATCCAATAAATCCCGTTATGTATTATTTAAAGGAAATTTTGAAAAGAGACTCGATTATTAAGGTAAATAATGAAAATATAAGAAGGAAGAAATATTCCAAATATTTGGGCATTATGCTGGATGTAAAATTGAATTTTAAAAAGCATACAGAATATATTTGTAAAAAAAATCCGAAAAAATAATGATGCAACTTGGTAGAATTACGCAGAAAAATGTTAAATTATCGTTAAAAATAATAAGAACCTACTACAATGTAATGTTTGCTTCCATTATAACATATAACCTGGGCAACCAGGATGGATGACGTAGTTTTTTAGAAAATTATGGAGAAGGACGCTAAAAAAATAATTACGCTTTACTAGTGCTGTAAATACGATCCAACAATGGCAATCTGGCCAATTGATTATTAATACGTTTGAAAGGAGCTAGATTTTGGATTAAAAGAAAAGATTTTCAAATGGTAGAGAAAATAGTCGGACTAAAGTGCAATACTTTATTAGACATTAAGCAAACTTTGAAGATAAGATGGCTACTTGAATGGAAGGAAATAGTGGAGGGAAGAAGAGTTTCTCAGCTATTTTCAAATGTTCAAGAAAGATTACGACTAACGCACATACAATAAAAAAGTATTAATACACTTTATTACGGTGCATGGTCCATACAAGACATGTTGGAATAAAATTAATAGAACAAATGACGACGTATGGGATGGTTTCGGAATTAGGGACACATCGTAACATACAGGTTTTGAAGGTAATAGATACAATCAACATGTATTAGAAGAAAGGAAACATTTGTATACAATTTTAAGACATCCTGATTTAATTAAACATTTACAACAACTAACAAATGATATAAGTAAAACAGCATGGGAACATATATGTTACCAAAAGTAAGGAGAGAACAGTTAACGAAAGAGATAGAGTAAATTAGAAGATGTGAGAGGATTAGAATAATAAATCAAACTTAGATATGGGAGAAGATAGAACTAAAGGTGAAGAGATGGTTAGGTTACAAATGTTGGCATTGGCGGAGAATGAGAAGAGAGGAAGTAATGATGAATATTTATACTTATTTGACAATGGATAGAAGAAAGTTTTTGTTGTTTTTACGGTACGATAGAAATGCGCAGAGAGAAGATGATTTCAATTAAGACGACGAGAAGGAGAGAAATGTGGTGATTATAGAAGGAGGATGGAGGAGGAAGAAGAGGGAAGGAGAGAAGACGACGTTAGTGTTGGGGAGCAGGTTCATCATTGTTGGAGGAGCAACTAGCATTTTCTCCATCTTTGGAGGAGCATCCAGCAGGTTCGCCGTGTTGGAGGAGCAGTTAATGTGGTTTGGGAGGGATAATGTTTGTGGGGTGATGATAGAGGCAGGGAGGCATGAATTTTGTTGTTATGTTATTAATAGGAGGGGAAGTGGGAGTTTATGTAGGTTTGGAGGTGGAATTAGTGTTAGAATAAAATGGAGGATGTGAGTGAAGTGAAATGATGTGGGTAAAGTAAATGAATATGTAGTGATAGAAGAAAGAAGTTTTATTCTTTGGTTAAAAGAGATAAAGGTTTAGTATATAGTGATAAAGTTTAAAATTTATATATAAAATAAATGAAAAAGAAGACAATAATAGAAAAATTAATATGGAGATTAAATAAAATGTTATAAGATAAATAAACAAACAAACACATAGATGCATAAATAAGGATATAAATAAATTAAGCAAAATATTTAACTACTATAAATCAAATAATTATTGTGAAAGCAATGAAATGTTATAAATAGACAAATTTAACTTTATAATTTTTAATTAAGGACATTTTAATAAACTATAAATATAAATAAACTTATTAAAATGGTTGGTAGATTACTAGAGAGTTTTGCTCTGGCTACCAGTACATTTTCGCTGGTTACCAGTTGCTAAGTTTGCTGGTTTCCAGCAAGTGTAGATAATTGTAGCATTTAGAATTGTGGTTAAGGCTTTTTTACGCCTTTACTCTAATCTAATAATTTCTATTTTTATTTATTATTTTGTAGACATTGTGTAGTTTGTAGTTATTTTATCTGAAAAAAATTGATGTAATATAAAATGTAAATGTGTTGTGAGAATAAATGTAAAGTTTGAATGTATGTCCCGGTGTAGTAACCAAGGTGCCGAGAGTATAGTCAGATTTTATTTTATTTATTTTGTTTCTGCAGGGACGCGAAAACCTGTATCGTCTTCTCCGCCGGCGTCTATCCTTGTGAATATGAATAGCTACAAGCTGCCGTTTAGAGCGTGTTTGCGTTTAGTTGGCAGGCAATATTAAAGATAAAGCACTACTCACTCTCTTGTTCGCATTCAGTGTTTTCACGAATCTCGGGGGAAACGGGGTTTAGTTCAGGAATCTGGATACTTGACGAAGTAGTGGCGGCACTCTCATCTTCCTGCAAGTATTCATCTTCTTACTCTTCCTGGCTTTCTGAGTCTTATGTTAACGCAAATTGTTCCGAAACTTCATCTAGCAAACCATCTTTCTCCCAATAATAATTTTCTACTTTCCTTACATGCTCACAATCATTTAGCCAATTGTCACCAGTAATTTTTAATACGGCATTGTGAAACAAATCTTCAGTGTCAGATGATTTCAAAGTTATATTTTATTTTGCAACATCCCCTTTATTTGTACCCATATTAGTTCGATGGCATTAAAGTCACAGTGATATTGTGGCAACCGTAATATGTCATGCCCATTGTCATTAGCTGTTGCATGTGTTTCATACGTCTTAAGTTTAGCCTTATTCATTTTTATTAGTTCATACATCACTAGTTTTGTGGAATAAGAGTCATAATTAATATTTTTTCTCGATGCCACGCCTGTATATCCGCTTTTTTGGATGACGATATTGGTGTTTTGTTTAGTTCCTAGACGCGTTGTCCCATTTCTTTATGGTAATCTCGCGTGGATCTGGATTCGAAAAATTTAAGAGCCCCAGGAATAAATCCATGTGAAGATCCTGAATGAACAATGATGAATCGCTGTCCTTTGCGGATGGGAATTTTGAGGGGGATATCGAAGTCTCATCTGGTCTCCCGCACATCCACATCTTACGTTTGGTGTGATTTATGTTAACCCACGTTTCATTTAAATAAACTTACTTTCGTGAAAGATATCTGCTGTTATTAAAGATGCCTTATATCATTCAAACCCGTAATAAAGTGTTCCTTTATAGAGGATATACAGTTCTTGTGACTGCAGCTGTAAATGAATCTGGAGTGTTCTGCCAGGTCGTTTCTTTCCAGGAGTTCGCAGTACCTCCCCACTGGCTTCAGACTTCTTTTCGTTAATAATTTTATGGATTGTGCGAGTGGATACACCAGTTGCTGCAGAGTTTCCTTCAATGATCTCATTGACGGGTATAGTTCAATTTCCACGTTTAAATGCTTCAAATGCTTCAGAAAAAAAATTATGTACATTTCAAACAGTATCTCTCGCTTCTGATTATAGAGGTTTGCCTCGCTTACCAATATCAGCTGAAAACGTCGCAAACACTAGAGAGAGTAAAGGTATAGCACAAATAAAATCGTACCACAAAACTTTAAACACAAATGATCTCTTTATGACAATTCTAATATAATTACTTTAAAAGTTATAGCAAAAGAGAAGTTTAGATTATTTGCAAGAAATACACTATCCCCACGGTCAGCATGCCACCACTGATAAGTAGCTTATACCGAATTAATGGTGCCATAGCGAAAGAGAGTAGATGACAAGGAAAGGTTTGAGTGGTAAAAGCATTACATTTCTAAACAGGTAACGAAAATATTATTTTGAAAATTGAGTTCCCTAGTAATGTTTTGGACAAAAGCGCCTGACCAGAAGATGTAGTTGTAGATAAACGAGCCAGCCGACGTAATTCGGCTTTCTCCGCCGGCATTAACGTTTCAGTAGGACGGTGGCTGCATTACGAATGGCTGCGGAGAGAGCCGAATTACATCGGCCGGGCTTCATTACGAATGCCGTCGAAGAAAGCCGAATTATGCGTCTGCCGCACTTTTATAATTTTTTTGGCGTTCTTCATGCCACATTTCTATTTGTAGTTTGCTAGTTTGTTTAGGAACTTGCAAATAGAATCTATTATGAGTGTATAAGATCATTTAGAGATGAGTAAGCCAAAAAAGTTACTGTTCCAATTGTGGGAAGGGATAGGATTATAATAAAAACCTATGACATGTTTCTAAAGCACAGCCCTCGAAGTTTGAATGCTCTCGCACCTGTTTTAAGAGGTAGGTAAGCTACAAGTTTCTTATCATTGTGAAATATTAATAAAATCTGAAGAATTGTTATTCTCATCCTTTGATCACTTTCAGAAATGGAGAAAGCAGTTCAAAAGTTTCTAGTTTGGATCTGACGGGGCGAGTTACCAAAATAAGTTTTTTTTTACTTTCTCTACCACATACGTAGTACGTAGAGAAGATATTGTATTCCACCCAAAAATTCGATACCATGATTTCACTAGAAATACATGGTTTAAGGTCCCTTGAATCAAATTAACATATTTCCTTTATCTACCACATACATAGCAGGTCGGGAAATTA
Source organism: Deroplatys truncata (assembly GCA_030765065.1). Taxonomy (NCBI): domain Eukaryota; kingdom Metazoa; phylum Arthropoda; class Insecta; order Mantodea; family Mantidae; genus Deroplatys; species Deroplatys truncata. The sequence continues at coordinate 17,780,850 of CM060990.1, read as the reverse complement.
TTGCATTCCAACTAAAAATTCAATACCGAGTTTTCCCTAGAAATACATGTTTTGAGGCACCTTGAACCCAAAAAAATGTTTTAAAAGCATCACTGTGTGTGTCTGTGAAGAGCATAACTCACAAGCGAAGAATCGGATAAATACCAAACTTACTATTTAGGTACAGTGCCTTCCAAAGATGCGACACGAAGAACTTCAAGAACTCCCACCCCAACTATCCCATACATGGCACATTTTTCCAAATTTCTTATTTTCTAAAAAATAGCTCTAACGATTTTTATAAAAATGCCATATATTAAAGATATTTACATGACATATAAAATGTTATATATTTTGTTGCCACATGTATTCTACGTACGCTCGCAAATTTGGCGTCCAACTGCGATCAATGTACCAATTTAATGTCATCTTTTGAATGATGCATCACCAAATAGTGAAATATTTGCACTGCTATTTAAGGCAATTCTAAGACATTTCATTTTCACCTACACAGTCTCTCCTCTTTGTAGTTTTAGTACTCCAAATATCACTTTACAGGCATAAATATATATTATTATTATTATTATTATTATTATTAAAGAAATATGGAGATATAAAATGATAAAGGTTATAATTTGGTAGGGTATCCTCACAAAATCGCATCCAATATGGGTGAAGTGCTTTCAAACAACAAATAATGAACGATGCGCCACACAACACTTTGCGTTATTCCATTATATTGCGTTAACCTTACGTGTTTTTGTTTGCATTCTTTTTTATGGGTCCTTGGAGGTCCTTTCATTCGTTCCTTTTTTATTCTATACACTGCAGTTTCTGACACCCTGGTAGCTTTAACTGTTTCTTTTACTGTCTTACTAACATTCATTTTACTTGAAAAAATAATCTAACATATTCATTATTACTTTGCGTTTCTTCTTAGTTTACCAACATTCCGCTTCTTCCTAGCTTCTCCCTCCATTATCATCAATATTTACGTAAATGTTAAATAAGTAATCTACATAGCACTTCACAGTGTATAAACGTACCCACTTCCTTACAACTAACATTAACCTATCCTGCCTCTTGCCTTGTGCCTGGCCTGAATGGATGGATGACTTTTGTTTGTCATGCACAATGAATGCAAGAAGTTACCGGATTTCGGTTTCTTTTAAAAGCTGCCTCCAACCCTCCTGGACATTTTCTCGCGCTTGGTCCCTGTTGTAAACCCAATAACAAAAACGTTTCTCGCTCGCTGACTTTCCTACTGCATAGATATAGAATTTTCCGAAAATATTTAATTTAAAAGTAATAATCATCTTATTAAAGGTAAATAATTCAAACCGGGCAGGTATGAGCACTTTAGTTCATTCTAGGTAAAAAAAAATATATTGTCCCATTCTACCCATATAAACAGCAAATATTGGACTTTTATCGAAAAACTCGTATTCTTTAGAAATTTGTGCCCACAGAAATCTATAAAGGCTCTAAAAATGATATAATCTGATAGAGAAAAATATTCTGCATAGGATAACGTGTTCAAAGATGAAATTTATAACAAGTGAATATTTACACCATGTTATTCCTTATTAACAACTTGGCGGCAGCGATAGACTAGAAAAGGACGAAGCTAATGGCAACATGTATGCGTTAGATAGAGACAGAGATATTTCCATTTACCTCCATACTGTCTCTTAAGGTGGAGACAAACTTTAACGCATTTCGTTATAAATACAAGGAGACAGCGATAGTCAAATGTTTAAAAACTGGACGCTATGCACTGGCCTTAGAATTCAATACTGTTTCCATGCAATTGCTAGAAATAACTGAAAATTGACAGGACTTTGGTATTTATCCGAATTTTCTTTTTTTGAGATATGCTGTTCACTCCCCCCCCCACACACACACGAACTTTTTTTCTAAAAATCTGATGCTACATTTAAATGACCTTCTCTACCCTCTAACGCTTATTAGTAGATATTTCCCTATCTACTTTTATTTTAATTGAGATAAACCTTCCCGGAAATAGCTGCATTGCACATTTTGTTATAGATACAAAGGAAATGTCAAATGTTTTAGAACTGGACGCTGTATGCTGGCCTTAAAATTCCATGACATCGCGAGTAATAACTGAACATCGATAGGGCTTTAAAAGAATGCCTAAGTATTGAACATTTCGAACCATTAATAACGGATATCTCGGAAATGGTTTATGCCACAAATAAATTATTTGAAATAAATCGTGTGCTTTAAAGTCTACTTTTTTTGTAGTCCGTTTTAGTTTATCCTCTAACGTTTACCAGTTATACAAGATTATACAAAATACATTCCGAATGAAGAGCACTTCACAGATGATTCAAGATATACATTTCATTTTTCATCTAAATAACTTTAATATAGGGTATTTTAATCAAAAGCGTTAGAGCCATTTTTAGAAAATAAAAATATTTCGAAATATGCTTCATGTATGGGATAATTGTATGGGAGATTTCTTGAAAATCTTCATGTCGCATCTTTCGAAGATACTCAACCGAAATATAAATTTTAGTATTTATCCGAATTTTCGTTTTTGAGTTGTCCTGATCAAAACACACACACACACAGACCTTTTTCTAAAAAAGTTTTTTTGGGGTTCATAGTGTCTCAAAATATGTATTTTCGGTGAAATCTCGGTATCAAATTTTTAGGTGTAATGCCATACCTTCTCTACCTACTATGTGTGTGGCAGAGAAAGTAAAAACAATCTTATTGTGGTAACTCGCCCCGGCTCAGATCCAAACTAGGAACCTTTGAACTCTTTTTTCCAGTTTTGAACTTGATCAAAGGATGAGAATGACAATTCTTCAGATTTTATCGATATTTCGCAATGATAAGAAATTATTGCTTATCTCTTAAAATACGTGCGATGGCATTCAACTTTTGGGGTTGTATTGTAGAAACATGTCGTAGGTTTTTGTTATAATCATATCTCTTCCCACAATCGAAACATAGAAACGTTTTTGGCTTATTCATATCTAAATGGCCTTATCCACTCAAAACAGATTCTGTTCGCAAGTTGAAAGCAAGCTACTAACCAAACTAGCAAACTACAAATAGGAATGTGGCATGAAGAATGCCAAACTTATAAAAGGGCGGCCGACGTATAATTCGGCTTTCTCCGCTGGCATTCCTAATGCAGATCCCGCCTGTTTGTGACGTCAAGTTAAAATATAAACCATACTTGACGTTCAAACAGGGCCCCTGTCCTATTGCTTCGGGTCTCCGAAGAAATCCGAATGGTTACGATGCACGATGGATATTTTTTTCTGTTACTGTTAGCATTGTGATTTTGTTTAATGTGTTAATTGGGTAAAAAATTCTTAATATGTATGAATTAATTTTTAAGTGGAGAACTATCTTCATTATGAGTGAAACAAAACCTTTGGGTGTTCTCAGTGTGAGAAAACATATAATTACAATAAGAATTTGCGGCTACTCGTTTCTAAAGCGCATCCCGAAAAGTTAAGTGCCATTGCAACTCTCCTAAAGAGTAAACACTCGTGCCCTATAAGTGTGAAATGAATTTGCAAAAAGAGTTTCAATTGTGAGTATAATTTCAAACGTCATCAGCGAGCTTATCACGGTGAGGGAGTACTTGCAAGAAATCAATGAAGTGCAGGTTGTGTGTTTATGAAGGAACGGCGGAAAATATTTTAAATGAACACTAGGAATTGATACATGAAATATATGTCAAATCGGAAGAACTGGAATTCTCGTCATTTTATGACTTCAAAAGTTGGAAACAAGAAACTGAGGGGGCAACACGGTCGTGTTTTGTGAAAAATTATGTTTCTCATACTGCTGCTGACAATACTGTAAGACATTATTATGCGTGTCATCGCTCATGGAATTTTGTCTCCAAAAGCAAATGTGTTAGACATATAAAAGTGCAAGGGAGCAATAAAATCGATGTAGTATGTCCTGCAAAGGATAAGAGTCATTCAAGCTCAATAAGGCGTATACAAGTCAAATATGTTTTGAATCATGTCGTTCACCAACATGAATTAGCTCACTTGGAATAGACCGAAAAAGAAAGAAACAGTATAAATATCGCTAACAAAAATCCTTTTCAAGGTACACTTGATAAAATACGAGACTCAGTATCTGCTTCTAAATTTAGAAAGGTTGCATCTACCAACCAAACGGATTTTTACAATATTGAGCGATTCTATAATTTGTGCTCCACATGATGGGACCTTAATAATGGGGACCAGTGTTGAGGCATAGATACACGAAATGAACTCAAATGATAGCCCCTGTGTGTTGTTTCATAAGCCACAAGACGGTGAACGAGTCCCATCCAGAACTAAAAAAGCACAGATTTTGTGTTAATTATAATGATTAGTGCTCAACGTGAAATATAGTATGGGGATGACTATTTGCACTGACTGGACGCATGCGATAAATAGCTATGGTTTCGAACTTATGACATTAGGCAAAATTTCCATGCGCCTTCCTCATCTCAAATAGAAATGACTGGCAAGTGCTCTCCATATTATTCCACTGTCTAAATAGGGAAGTTGGAAAACATTCCCCTAAGGGTTTTTATATCTGACTTAGCAGAACCCTTCTTTAATGCTTGGATTTCAACAATGAAAACTCCTAAAATGAGGCTGTATCTTACTTGACTTGTGGACAAGGCCTGGGGAAAAATATTAAGAGAAACTTCAAGGTGAAGTAAAAGAAGCAGACGTTTACAAACTTCTTAGAAAACACTCCTGGAGGAAAGAGATACGGCAGCGTTTGTAATTATGCTTCATGTCTCACCTTGAAAAGTGGTCCTGACACGTCTGAGTTTGCCTCATCCCTCCAGGACTACTATATGAGTAATGTAAAATGCTGGGCTTACCGCTATTGGCTGCATGCAGGACTGAACACAAACATGCATATAGAGCGAAAGCATCACACAGATCTATTTACACGGAAAGCAGGTGAAGCGTTTGGACAAAGCGATATTCGCATTGATGCCCTTTGTTTAAAAACAAGCTATTCGACTGGCTTATTCTGCTTACGAAAGGCAGACTAACCAGCAAAATGAAAGATATTCGTCGTAGGCACAAATCTAACTTGCTAATAGACAACGAACTCATTATTAAGGAGGATATAGAATGGAACATACCATCGTCTTAGAAAGTGACTGAGATGTCCTTTGTACCAGATAATGAGGTTCGCTACACATGCAGCGAATGTAACAGCTGCATTCACAGATATTCCTGCACGTGTGTTTATTACAGCATTAAATGGAACATGTGTTAGCACAAACTGTGTATCTCAAATTTGACTCAGCGATGAACTTCCTTTAAAAGATCCTACGGATTCCAATGAACTTGTTATATATTGTAAGGATGTTTGCACTATAAATGAAAACCAGCAAATATTAGAGCAAGCCAGTAACGAAGATTATCAGACTTTTCGCCTTTATCTCAACAAAAGGAGGCATTTGCTACGAAACTGTTGGAACATAATTAAGGCAATTTCCACGAAAAGAGAATTTGAAGCGCTTAAGAAACACACAGCATCATTAAAGGGGACTTTAGAGGTGTTCGCAACCAAAATGAACAAGTACTCATGCTCAAAACCGAAGGAAGGAAGAAAGGAAGAAAGAAAGAAAGAAAGAACAGAAAAATTGTGCCGCAAAGAAGACTCTTTTCTGTCAAAAAGAAGAAAACTTCCCATCGCACTCCTCTTGCAAAACCAGATATATCGGAAACTCAGAACATAGCAGTTTCTTTTCTGCAACAGAGTGGAAGGGGGAGGGAGAGAGAGCAGCAACTAGTTGTGAATAATAATCGAATCAAGAGCAAAATTATTAGCTTAGGAACGTGTGCGTTTTTATCTTTATTTCTGTAAATAGTATTAATTTCTGTGTAGCATTGTTCTCAAACTCATAAAGACTGAAACTGAACGTATATAACTAAATATACATTCATAATTTGAAACTCACAGGGAGATATGCGTACGATTATTACTTGTATTAATAAATGGCTGCAAGAGAGAGAAGCAGCTCTAAGTGGTAGTGTAAACTTTAGTTTTTGTAAATAGCCTAATTTAAACGAACAATTGCACTTACAGTATCTGAGAGTGACTGTTTAAATGAATAGACTGGTAGGCATAAGATTGTGTACTTTTCCGCGTTACTGTTGCAGAGCAACGGCTATGAATTATGAATGTCAGTGCCAGCATTAATTCCAGGCTTTCGGGCGCTGATGACCTAAGCTGTTTAGCGCCCTCAAACCGCATCTCATCCTCATCATCATCATCATCATCATCCAGGCTTTCCTGAAGGAGAAACTCCAACTTTCTCAGCTGATGTTCGGTGACTGAAGCCTCAGGATGACTCTTGTCTGTAAGGGTAAGTTAAATCCACGGGAAAAGAGCGCGTGGAGAAAGAACCAATAGTGAAGCGCCAAGTTACTATTGCCTCTTTGCACCCTCGATTATAATCAAGCATTCCTCTGCGCACGTCACGCTCTAGCAGTATCCACAAATGCGAAGATTCCCTGACGGACTTGATGTAGTCCGAGATACACTAAAACATTCGCGCTACTCGCTGTATACGTGTTGCAAAAGCATTTCAAACAAAACAAAATCTATGAACTACATCGGGGAGTGCAATAATTAATTCTGCAATGACATGTGATGTTATCCCTCCTTTCCTTTTTTATTTACGGGGCATTCATTTATGGATAAGATACCGTCCTAGAGTCCCGCATCGCCAGCCGCCATTGGTCTGCAGCATTGGCGTGGCGTGGAAATTTCCTGGGTGTTGTTGATTTGGGTTATATATTTTTTTAAATATTATTTGTTCATTTATAATATTTACATTTTCTGGTTTAGTTTAACACTGGATATACACAGACAAATGGTTTCTTAAACAGAAGTGTGCACATAAGTTAGTAGTACCACTAATATTAATTAGTTAAGGAAGGGTATTGAATGTCCCTTTGTTCCTTCTTGCTTTGGTCATATTTCTATGTGAGTTTAGTGGTGTACATCAGATATACACCTGTGCAGTCTAGAGCCGAAACGATAGGAATGGTGTGAATCCCACACCTTGTTTCCCATGGGCAAGAAAACTGTCTCTCTCACAACGGAGATACTCAACATAGGTGTGTAAATGGAGATGGCCGTAGCTCGTAATAGCGTAATAAACAGTATGAGCTACAGTCCAAAGTATGGCGAAGTGCTTACCAGCCAACGCAACACGAACATCTGGCAACAGTATATGATGTGGTCGAAATCAAGTGCGTACCTGAGGGTCAATTTTAGCAAGAATAGCCAATAACTTGGCACGTATCGGAGCCATGACAGTGCAAGAAAACAAACGATGGAGCACGGTATCCTTCTCTAAACAATAAATGCAGGCTTCTAGGTCTGACATACGTGTACGATGAAGGCGTTCCTTCGTAGGTAACAAATCATGAGCTACATTAAACCAATTGGAACGCACCACTACAGGGAGCGAAGACGAATGTATATTTCTCCACGCTTGGGACCAACAAATACCGCGTGGTGCGATTTGGCAAACGCGCATCTCCGGCGGCCGCAGGTATGCGTTTAAGGAGATGATGAATTATTCCGAGAATTCTACAGACGTATTATGAAAAAGTCGCCTTCCAAAAACAATAATTATTGTATAGCATTATAGGATGATAATAATAATAATAATAATAATAATAATAATAATAATAATAATAATAATAATAATAAACATTAAAGTGTCTTTCAAAATCTTCATGCAATTTAGTCTTTAATTCTTTTAATTCAGGAGTTGGTCTGCCATTCCAAATAATATTATTGCTTTTCACACTAAATATATGTGATCCTAAAGAACGGTTTAAAAGGCTCTCTGTAACACAGACACAGTCGTAGGAAAATACTTCGCCAGTCAACTTAGAAGCCATACTTGGTGAGTGGAGGTGAAGGAAGAGAAACTCGCGTTTGCCGTTGTGTCTAACAAGCAATCCCATCACAGTGTTACCATGGCACTGAAGGTCACTGACATCCACCGTTGGCGACTCTGCCTTTGAGGCGCTGCAAGCAACATGCGGCGTAAATCGAAAACGTAAGCATTGTGTATGTCTCAGTGCAATTCTTCGGCGTTATATGGCAAACATGTATTTTCCAAAATACTATGCGAAACTGGTGGATGATTGTTGACAGAAAATACCAAGGTACTACTCCGGCATGTAGCAATTGCGGTTTTGTAACAAAAAGAAAATACTTAATCCAGTAAAAAATACATGTAGAGTATTCCAGGATGTTTAAGGAAGGATTGAATTACTAGATGTTGCTCGAACGAAGTGATATGGCCCATCCGGCCACCATTTTAAAAGACTAGACTTATATAGTAGCAATTCACGTCGTTTTAGCTGGAAGTCGCTAAAAACAATCGGTAAAAAGTTGCTAAATAAATGCCACCAACATTTAAAAATGCCACGAAAGTCATGTTATAGAAATCGTGGGCAAATCATCCCCAACCGGCGGTCTTTATACACTCGCCTCCATTTATGCCGTCATCGCAGTTTCGGGAGGCATTTTACCAATCTTCTCAGCGGGCGTGTATATAGCAGGGAGGGGTGAGTTTATAGTGTTCTGCCTTTGTTGCTCGACCAAGCAGTGGTGGGTGTTAACTGCAGCTCACGCGATGTATGCAAGTATTTCGGAGGCGCATTGGGGGAGAATTGTGGGTACGTGGGAAGCCAACTTGAAGATATTGCTAGGGAATTCCATGAAGCATTCGCAAAAGTTCGAAAGTGGCAAGCAGAAGCGCCTGAGGTTCTTAAGGATCACAGAAACAGAAGCCGACGGCCAAATAAAACCGCGCTCGAAGAAGATGGCGCTCTTGTAGCAGCAGTAAGAGACCAGCCTTTTCAGATCATGAAATTACCATGGCACAATTATTAGGACTGCAAGTTAGTGTTCAAACAACATCCCGAAGGCTGCACTTGCACATTCCTTCAGGGATTGCTGCACAGAAGGTGTTCCTCACACACGCCATCGAGAGCTGCGCGTAGTATTCACTCTGCAGGAGCTTACAATTCGATCAGCATGGGAAACCACCATATGGACGGACGAACAAGTTTTTTGTTCTGAATCTAATCACCAAATGAAATGTTGGAGACCTGATGGTTATCGAATGCTTCCAGAATTTCGACAGGTGACTAGAAAATCCGGACGTATCACATTTTCCCTCTTTGATTGGTAATCTCGCGGAGACCACGGCCAACATGAACGCTCAGGAGTATGTGACTATCCTTAAGGATGTTGTAATCCCTAGCGTGCGGGCAGTCTATCCTGCAGATAAAGTGCCCGTTATTCGTATAGTGCAGGATAACATTTCAGTGCACAACTCATATGCGGTACGGAAAACTTCTTTGTCAAGTACTCCGATATTCGCGTTCTTGACTGGCCACTAAGTCACCAGATCTCAACTTCATCAAGAATGTGTTTGCCAGGATGGTTCAACTTTGGCAACCTCTACAAAGAAGAATCAGGTCGCCCTCTGGGAACAGTCATGCAATGTGGGAACATTTGCGTTAGAGCCAGAGTTCTTCCTACACCAAAGTGATTCGTTTCCTGGGCGGTTACATCAGCTGTGGACAAGAATGCAGATTGGGCAGGTTATTAAAATAATTTCTAGTAAATGTGTCCTCTTAGAGAGTAAAAAGTATAATTTACTTCAGTCTTACATTAGATTGTCATTAAAATACTTTTTCCTGCAGAAATTGTGCAAAACATTGTTTTATTTAGATTGGATAGATGATTCCAATAATGTCTAGTAAATGTGTCCTCGTGTCCTCTTTGAGAGTAGAAAGTATAATGTATTTCCGTTTTACATTACCTTGCCATTAAAAATATTTTCGTGACGATATTGTACAAAACAGGGTTTTATATAGTTACATATTTACACGTGGTTATTATAAGTGATGACAAGTAAAGGTATTGTTTAAAGTTATATATTCATAGGTGAATAATTTTAGAATTGTGCACGTAAAACAGGACGTCACAGCATGAGTAAACATGTAAACAGATACATACTCCTTGTTATACACTCTCTACCTGTGAAGGTTAGTAGAATGCCTCTCAAAGCTGCGGGGAGCGAGTGTGCGATGTCCTCCCCTAATCGCAAGCACCGTAAACATCTTAGGAAAAATGAATGACGTGCCGTGCGCGTTGTTGCCACACTGTAAAACAGCATTTAAAAGCAAAATTTTGCAGCCGACTTCCACATGTACAAAATACAATCGTGCAATTGAATTGTATTGCTTACCAATTATATATGTTACAAACGCTTTAGAATTTAACCGAGGAAGAGCTAAACTAATGTATTACGCTTCAAGAATGGAAATGCATGTAAACACATTATCCGAGGGAAACTTAGAAACACGTCCTGAATAGGCTATACATTGCTGGTCAACTATTATTAAATAATAAAAATACCTTAATATGAATTTATTTTGAAAGCAGCAATTGCTTCCAATTTAAAGCATGATCTTTGATTGTTATTTTTCTGATAGTTAATTTTTATAAATAAGGGTTGTATGTTTGCCGTTTAGCTTACTGCAATTATTATTGTGCGCGGAGCTATGGTGAAAACATTCTTCATTTTGTTTGTCCTGCAGCAAGAGAATGTAGAAAAACCAAGTTTCAGAGGATGCAAACAAAAACAGTAAATATGTCAACAGTTCGAACGCAATTTCTTGTGTCACTCTTGGGAGATAGCCGCTATTTTCGCAGTTCTGAAAAGATAACAAATTTACTTCACAATGTGTGTACTGCTGTTTAAGATGTGTAAGATTTATTAGTTAGCATGGCAGCTTTCGTTTATTTAAATGGCTCACTCTTACAAAACTTTATTCTTCTATATACTTGTTAAACGAGATAAACGTTCATTACACTTCTACGCATTCCATTGTATGTATGTACACAGTAGGCTAAAGCGATAGTCAAGATTTTTAAAAAAGCAGATTCCTAAGCGACGGCTTTGAAACTCCATGCCCTTTGCATGACCACGAGCAAAATACAAATGGCGACCTACCACTTGTAAAAAGTATAAATATTTCAAAATTCAAACAAACAACAAAGAATTTCTCCGTAAATATTAACACATAAATTGTGTCCTTTAACGAGATTACATATTACGTACACTAAGATTTTGTCTATCTGTTACGGTTTACCAGCTATACAAAAAGGTATTCAGAATGAAGAAGAGTTCAGAGGTTATTCCCAGAAAATTCAAGATATACATTTTATTTTTCATGGAATTATCTTAAACATGTGATATTTTAATCAAAGTCGTTATAGCCATCTTTGAGAAAATCAAAAGAATAACGAAAATTGTTCCACGTAAAGCGTAGTTTGGGGTGGGGAATTTTGTTGAAAATTTTTGTCTCATCCTTCGAAGATACTGAACTTAAACACCAAGTTTGGTGTTTAAGCGACTTTGCTTTTTTGATACTTGGCAGGGTGCCATTTGTTGGTACAGTCGGAGGGATAGCAATTTGATTTGTTTCCCAAGGTCTCTACATCTTAATTAAACTACGCAAGTACTAAACGCTAATAACTATTAAATACTGCTAAACTTACAAAAATGCACTAAGTAAAAAACTATATACCTAACTTCTATGAATATACACATAGAAGTTTAACTAAAATACGGAAGAAAAGCACGTGCGCATAGTCACAGCTGCTAAAACGTGCTGAAGACAAAGAAACAACAGAAATGTCATTGTAACTAACACTTGATTTGGTGGCATGTGGTGACAGGACCACCGGCTATGTTAGGGAATGGGAAGACCCTACTAATCGTTTATAGATGGGTTTGCGGTCAGGCTTCAAAGTGTCCCGTTCGCTTTGTAGCCGCCTGGGGACTCGATCAGCGCAATTTCTAAAACAATGAATATGTTAAAATTTGTGAGAATAAGCAAAGAATAAAAGATAAGAATATGACTAACGTGGTTTATTGAGGTTTACACCTCACGGATCCTGCAGCTCTGCTCCTCTTCTTATAAAAAGCATTTCTTGGCTACGCTTTACGGCTTAGGGTCCTCAACCCTTGGCTACGATTAAATGTATTTTTTTCTCATTTCAGATGCTGGCTGCATTCCCACTTCCGCTGGTTCTTATCCTGAATGTTAGCAGCGGAAATGGATCCATAATGCCTCATGTGTGATCTGTTAGTATTACTTGTTTATAATGAAGACTTTAAAGTCGTTAAAATGTTACAGAACTTTAAAAATGTTCATAATTTTTGCTGTAAAACGTTGTAGAATGTATTAGAATTGAAATAAAGAAGATAAATGGAATAGGTGCGAATGAAATATCCGTGTATTATATTAGTATAATGATTCCGAGCCATTGATAGATACAGGAGTATTACCCATATAAATCATTATATAATAAGGAATATGTGTATATTGTCAGCGGCAACGTAGACGCCAACGCCCCTGGTCAGTAGTTTGGTATCATTGGTTTCGCAGTGGCGCTGCGTGCTACTCAAATTCCTAGCTGCGTAGTGGATTTACGGACATATAAGAAATGTGTTGATAACTGTTGGTTTTTGTTTATTATTACTGTTGTACATAGTTCATTGATATTTATTTGCATTGCGGAGCTTGAAAATTCGTTATAACCATATACGTTGTGTTTAACATAATTAACACATCTTTGTTTTAAAAGGTGAGCTATTGGAAATGCGTTACTTGCTTTTTGTGTAGTTCATATTTAAATTCCATAAAAGACACAAGAATACCATTGATATACTGCTACAATTTAGCCATACATAACCTATATTTTGCCTTTCTTATTTTAGATGCCGATACACAGGACTGCTGCTGCTGCGTGCCGAGTTGTTCCAGCAATTATGCTTCCAACAAAGATCCTTAAAAAATCTGTTTTTAAATTTCCAAAAGATGCCAGCCTCAAAGCCCAATGGGTTAAAGTATATCCCGGGGGTCACTGGACACCATCATCATCAATTGTGGCATGTTAAAGTATTTCCTTCCTGAAGATGTTGAGACGGTACAGCACTACATCGAACACAACAATGAAGTGAAAGCCACACCAAAAGAGGCCATCATTGAAGAACGATGCGGAGGCAAACATTTGTGAATGAATATTTAGAGAGAGATTTAACCCTTAATGTTGAATCTGTCAAAGGTATGAAGGGTCGGCTAAATGATTGCCGTGTAAAAGTGAATGTCTGTTTTTTATTTCGTCAATAGATGAAATGCCTTGCAAGCAAGTGTGCAAATAATGAAAAATCCGTCATCTTGTCCCTCCTCTTATCTCCCTCACCGTTATGTCTTTCACATTTTCCTTCTTTTCCTTTCTCTACATTACCCTTTCTAGTTTCTACTTCTCTCTCCTTCGGTGGAACTTAATGTTTTGAGAAGCGTTAATAAAGCTTTTCCTGTGGTTAATAAGAATTTAAATACAGTAAATATTACAGAAACTTGTCCCCGTTTGGTTTGCCAAGCGAAGGGAGTTTTGTTTTAAAAAAAATACTTTAACTTCTTAAACGCTCAGCCAACCGACTGTATAACAACACTCATAAAGAGATACCGTGTTTATTACTTTTGTTGTGCAACACTTTTCTTTCAAAAGTGATGTCATTTATTTTGATTTGGTATCCAATTAGAACCACTCTTCCACTGGGGAAAATGATTACTAATTAGGACAGCATACTCTTAACGCTTTGCTTTTATTACTATATACTCCAAATCTGAAATATGCTTGAAATTCCTCAAATAGTTTACTTGTCATAAAGGTAAAAACAGATGCATTAGACACAGATAAACATTTTTGTGGAAATTCTTCATAAAGGCGTGTGAAGCGCATAAATAACAACATGCGGATGATATAAGAAAGGACAAACTTTGAATTATGTATACTGATATCAACACAAAAAATTGGCAAATTAAAAAGAAAAAAAGTTATTTAATAATACTTTAAGGAACTCGCACAGAAATGCATTTACTGTGTTAAATAAAACTTCTGACTAAATACCTTCCCATATCTAAAAGGAAAGTGGGATTCCTGCAGATCTTCTGTTATTACAATCTCACGATGATAGCGTGGTTTAGCTCAAGAGCAGTAGGACCCCTGCAGAGGTAGCATGCGGCGTTGCCTTATCTAATGACATGGCCTTTAGAAATACCTTCTGGAATTTACAAGCCGTGATGTTCACAGGTCCACAATACTGTACTAGGGCCTAGATTTGTTGTACATGCTTACAAACACTGGCGGAGCGTAAATGTTGGACAAGAGTTAACAGTAACGTTATCCAAAACCAAAACTAACATCTTCTCAAATAAGTGCATGTTAGGTATGCGCTGTGACATCACACAGGTTTATTATAAAATACGCATGCAGAATGTAAACATAACATGATAAATGGACTATTGACTGAATACTGTAATAGACGAGAACACCAGTTACTGCGAAAACACATTTTATCACTAGGCACTCAACGTAACACAAACGTTACACTTGAGTCATTTTGGCACACACTCGAATGCAACATAACTGGTCCGTTGAATCAAATCACAACTAAAATGCACTGTCCACTTGCACTACCACTTCTAATAGAATTACACACTCGACTCAATTACACACTGATACTTACTGCCGCAGCAGTCGCTTATATGAGGCTCGCATACAAAGCGGAACTTTCGAGAACCTACTAGAAATGACTAAAACGAATCCTCTGGAGCGTGGAAGTAGCACACAATGGGTATTGTTCTAAGCGCCCATGATCTAGAGAGGGACCAGTCATTAGCCCAACCCGCGGCAGACAGATGCGCCGCGAGGCGCTGGACGGCAGTCCGTAGGAACTTAGCGCGCACTTTCACACTGCTCCCGACCAGCACTATCGTAGCGGGCTAGACGGTCTAGGTGTACCACCGACATCTACCCTCGGGGTAGCCTCTAGATGCAGTAGACTACATCATCGATTCTATTCACCACGCTGTACGGTCCCTGCCATGGTTATTGGAGCTTGGGACAACGCCCCTTGGTCCGGGTAGGGCGATACAGCCCCTCCAAATCACCTTGCTGGAAACCTTGGCTGTTGGCCTGGCGATCGTAGCGGGTTTTCATCCGATCGCTCGCCACCTGGATGTGTTGAGCCATTTCGTGCAAGTCGTGAAGCCGGTCCACGAAGTTCTCCACCTAGCCGATTGCTGGCTGTTCTGCCCCGGGGGACTCCCAAACATCAGGTCGCATGGAGGACGCAGCTGCCTGCCGAAGGTTAAGCTGGCTGGTGTCAACTTGGTGTTGTGAATCGACGTGCGGTAGACCAGCAAAAAAAATCGACACCCTAACGTCCCAGTCCCTCTGGTGATTGTCCACCACCTTCCTTAGGTGCTCTTATAGGGTCTTGATGTACCGCTCGAACATGCTGTCTGACTGCAGAGGCATTGAACGCGTCTTTTGTACTCCAAGTATCTCCAGTGCTTCCCTCAACAGGTTCGACTCGAAGTTTGTGACCTGATTGCTGTGTAGCTCTAACAATAGCCAAATCGTCAGAACACTTCTACTACTAGGAAATCCGCAATTGTCTTCATCTCCTGGTTAGGAATGGCGTATATCTCTGGCCACTTCGAGAAGTAGTCCATTATCACCAGCAGTTACTTGTTACCCCGGTCGGACACAGTGAAGGGTACCGATATATCGATGGCGACACGTTTGAATGGTGCTACCACGTTGTACTGCTGCATGCGACCCCGATTCTTAGTTTGTGGGTCGCAACATGCCTCACACACGACATTGGCGGCACCACCTCTCAGCGTCCGTGCGTAGTCTCAACCTTGTCAATCGTTCGTTTGGGTCCAAGATGCCCTCCCGAAGTCGCCGCATGTACTTCTTCTAGGACTTCGAGGGAGGATCAATTGCTCTCTTCGAAACTTCCCGTCGGGTGACTAACATACTATGAACAACACACATTCCTTGGTCTTCACTGAGTCCCAATGAGCCCAGTAGAACCCATACACACTACTCCTGGGTGCGCTGTCCTCCCAGCTCGGCCTATTTCCTGCCTCCACTTCTCTCAGGAGCAGTCCCAAGTCGGCGTCCGCTAGCTGCTCCCTCCTCAGGCCTGCGACATCCCATCCATCTACAGGTACCGCCAAAATCACCCGGAAAGCTGCAGCACACTCCTCTTCCACCCTGGTGCACTAGCAGCACTCTTCCGGGCAGGGTCTTCTTGACATGGCATCCAAATTTGAGTGACTCCTTCCCCTTCGATGTTCTGAAGTGAAGTTGTACTCCCGAAGCCTCTGGACCCAAAGGGCTGCCTGGCCCTCCAGGTTATTAAAACTCAATAGCCAGATTAGAGCAGAGTGGTCAGTCCTCAGGTGGAATGGCTGACCCCTAAGGTACTTATGGAAATGTTCCAGCGCCTTCACAACTGCCAGGAGCTCCCGTCGAGTAACGCAGTAGTTCTTTTCCGCCTTGGAGAGTCTTGCTGCAGTACGCTATTACACGCTCCTGCCCACCCTGGACCTGGGATAGCACGCCTCTAGTGCCACTGTCGCTGACGTCGATGTCCACAAAATCGCCGCGGGCCGCGGGTTCAAACCCGGAGGGCAATGGATTTTTTCGGGCGTAAAATTCTTAGCATGACTTCCTTCGGAAGGAAAGTAAAGCCGATGGTCCGTGTCGTAGATTTACGCCACATAAAAGAATCTGAGCCTGATAGAGGGATCTCTGAGCAAAATTACCGGTCTTTCACGCCCGATATAGAATGGGACGGTAAGGACCACAGCAGTTAAAGAGCGTCGAGAATGCGGTCTTTTTCTTGTCTCTGGTGTCCAGGGCAACTTGTGAATATTCCGATTTGAGGTCCAAGGTCGAGAACTACTGAGCACCAACAAAGTGTCCCGAGTATCGTCAATTCGGGGTAAGGGAAAACAGTCCTTTCGAATGACAGCGTTCAACTTCTTATAGTTCATGCAGAATCGCATTTCACCGTTCTTATTCACCAAGACCACAGGGAAACATGTCGTACTCGGTGGTCTAGGGGACCATGCTAGGCTCTAGTTCCCTAGGTCGTGGGCTCAAACCCGGCGGAGGGCGATGGATTTTTTTCGGGAGTAAAACTCCTTAGTATGGCTTCCTTCGGAAGGGAAGTAAAGCGGTGATCCCGTGCCGTAGATTTACGGAACGTAAAAGAATCTCAAGTCTGATAAAAAGGCCTCTGAGCAAAAGTTCCGGTCTTTCACGTCCAATATAGAATGGGAGGCTAGGGACCATAGCAGTTAAAGTGCGTCCATAAATAAAACTCAATTTCAATTTTTCAGGGAAACACCCTATTGGGCTGTCGGACTTCGATGATACCCCTAGATCTCATGTCCTCCGGCATATCTCGTACCTCCGCGAGAGGAACACATCTTGGTGGTTCCGGATAGCATGGGCGTCTTCGGTATCGACGTGGTGGAGTACTCTTTCGGTGCGGCCATAATCGCTGTCCCTTGGCTGAAAGCGGACTGGTATTGCCTAAGGAGGTGCCGGACCTTCTTCAGTTGTGCCGCGGTCAGATGGTCGGCCACCGTCTTCAACAAGTCTTCCAACCGGGGCCCCAGATCTCATGACGGTGCTAAAACCTCGGGTCCGCCGCACGTGATACACTCGCAGCAGGCTACATGCCCCTAACTCCGTTCCGATCTGTATGTCCTGATGGGCGTCCGATGGATTCAGCAATCTCACTGGCACTTCCTCCCGGCAAAGCAACGATGCCCTTGCGACGCATAATACATCCAATGGTATCTTCCGGTACAAATTCAGGCGCCTCGAGCGCTGACCTTCCAGACGCGCCTTCACCACCACCTCGCTTCTTGCGGGCATAACCAATTCCTCCGTTATGATCACCCTGCAAATTCCCGGATGTTCGTTGGGGCTCCGAAGCGTCACCTCGTCTTGGCCGGGTCTCTCCTGGCGTTGTCGACCGTCCCCTCGTGGCTCCTGAGGACAGCCATCCCCTCGACGAACACTCATAACCTTACGATGCTCCGCCCTAAGGCCAACTCCAGCAGGGCCTCCTCTACAGGCAAAGTATCACCCGATGCCGCCACCAGCTGGTAGGGCCGATTCGGTTTCTTCGACAAGCCCTTCGCCATGTCAGGTCTGATTACGGTCACGGCTGCACCTGTGTCGACTAGTACCCGGCACAGTTTCCCTTATATCCATCCGTCTGCGACGAGGCTGTTATCCATGTTTCTGCCGAAGACACGCGTCACTCGACGAGATGATGAAGACGGCCCCGATGTGCCCCTCGCCACGCCGGTGTTTATTCGTTTCCTGCCTGCTCGTCGGCTTTGGTGCGTAAAGTCTTTACTAGGTGCCCTGGTTGGCCACACACCCAACACATACCACTTAAAATCTTCGCGGACGTTTTTGGTTTGATCCTCTGTCCCCGGCGTATCTAATGCTCTTGGTCTTCGAGGTAGGTGCCGCTGTTACCTTGGAAGCCTCCATCCTCAAAGCTGCCATTAGCGCCTCGTGGATGGTCTTGTAATCCCGAGCATCAGACGCTCTCATATCTCGGTGTTACGCATCCCGTGACAAAGGAGTAGGCAGCTTCCTGGATACAAAACTGGGCGGGAGGTCCACCAAAGCTTTATCCACTAGCTGTTCAACTGCCAGGGCGAACTCCTGCAACGTTTCCCCTGGCTATTGCAGCTTTAACTTGGGTTGACTAGGATAGGTTGACGCCAAACGATGGTTCCCGATGGTTCGAGGGCCTTCCAGATGTCTCCAAACTTCCCGAGTTGGAATTGCATTCAGAATTTCAGCTGCCTGTACCTGGAGACTGGCTATTAGCGGTGTGACTTCCTCCTCTGCTGACCACCTGTGGCAACGGCGGTGAATTGTCGGCAGAAGACTTCGAAAGGCGACTTTCCATCGTATTTGGGTATCTTAACTCGTGTGGATGTCATGTTGTGTCCTGACTTCTCTACCTTCAAGTCCTTTAGTCTTCCGCTAAGCATTTCCATCTTTTTTTCACACCAGCCAACTGTTCATCAATCCTGGTCGATATTTCTGCTTTCATCTTGGACATTTCTGTCTTGTGTGACTTAGAATGTTCTTTGCCGGTGGTCTTCATTTGGCTTGTTTGAGAAGCATTTGGGCACAATTTCCTGTTTGGTTATGTCGTTTTGTGTATATTTTGCGACTTTTGTGATTTTCTTTGTTTCAGGCGGTGTGCTCAAATTATCTGGTTTAGTTTTTCACCATAATAGCACAAATTGGCTTGAATTTCTATTCTTTTGTGTAGTTGACTGGGTTTTTTTGTGCTATTGTAGTGTATTTTTCTTGCTTGTGTGAATTTTATTAGTATTTGTGTCTTAGAAATTGTACATGACATCAATGTTGTGAACTACTTTTCTTTTCCTTTTAGCTTTGACATTAATTTTGTTTGAGAACACTACTTTACAGTAACACAGTTTAAGATATATGCTTATTTTGGTGAAGTGCATTAATTTTTATTTTCATGAGTTTTTTGTTTTTCCTTCACATAATTTCTTTCTCTGGCTTCACTGCTTTTTCTAGCCTTTCTTTTTCTTCCTTTCTCCTTTTTCTACCTCATCTATTTGTTTTTCTTCTTATTTTCTGGATATAGTGATCTACAAGCTTTTGCCAATTTATTTTTGTGATAAATATATCTATAAGTATTCTGTTTCAAATGCTGGTTCTAACAGAAGTTTAATTTAATTATTTTCTAAGAAACTTGGTTTTGGTGAAGTTGCAGAAGTAACAATTCACATTTTTAATGTCTCCATTTACAAAGAGACCTTGCCACACCAGGCAGCCTGTAATTGTGTGTGTCCATTCTAATTCTGTTTTGCCACTATGCAGCGGTTTATTTTGTCTTTTTGGCATAGGTCGAATGGGTATTCCCTTGCCTTCATTTTTTTTAATAACACATGACGAGTAATTCAACATAATTTTACCTCAGTTAATGAAGTGATAATTGGCATGTGTATTTTAGTGAGATGTGCAACAGTGAACTGCCACCTAAACTCAAGTATTCTTTGCATGTGCAGTTTATATGTTGCTTTTGGTGAATTACAGTTCTAATTGTTTTCCATAGTTTCGTATCATATTTTTGTAGTAGTTGTGTTAGTGGTTAACTTGCATATATGATTATTAAAAGTTTGAAAGTTGCAAATTTTGGTTTTCTATAATGCCTCAAAGATTTTAAACATGTGCGGTGACCCCATAGTTGAATGGAGTGAGGAAATAAAACATGATCAATCTTCAAATTTGGTATAAACCAAGAAATCCCATGTGCTGTTCCCTTTTCACTCCCAGTAGCTATGCAGCAGCTAAAGATATACGATTCTTCGCCTTAATGTATCCAGAGTAAGATTCATAGCTGACATTTGCTTACTTATATTTCTTAGTACAATATTGTCTGCAGTGGCACCCTTTTCAGGTTATCTCAATTGTGCAGGCAAATTCAGTGCTGAAATGCTGCATTGATTTATAATAAGTTAAATTTCACAGGTATTAAAGGTAATCCTTTCTTATATAGCAGTGGTTCTTTTGTGATTTTGCAAGTGACATACTCATTAGTAGTCGAACTTGTTTTGTTGTATGAGAATGTTTGATATCTTTGGGGATTCCTGGTTGTGACAGTGTTGGGATGGCCATCACTATTTCAGAAGTAACTAGTGAATGTTCCAGCAAAGGACCATATTCAGGCAGAGAAATGTGTGGTAGTTTAAATGTTTGGTTCCTGGTAGTGACACTGTGGCCATCACTATTTTAGAAGTGCCTAGTGAATGTTCCAGCAAAGGACCATATTAAGGCAGAGAAATGTGTGGTAGTTTAAATGTTTGGTTCCTGGGAGTGACACTGTGGCCATCAGTATTTTCAAGTGTCCAGTGAATGTTCCAACAAAGATGTGTGGTTGTGTAAATATTTGGATCCTGGTAGTGTCACTTGGGACAGCCATCACTATTTCAGAAGTGTCCAGTGAATGTTCCAGTAAAGGACTACATTAAGGCAGAGAAATGTGTGGTAGTGTAAATGTTTGGTTCCTGGTAGTGACACTGTGGCCATCACTATTTTGGAAGTGTCTAGTAAATGTTCCAGTAAAGGGCTTCATTATGGCAGAGATATGTGTGGTAGTGTAAATGTTTGGTTCCTGGTAGCGTCTCTTGGGACAGCCATCACTATTTCAGAAGTGTCCAGTGAATGCTCCAGCAAAGGACTTCATTATGACAGAGATATGTGCGGTTGTGTAAATGTTTGGTTCCTGATATTGATGTTGCTGTGGGACAGTCATTGATATTTCAGAAGTGTCTATTAAATGTACCAGTTAATAACTTTATTATGACAAGGGGATGCATGTGTGGACATAGTAATTAAGTGCAATACTCTTTATTATTATATGTGTAGCTTGAGGGCATATTTTCTGATGTGTTAGTGCACAGTTGTGTGTGTTATCATGTAAACTCACAAAGTTTTACCAGCCTCAGATGATTCCTTTTATTTAAGATGTTCCAGATTTCTTATGAGCATTATTTGTTGTGCAGTATATCAGCCATGCTAGTAATCATACTCAGTTCATGGGCCTCATTCATGTTATAAGAAATATGGGAAGATTGCATACAGATATCCTGGAAAACAACAAACAAATGCATGAGTATATGAGGTTATGTTTACTAAAGTGTATCACTTGTTTTGCACAAGCAAAGGTTTTATGAATGTATTGTGTGACAAAAATTTTCTTATTGTGTCCTGTACTGAAGTGTATTAATTCCTATGTGTCATGCATTACTTAAACCTTGATTTCTTGAGGAGTAACTGTGATTTATTTTTTATTTATTTCCAGGAGTACCAGTGTGGGGGTGTTTATTTAATTCTGATGTTGTTGTTGCATGTATAGTTGTACCACTGTATTCGGTTTCTCCAATGTTTCGTTATGATGCTGCAATTATTTACCTTCTTAGAGTTGTTGCACAATTTTGTGTTGGTGAACATTGTTTTGATGAAGTTTTGCCTCAATGAGATTGCAACAGGGTACCCCCGATGGTTGTTGAGTATTTTAAATGTAGACTTATGAGATGTTTGTGTGCACTGTTTTTGCTGCAGTGTTGCTTCGATGGGATTGCTAAAATGTACCGTCGATGCTGTTTTAAGTGTTTTCAGGTTTGATCTGCAAAGTTGCTGCAATGTGCTTGTGAATTAAAGGAAAATATATTGCATATAAGTTAGGAGTAAGGCCCTCCTCATCTGCAATTTCTGGATATGCCACCGCATTCCACCCATTCCATTTGTAGCTGCCTCTTTAATAATTCAAAAACCAGGTAAGTTTCATTATTCTTATATTCATTTTAGAAAAAAAAATTACTTTTCTGCAGAAGAATAAATTATACTTGCAACTTAACATTGCAAGTTGTTTTTAATGTTGCAATTACAATAATAATTAATTGTAACCCCCAGAACTGGCGACACAATCCAGAAATGTGAACACAGAAAGACTAGGTGCTTTAAATGCAAAACTTAATAGCTGAAATCTGGCTTATCAACGTTGAGGTGCAGTTTAGAATAACATGCATTATATTTCTAGCAAAAGAGCTATTGTATTTAATTTCCAGTATTGAGCCAGTGTCTAGGTGAAATTGTTGATAATGCCCAAGATCATGAATGCACATACAATTCATTAAAGAATGGTTTTATGAGATATTTCAGTGATATGGAAGAAGGATGTCTTACCAGATCACTTGCATCCCTAGAACTTTGTAAAAATATTCCATTTTAATTTTATGTGCAATATGACTACTTGCAGGATTTTGAGTTCCTTCAAAGACTTCTTGCTGAACATTTGCCACTTCATATATAACAGATCCTGCACATAAGTGACAGTACAAACAGCCAATAAAATACAATTGGTGAAATCCACACATATACTATTGGCCCTGAAACAAAGCAAGTAGAAGAATTAAGAAAATCTATCATACAGCTGCTGGCACTTTCTATTTTGGGATGCAGATGGATAATTTGCTTCCAATTACACTCTCCATCAGCTTCTAGATGTAACAGCAATTCTAAAAGGTGCTGGTTGCATAGAAAATCTGCAGTAAGTGCTAAAATATACATTCAGCTTTAAAACTTGTTTTTGGAAAATGAGGCAGCATCCTCAAATGAGTGGCTGTTTGGATGGATGGATGGGGGTTAAGGGCACTAAACATCTAAGGTCATCAGCACCCTTACAACGTATAAAATTTAAAATCCAAAAACTAAAATATGGGACACAAACCCGCTTAGTCTAAAACACTAAAAAACAAGACAGCAAATTCTAAAAACCACAACACTAAAACATGGTAAATAAAACAATAAAAGAGTAAAACGACGTGTCAAGAACTGTAGAACGCAAGGGATAAGAGGGCCATATGTCCGCCGGGGAGAAGAGCCCCCCATTAAAACAAACAATATAAAATCACAAAACTAAAAGACGCTCAGCGCATCAAATGCGCCAACTAAAACCACTGTCATTGATAAAACGCAAAAGACATTCTACAGCATACGCGTCGTCTGCCAAAACGTTGGCTAGGCCGACAGGCAGAGACACACGAACGCGCAATGGAGCTAAAACTTGACACTCGGCTAAAATGTGACGCACCGTTAAGGGCGCATCACACTGCTCACAGAGTGGTGCGGGGCGACCACTGAGCAGTTATCTATGACTAAAAGGGCTATGTCCGATACGTAAACGAGCTATAATTACCTCTTCCCGACGAGAAGAACGAGAAGAGATACCCCAGACTAACGGGAGAGGTTTAACCTCCCGCAACTTGTTCCCCCGGAGGGCCGTCCACTCATCGCACCAAAGCGAGAGGATGCGGCGACGTAAAATACCAAACAAATCTGTGGAGGGAACAACAGAGGTAAAACATCTGAGTGATGAAATTGCCGATTTGGCAGCGGCGTCAGCAGACTCGTTCCCTGAGATGCCCACATGACCTGGAATCCACACGAAGGAGACGCTGATGCCAGAAGCACCAAGCGAGTGGAGCAGGTCAGGAATGCGCTGTACGAGCGGGCGGTAGGTGTACAGCACGCAAATACCCTGCAGAGCACTCAGAGAGTCTGTACAAACAACACAGTGCCGTAAATCGTGCCGCTGGATGTATAAAAGTGATTGATAAATACTAAAAAGTTCGGCGGTAGAAATAGAACATTGTCCCAGTAAACGAAAGGTAAAGCTATGTTGACCATAAATAAAGGCACACCCTACTCCAACATCAGTCATAGACCCATCAGTATAAATAAAAAATGAAAGTCCCCGAATTGCGCCTGAAGTTCTAAAAATGCGGATCTAAGGACTGAAGAAAGGTCTCATTCTTCGACATGAGCCTCAGCACGAGACCAAGAAGGAAACCGCGTTTCCCCCCTGGGAAGGGTCGGCACTGGCGTAACGTCCAAATGCCGAAAAAGCTGTCGAAATCGAACCCCTGGAGGGAGCAATGCAGAGGAGCAAACTAAATATAGCCGATCAAGCGAATCCTCGAAAAATAACTCGAAGGACGGGTGATCAGTCGAAATTCATAGCGCACAAAAGCATCCCACGCCTGAAGGACAGCGGAGGCTCTGCAGCTTCAGCATACAGACTGGGTACAGGGCTAGTTGGAAAGGCCCCTGTAGCGACTCTTATGCCACGATGGTGAATGGCATTCAAGCGACGTAACACAGATGGACGCGCCGATGAATAGACAATGCACTCGTAATCAAGCTTGGATCGGACCAAAGAGCGATAAAGACGCAGAAGAACGGTCCGATCAGCTCCCCTGGATGTGCCACTTAAAACACGTAAAAGATTAAGAGAACCGTCACACTTTGCTTTTAAAAACGAAATGTGCGAAGTCCAGCTCAGCTTTCGATCAAAGATCAACCCCAAAAATTTCGCCTCGTCTGTAAATGGAAGCACAAGATGGAGAGAGGGCGAAGGGAAAGCTTTCCGGCGCCAGAAATTGACACAGACGTATTTCTCGGCGGAGAAAGTAAACCCGTTGGCGTTACTCCAGGCGTAGAGATGGTCGATACAGCTCTGGAGACGGCGTTCGAGCAGACAGGTCCACCGTGAACTGCAATAAATGGCAAAATCGTAAACGAAAACGGACGATGAAATACCAGGTGGAATACACTCAACAATGGGTTCGATAGCAATCGCAAAAAGTGTGACACTGAGTACAGAGCCCTACGGTACACCGTTCTCTTGAATAAAACGACGAGATAAAACCGAGCCCACACGTGCACGAAAGACGCGATCCGTCATAAACTCTCGAAGAAATATGGGAAGACGACCGCGTATATTCCATGCGTGGAGTGTACGTAAAATGCTGTCCCTCCAACAAGTTCATAAGCTTTCTCCAGGTCAAAAAGCACAGCCACTGTTTGACACTTTCTCAGAAATCCGTTCATAACATGCGTCGACAGGGGCACCAGATGGTCGACGGTAGAGCGATGGCGACGAAACCCGCACTGAGCTTTAGCCAGAAGGTTCTGAGACTCAAGCCACTATGTCAACGACCCGTTGATCATTCGCTCCATCACCTTGCAAATACAACTGGTGAGGGAGATAGGGCGGTAGCTGTAAGGTAGTTGGCGATCCTCCCCAGGCCTAAGTATAGAGACGATGGTAGCTTCGCGCCAAACTGAAGGAAAAACGCCGCTTGCCAAATACAGTTATAGATCTGTAAGAGAAAGAGTTTACTGTCGGTTGAAAGGTTCTCTAACATCAGGGCATGAATGCCGTCCGGCCTAGGAGCGGAGTGCCTAGAGCAATGGAGAGCGTGCTCCAACTCCCTCATTGTGAAAAGTGAAAAGTTCATTATAACACTCCTGATTAGGAGACCGAAAACTATAGGTATCGGAATCCAGCCGGTCTTTGAGAGTGCGAAGGCCGGCGGAATAATGGTCAGAACTGGAAACCGCCTCAAAGCCAGCACCCAGAGTGCTAGCAATGGCGGCCGGATCCACTATGGTGGCATTGGGAACCTGAACGCCAGACACAGTACAATGCGACATTTTACTGGAGAAGCGAAGAAGTTTATCCCAAATAACAGAGGAAGACGTGAAGTGATTAAAAGACTCGACAAAACGAGTCCAGGACGCCTTTTTGCTATCCTGAATAGAGCGACGAGCCCTGGCGCGCGATTGTTTAAAAGTAACCAAATTATCAAGTGTAGGGTGTCGCCGAAACACCCTAAGTGCAGCTCTACAGGCACGAACGGCCGCCCGACAGCCCTCGGTCCACCACGGAACACGAATACGCCGAGGGTGGGAGGACGAACGCGGAATTATGCGTACGGCGGCAGATAGCATCGTAGAGGTAAGGTGCTGAACCATTTGGTTAACGTCAGTGAAGGGCTGGTCCACAAAAGACACGAGACTGGAATACAGTCCCCAGTCGGCTTTGTTGAATTGCCAGGTAGGTGCTCTGGAGTGATGTACGTGGTGAGACAGAAGAAAAACGATGCAGGTGTAATGATCGCTGGAGTAGGTGTCAGCAACGACGTTCCACTGCAGGCGACAAGCAAGCTGGATGGAGCAAACGGCAAGGTTCAATGTATAAGAAGAATCAGAACGAAAAGTAGGCTTACCTGTATTGAGGATGGAGAGGTTGAGCTGAGCAAAAAATGCCGGAAAGAAGCGTGCCCCTCGCACAAGCCCTTGGCGAACCCCACAGGTGGTGATGGGCATTAAAATCTACCAACAGAAGAAATGGTGTTGGGAGAGCGGACAGGAGATCTCGAATGTCCGCGTTAGTGAGGGGAGACGATGGAGGTGAATAGACGGAGCAAATAGAAAAGAAAAAGCCGGGTAATTGAAGCCTAACGGCAACAGCTTGCAAGTCGGACGTAAGTGTGTCTGAAAATGAACGTCGCTACGCACTAATAGCATGACACCTCCATGGGCAGGAGTACCCTCATCCGGTGCACGATCGTAGCGAACCGGAGTATACCCTCGGAGATCAAAAGGATCGTGAGGGTGAAGCTTGGTCTCCTGCAATCACACGACCATAGGTGAATGGGGACGCAATAAAAGTTGTAGCTCCGCCCTATGCGATCGTACACCATGTAAATTCCAAGTCAGGATAGCCATGAAGAAAAGGGATAAACTTCCTACTTAGAAGGGCGGCTCAAAATTACTTTATGTTTAACCTTGGGTTTCGAGCTTTGGTTATGGAGTTGGTCAGACTCCATAGGCTCCTTGAAGGGAGGGTCCATGCGCTCAGTGCCAGAAACTGATTCAAGCGCCGAGAATCGGTTCCGGGTGGCAATATGTGAAGGGGGCCGCTGAGCGCGGGTTGTCCCAGGAGCATCCTGGGACTGCGACCTCCGAGGAGGAGAAAGTGAACTTTTCTTAACTCGCGCTCGCGGAGGTTCTTTAAGAAAATGTTCCTTACGAAGTTTTTGCTTGGATTTCTTCTCAGTGCCTTGAGACTTTAGTACCTTAGGACCATCTTTAGATTGCTTAATAAGCGTGCCAGAGATGAACGGCCGGATGGTAGTTGCGGTCATGGCAGTCATGGTCTAGGTCTGAGTTTCGGCATCCTTCCGGGGTACTGGCGAGGCAACAACAGAGCTGAATGTACCCGATCGCAGGAGCGCAGGTTGGCGCGTATGGTAACTCCTCCGGGCTTCAGCGAAGGATAGTTTTTCCTTTAGCCGGATCTCCTGGATCGCCTTCTCGTCCAAGTACCGCGGACAGTCAGAAAATGACGCAGAATGAAACCCTTTGCAATTAACGCAGACGAGGGGTAATGAACAGGTATCATGGTGTGAGGGTTGACCACATGAGGCACAGATGGAAACGGCACTCTTACAGGAGACTTGGATATGCCCAAAACGTTAGCATTTGAAACAACGCAGAGGTCTGGGAATATAGGGCCTCACCGCAATGCGTTCGTACCCTGCTGAAATACTCGTGGGCAGATCGACGCCATCGAAAGTTAGAAACAGGGTACGAGTGGGTACCAACACTCCGTCGCGTTTAGCCTGCACTCGATGAACCGCTGTTATCTTTTGATCAGAAAGATATTCGACCAGTTCATCGTCCGACATACCATCGGGGCTATGGGTGGTGACGACGCCTCGACAGGATTTCAAGGTGCGGTGCTTCTCAACACGGATGGGATAACCGTGGAGAAGCGTGGCGCGCAACAAGGTCTTACTTTGTTGATCGGACTTGCTTTGAACTAACAATGAACCGTTTCGAAGTCGAGTGCAGGAATGAACCGAAGCAGCAATAGAATCAATGTCCTTCTGGATAATAAAAGGGTTCACCTTCTCAAAATATTGTCCTTCCTCTGTTCGGGTAATTAGCAAGTAACAACCAGATGTCGGTGCTGTTACTTCTGTTACAAATACTTTGTGGCGCTTGTTTGAAGTAATGGAGAAAGAGTGCTCCATAGCGAAAGAAATCCTCCATCTTTGCAACCGTCTCCGACTTCGGGCTCTGACTTCCCGGGCGTTATCCCGGCTTGGATGAGTGGCCTATCCATACCAGCTTTACCCCAGGGTCACACCTCCCAGAACATGGGCAGAGGGATCCAATGGCCGTGGAGAGTCAGCAGCTCATGCAATGGCCTCCCCGCCGGACTGCAGCTGAACAGCGGATAAGATCACAGGCCCTACATGACGGCCCCGGGTGGTGGGGATGACGCCATTACCCACTCACCCAGCTGCGCACCCAGTGCGCGGGTACCCGTCAAGCTGTGTCCACGGAGGATTAAAATAAAGAAAATGGTAAAATAAACCAAAAAGGGCCCAACGATTTCGTGGACCGATGCGTGGGCTTTTCGCACGCAAGGTAGGCCGGCGAGGAAGGAAAGAGATGAGTGAATGTTCGTGGTGCGAAGTGACCGGAAACAGAGACCAGAGAAGAAAGAAACGATGGCGAGGGGCGGCAAGGAATGAAATGCAAAGAAAGCACGAGAGCCTACCTTGTGTCCCCCGGGTACGAGAACGAACCCACCTCGACCGGACGAGGGTGAAGGGATGACGATGGCGATGAGTGGCTCGGGACCTTGGGTGCGCCAAATCGTACTCCCATAAAGTGAGCCCCTGGGGGATGGCTGTTTGGGCACATTCATCCCACAAGACAGCGATGCCCTTCTAGGTGGGCTCGAGGCAATAGCACTGTAAGCACTACATGCAGCTAAAAATGCAAACATTAACAGCATTCATTCTATGTAAGTCAGTTCACCACAGTAATTGACAACAAAATGCTGATGCTCTTTCTCACAGCCTCGCCTCAGGAGCACTTTCACATCATCACTCATCTGGAAGGATGGGCTTCTTCAAGACATATCCATGCACTTTGTTTGGCCATTCATACAGAAAGATATAACAAATTGGGTTTGACGAGACCATTTCCGTCAGTGTCACAAGTTTACCTCATGAAAATGCTCTATTGTGGGTCCTCTACCATCAGCCTAGGTGTAACAAATGCCTACTGATTTGCATGGACTAATTCACTTGATGGATTTAAGAATTTTCTATCTAATATCACACATCTGGAAAAACTGCAAAAACGTTTTACATAACGGGACTCTCCATTTGGTGTTCCTATCATCTTTGTGGCCCAGGGTGCATGTAGACTTCTTCTTAGTATCCAATTATGATACACTAAAATCTACCAATCTCAGTGTAGTAGCCTCGAGAGTCACATCATTCTCTCAAGACTTCCCTCATGATCAAATTCCTGTTAATTTACTATGACACTCAAGCAAATTGGGCACAGGACACCTCGGTACCACCCTGACTTTCCGGTCAATTCTTGAAACCTAATCCCAGTCATTTCTAACTTCATGTTATACTAACAGGATTTAAAAATGCAACTTTTGAAGTTCATGGTTTACTCAGATAGCATACTACATAAAAGAAACCCTTTTACCATCCTCATTTGAATTAAGATATACATATGTATACATGATATAAAATATACTCCTTGAAACTGCCATGCTTCAGACCTCATTCAATGCTAAACAAAGTGCACATAGAAGCAGCATCAAAACAAGGAAATCCCACCACTGTCTCAAATACTCTCAAGCAGCACACTGAACATCAACTAAATTGCTAAAATCAGAAACCCCTCTTGTCCACACAGCACATTGTGACAGAACTCATGTCCACATAATGGTTTCTGTGTTATGAGATGGTAAAATTTAATGTTTTGTACAGAAACTCCTCATGTCCAGCGACAAGAGGTGTTTCTGTACTTAATGGCTGGAGCAATAGCTTATTATTTTTGTTACTACCATAGGTTTCCTTTCTTATGTATTTTGCATTCAAAGATTGTCTCTCTG
The DNA here is from genome assembly GCA_030765065.1 of Deroplatys truncata. Lineage (NCBI taxonomy): Eukaryota > Metazoa > Arthropoda > Insecta > Mantodea > Mantidae > Deroplatys > Deroplatys truncata. Next base: position 17,750,513 of record CM060990.1, on the reverse strand, counting down.
ATTACTAAACAGATGACACTCAATAATATACATAAATATAATGCGATTGTGGTGCATCTAAATATAATTGACATTGCTCTGTTACGTTATCTAATTATTATGAGCAGAGATTTAAAGAAAGCAATAGCAGCCACAGAAAAATACTTTAAAGAGTTGGGGTTCAAAGATAAATAAAAACAGATGCAAAATTATGCTATGTAAGAATGGGAATAAACTTATTAGAGATGAGAAATGGTGGTTAGCAGGGAGCGAAATCAAGGTGTAAAGAAATTTGAGTATTTGGGGGTCAGACTAAGTATTAATGGAAGATAGGCAGGACAAAGGAAAAGTGCACTAGGCAAGGGAAAGCTAGCTATCAACAGCATAGGAACCTACTTGAAGAAAATAACGAATATGAGGGTAAACTGCCTGGAGAGAATATATACAGCTACAGTCGAAGCAAAACTGATGAACGGGATAGAAATTTGGGGCTGAGAAAAAGGGTGGGCATGCATAGACCAGATTCATGGAGTATTTTGTGAAATGATACTGGGTCTACAGAGAGCAGCCCCCAATGGGGCACCCCTAATGGAATTGGGAAGGGTCAGTAGAAGGCTTGGTGGAAAACTGAATGATAAAGTATTGGCATAGGATCCAGTCACTGGAGAAAGGAAATATTGTCAAAGACTGTCTAAGGGGAAAGAACCTGGTTATCATGATTAAAGTAATTATACAAGAAATCGGAATGGGAGAGTTAAGTAACCTGCAGATAACAGATAGATATAACATATGGAATAATGTGAAATTGAGAGCGGATGACATGATGAGAAACAGGAGTTTTAAGAATGACTGGGTTGTGGAAAAATATATTGATGTTTGTGATAAACTGGAGAGGGAAGGTTTGGCATGGGCAAGGACAGGAACAGTGTTGCTAAAAATTGCCTGTATATTAGAATGTCCAGAAACCAAAGCAAGGAGAGAGGAAATATGGATAAGTTGTAGATAGAGATAGTGGTAAAACAATAAGAAATAATCTTTGAAACAATTGGGCAGATAAGTAAGAAAGGTAAGAGAGAAATGGTGGAAGGAGATGGTTAAAGAAAGAGAGGAACATTACAATAGAAATGATGATTTTGGTAATGCATAAAAGTAGTTAAGGTGCTGAGATTGTACAGAGTAGGAAATGAGGGATCCATGTACACAAACAACCAGGTGTATGTGTATAGGATCATATCCTTAAGCAACTCCTAGGAATATAGTATAATAAATTCATGTTAATAATTGTAATCCAAGATGTGAGAAGCTACTACCACTACATTATCTATTCTGGAATATTTAGTAATGTCTAATGTCAGTGATAGCAAATATAAATGTGGTTTTTATAAAAGAAGCAAAAGTGAAAAATACAAAATACATAAACTACAAGGGGAAGGAAGTTTTACCCAAAGCTGATGGTTTATAATGGAGGAATAATTTTATATCACAATGTTATGTTCAAATTATAGCTCATGTATTTATTGGTTTTACTATGATATTTAACGAATCTCAGGGGGAATTAAAATCTTTTTCTTAGATAGGGGTTTTCCTTAAAAGGGTGTTAGCATGAGGTTGGGCATTCAATTGTCAGAAATTATACGCAATTCGTCGTTTTAAGTATTTTAATAGCAAAACTGATTATTTTCAGAAATTGTAAATTATTATGTACACATGTAATACTAAGATATGAATTTAAAGATTAATAAACAAAATTCAGTAAATTAAAGAACTGAAATGCTACAGTAGCTATACATTTATATTAGTTTCAAAAACAGAAAACACTGATATTAACACCTCTTCATAGTCAACCATTTGTGTTTAATATGCAACAAACAAAATGAAAGTGGATATCAGATTTACATATTTATCATTAGATATGAATGCAAGCTGATTCTTCAGTATTACCCGGTAAAGAAACAAGACAGTGAAGTTACTAACCTTCATTTCTTAAAGAAATCCAGCAGAGTAGTCTGCTTCCTCTTGCCCAGGTATCTGGCACTTAGAATCTTGTGTTCAATGTGATTAATGCTGCCGAGTAGTCCCTCATCAATAGGGAAGGAGCATAGGTACCGTCTCACGACATCCAATCCTTTCACTGCTGCTACAAATGTTGGTACTGCTGGTTCCTCTTCACTTGGTGGCTTCATTGCCTCATTACATAGCTCAACGTCCACAGATGCTTCTGAGGTTAGGACAATGTCATCACAACTTACAAACTCTTCAAAGGTTACGCATCTCCCACTCTTCCTGCATACAAATTTCTTCGGTATATTGTCCTCATTGAAGACATCAGTCAAGTACCGAACCTAGCTTTCCCAAAACAATGCTGTATGGTGCCTGATGTAAATAACTGTCATGCAGCCACAGACATATACATGACCTGAAGCATATCAAATGCATATATTGTTTTCTTTCTGAGAAAGAAATAGCTCGTTGCACCAGGGCTTTCCTGTACTTTGCTTTAACAGAATGAATAATTCCTAAGTCTAAAGACTGCAGACGGCTGGTGCAGTTTGCTGGTAAAAGAGCAAGTTGAAGAACACTCCTGTTTCGTCCTCATTGAAAATGTCCTTCGCATTGTAGCCACAGAAGAGAATAGGCAAGGTCTCCTTTTTCCAAAACTCAATGGCGTCATCTTTAACATCCGCATTTTCACCGCACATGCTTTGCCATGAAAGGCTTTGCCGCTTCTTGAAACGATCAAGCCAACCATTTGAAGGCCAAAAGTTGTCCACGTGTAAAGTTAGCGCTATTTGGTGGGCTTTTTCTTTTAGAGCGTTTCCGTCGATAGGAACATTGTCGCTTCTTCTGGCTTCAAACATTTTCATTAAAATGTCTTCGATTTCTTCAAACTAAGAGCTACGAAAATTCTTTCGCTTCTTCACCGCGGATCTGCACTGTACTTCCACGGCCAGAGTAGCATCTTACTGTTTAAGCATCCCGCGCAACGTGAAAGGAGCCAAATCACATTTCTTCTCCATATCGGTCAAAGAAACTGCGCTGTTGTTTGTCACGTCTTGATTGAATTATTTTAATCTTGTCGTGGATGGTAAGCTTCTTCCGTTTAGCAGTCATATTTTCGAATGAGAAATATGAATCACTATCACAAAGACAACGCAACTTAACACGCCGCCGGGTGAACTTTAAAATCAAACAGAACTCGGATTTAACAGGTTTGAAAACGTGACTGCAGAGCTGCCAAGTTTTGCAGCTTAATGTGAACTAAGAAAGTGAAATGATGAAGGAACACAAAGTGACGCGCGGAAGCTAATGAATTTGAAAACATCCAAAAAGGCGTAACGCTGCCCATTATAGCGGAGGTAGCGTTAACTGCATTCTAAAAATCACAATGCGTTAACTATGTAGAAGAAGCTGCGCGATTGCAAATTCGAGAAAAATATTTTCGTTAAGAACGGGCTTTCGTTTACGCGGGATTCGTAAAAAGCGGGTTTAAATAACATTACACTTATAGCACTTCTGGTGGCACTTACGAAAAGATGCGTTAAAAACGGAATTTCGTTAAAAGCAGGCTCGTTAAAAGGGGTTTTTACTGTATTGTAATTTGCTTGCTAGGATGCCATATATATGTTTTGGATGAAGAACAATGCAAATGTATAATAAATTCATATCCCTGTCATCTAAAAATGAACAGCATGCGCATTTTCAAAATCTTATCGAAGTAGAAGCTATTGCTCGTAAGCACCCTAGAATAAAAAGGATAAAAATCAAGGGAAAACAAGCAAAACAAAGGGACTAACATATGTATATTTGGCTAAATAGTTCACCTGAAAAAACAGGAGGTGTGTAAATATCATTCTTGTTTACTAATGCTGTGAATGACGACAGAACCAAATGAGTACAAAAAAATGCAAATCATCTCAAGACAAAAGAGGCAAATCCAAATCAGGAAATGTTAAATCTGTCAGATTCATGTTGCTGGTTCAGTATCCATTATGGCAGCAATGAATACAACTTTTTTGGCACTAGGTTAAACATCAGAATAATGAGGCAAGTATTTCAACAAATTCATCCAGAACTGAGGTCTTAGAATAATGGATAATCTGAATCTATAACATACTGGTTTTGCATCAAGGTGTTCCATCAAAGGTTTGACTTGAAATTTGGGCAACCCCAGATCGACACCTGTTGTGTTTGTGAAGAGTTGAATGTGAAAATCAGAAGTTCTCATCTCAACAATAATGCCAAAAAAGCTACTGTGATGGATTTGATGATACATAAGCATTAAGCTAAGAAGTTTTATTACAAACTTGAAGTTTAAAAACTGGCAAAAGCCCATGATGATATAGCTAAGTTAACGTTTGATTTCCTGCAGAATGTGATGCTTCCTGCAACTCCACTGCAAGAAACATTCTATCTTCACCAACTGGCTGAACATTTTAAAAAATGTCTCAAAACTAACATTGCTAGATTCTACCTTTACCATGAAGGTACTGTGAAGAAAGGACCTAATGAGGTTTGCTCTTTTCTTCTTGATTATATTGAAGAGAAAATCAACCACAAAGTGAAACATCTGTGCATCATGTCAGATGCACGTGGCAGACAGAACAAGAACCATAGTTTTGTTCATGTCCTACTTATGTTGGTGGATGTAGGGAAATTTGAAACAATAACACACTGTTTCCCAATCAGAGGGCACTCATATCTACCCTGTGATAGGGACTTCAGCATGGTCAAGAGAAAGATAATAAAGAATATACAGACCTTATTATACAGTCAAGTGTTTAAAATAAGCTTGAAGTGAAAATGGTTGACTGACAATAAGAATATATGTGACTGTGGCCTCCGTATTACAAAAATATACTTGTCTCTGAGGAAACTAAAGGAGCCAATGTGCCATCAGACAAGAAAGTGAAATTCATGACCTCACAATTCAACCAGTTCCTGTTCGTAAAAAATATGAAGGGTAAAGTGACAGCAAAACCGTTCATTGATGGATTAGCAGTATCGATGTTCAACTTGTCAAAAGGGATTGCACCTATTTACCCAACATTAAGAGATTACAACAAACATCTCTTCATCAGTCAACAGCAAATCAAAGATATCAGGAAGTTTCAGCCTAAAGAACAAGTGAGACGGCTTTATGCAGAGGTTTTTGGACTTCCCACGAACAGAAAAACATAGCCTGGAGAGGATTGTGAAAAAGTGCATGCTGTACAATAGTTTGTTGGAGTACATATTGTATGTACATAGGAGCACACATTGTACAATATTTTGTTATTAATACATTAATGTTTTGCACTAAAACAACAGTTTTAATTCATTTGAGGCAGATACCCTCATGTCCAATAGTTATATATATATATGTATTCGTATTTTGGTTGCTGTAATAGGTATATACAACATTTTTATAAAATAATGTATAGTACAGATTTTTTTCAACAAATTCCAGATATTTGTTTGTACGATAATCACTTTTTTGTTTCTCCTGAACAATTTATACTATTGGACATGAGGGTTGTCTGATTTTTAGCAATTCAACTGTGGTCAGAAGATCACTCCCTGAATAAATTTGACAACTGCCTAGACAGGGTTTGGTGTAGTGACCTCTTTTAATATTTAAAAAACAAAGTAGCTTTTATTATTCTTTTATCTTAGTAAATTGATGTTCATGTGTCTGTGTATAGTTGTGGTATCATTTAAAACCAGAGCTGCATTTTTTGTGTAATACCAAACTGGGGTATTATACGGCATAAAGCATGGTAATATTGGTTGCATTGGTGACACAAATGTTTGTAAGGAATATGAACATTCTTTTTTTCTCTCTTGAAAAATTATATTAATTTTGTCATGCCAATTTTATTTTAGCTATATCATACATACACTCTAAGGAAATACAAATTACTTATTATTTGTTGCTAAATTAAATATAATAGTAGCAGTATTAATAAAACAAAAATTAAAATAAAATGATATTTGCAATATTTTAATGACATTGTCTATTTTAATGCACATAACTGCACTCATTATTGCAAAAGAAAGTACAATCATATTAAATACTCTTTCACAATAGATTCTACAAAAACACACAAAGCAAAACAAGAATACTTTTATGTCAAAACTGTGACACTTTCATTAAAAGCTGTCATGAAAGTTCCTTCAACAACCAAAGATACTCTCCAATGAAAAGATGCACAGGCAATTTTATTCAGCAATTCCTAAGGTTAATTGACTTCTTAATTAGATGCCAATTGCAGCTGGTTTTGGGGTATCTGCATGGTCATCCCAACATTCTCCTCTTAGTGTATGCCCCACAGCGATGAAAATGATGTGTCATAAGTCCAACAGATGTCACTCTACGTCATACGCTTGCTCTAAAGTAATGCTGCCAACACATGAATAATACCACCAAAGCCGGTAAGATACTCAGCCTCAAGGCGTAGCTGAGAGTTTGAGGGCCCTCAGCCTCAAAGCGTAGCCGAGGGATGTTTTTTAGAAGGAGAGGAGTGTAGCAAGTTACGGGCGAAGCAACGACAGGATGTAGCCGAGGGATCTGCGCATCTAAAACTCGAATGATTCACGTTCGCAGAAACAACGGCACATTGCATATTTAGTGCATTTCACTTTTTATTTAGGTTGGCAGTACCCACTTTGCATGTGATTTATCAGAAAAATGGCTACGTTTGTTGTGTTCCTGACACGATTTGCCTATATAGGTAAAACACCTAAAACAGGTGGGAATCAGATATAGAAGAGACCACATCATGTTCTAAACTCACTCCTAAGGTAATTTATTCGCTTTCCTTTTGATTTTATAAGGATTTTCAACGGGCATACTATAAGAGGAGATTCCATTGTACCAAAACGAGGTTTCTGGTTGTTGCCGGAGAAAGTCTGTTCCTGGTTTTCTTGTGGATTTGCTCATGGATAGACCAATTGCGCAAACTTGTGGCTGACGATGGTGGTACATTCAAAAGTTTGGATGCCACACAATCCCTTTCGTTAGCTGATATGTTCAGCAGCAGCCCATAAAGTGTTTTGAGGAAAATTGTTATCTACAGCTTTAAATTCAGGAAGTTAGCAATGTTTGTTCCAACATGCTGATGCTGCTGAAAAACAAGGACAAGTCACCTGTTTGTTACGCACAATGGAAATTGTTGCAGTATTATATGTATTATAACAAGTGATGCCTTCAATTACTGCCAAAGGATGCTCAGCGTAGTCTAACTTCTCGCTGCTCAGCTGTTGACTGCACTCAACTCTCTTACTTAACTCAACCACAACTATCCCAGCAATCTCCCTTATATAGCACCGCAACAAAGCAGGAATGTTCTCGATGGGGTGGCTTCTCAAACCTACCACCGGGGAAGTTTCCAGAAGGGTGGGGAGTGCACATAAAAACTTTGTTGCTTGGGCCATTACTGTGTGGACCATTATTGCACAAACCATTTGTTCTTACAGGTGCCAGCTGTATGCTCTAACAATCAGGTAGCCAGGTAAAGGGGGCTGGCATTCTCTCACATATGGCGCAGCCCACCGTCATCGCACATGTGGTCACACTGCTCCCTCCTCAGGGCTGGTCAACCCGACCAGTACCGTCATAGTGGGCTAGGCGATCTAAGTGTACTACCAACTTCTTCCCTTGGGACAGCCTATGGATGTGTAGCATACACCATTCTATTCACCACGGTTGTTGAAACCTGGGACAATGCCCCTGGCCAGGGTAGGGCGATACAATCACACCAACTCACCATGCTGGAAACCTCGGTTGTTGGCTTGCTGGTTGTAACAGATCTTTTCCAGTCACTCGCTACCTGGGTGTGTTGACGGGCCATCTCATGCACGTCATGAAGACGGTCCACGAGGTTCTCCACGTAGTCAATTGCTAGCTGTTGTGCTCCAGGGGATTTCCCAAACATCAAGTCGCAGCTCCCTGCTGAAGACCAAGCTGGCTGATGTTAACCCGGTGGTGTCGTGTGTTGAGCGGTAGGCCAGCAAGAAAAGCGGCACCCTGACTTCCCAATCCCTCTCGTGATTGGCCACGACCTTCCTCAGGTGCTCTTCCAGAGGCTTGATATGCCGCTCAACCATGCCTTCCGACTGCGGTTGGAGAGGTGTTGTGCGTGTCTTGTGCACTCCAAGCCGCAACAGTGTTTTCTTCATCAGTTCGACTCGAAGTTGGTGCCCTGATCGCTGTGTAGCTCCAACGGTACCCCGAAGCGGCAGAACAGTTCTTCCACTATGCAGTTCACGATCGTCTAGGCCTTCTGGTTAGGGATGGCGTACACCTCTGGCACTTGAAGTAATCCATTACTACCAACAGATACTTGTCTCCCCTGTCAGACACGGAACGGTCCAGCTACGTCGATGGCGATGCGTTCGAAGGATGCGCCCACGTTATACTGCTATATGCGAAACTAGACCCTGGTCTGTGGTCAGCGACTTGCCCCACACACGTAGCATTGGCGGCACCGCCTCTCAGCATCTGCCCGTAGTCTCAACCAGTAGTACCTTTGTCGGAGCTTTCGATTGTTCTGTTGGATCCAAGATGTCCCCCTCAAGTCCCGCATGTACTTCCGCCAGGACTTCCACCTTGCTCTGAAGGAGGATCAGCTGCTGTCTCTGGGTCTTCCCGTCAGGTGACTACCAATCTCCGAATAACAACCTTCCTTGTCTTCAGTGAGTCCCATTGGGCCCAGTAGGACTTATACACACTGTTTCTAGGTCGATGTTTTTCCAGCTCGGCATGTCCCCAGCCTCTACTTCTCTCAGGAGCGGCCAAAAGTCGGCGTCCGCGAGCTGCTACATCCTCAGGCCTGCACTATCTCACTCCTCAACCTTAACGCAATGGTCACACTCCTCTGAGCACGGTCTTCTTGACATGGCATCAGCATTTGAGTGGGTCCTTCCTCTCCGATGTTCTGATGTGAAGTTGTACTCTTGGAGCCTCTGGACCCAACGGGCTGTCTTGCCCTCTAAGTGATGGAGGCTCAACAGTGAGGTAAGGGTGGAGTGGTGAGTCCTTAGGTGGAATCGCTAACCTTACAGATACTTATGGAAGGTTCCATCGCTTTCATTACAACCAGGAGCTCCTGCCGGGTAACACAGTAGTTTTTTCCGCCTTGAAGAACGTCTTGTTATAGTACGCTATTACCCGCTCCTGCCCATCCTGACCTGGGGTAGCACGCCTCCAATACCATGGTCGCCGACATCGGTGTCCACGATAGAATCGCCACCCTGTCGCGGAAAGCCTAAACCAGACGCATTGCACAGTGCTGGCTTAAGCGCCTGGAACGCGTCCTCGGCCTCTTCTGTCCACATGTAAGGCCGGTGTTCTTCCGTCAAACGACTGAGGGGCTTCACAATGTTGGAGAAACCTCTGACGAGCCGGCGGTAGTAGTTGCATAGGCCCAGGAACGCAACTCTCGTTTGTCCTTTGGGCGAGCCAATCTCTCACAGCCTGAGTCTTCTCCGGGTCCGTGGCCACCCCAGTTGTTGAGACTTTGTGGCCCAAGTAGTTAATCTCCTTGCAGAAGAGTTGACAGTTCATCGCATTCAGCTGCCTGCAGACTCTGCAATATCTTGACCAGTTTCTTTAGATGATCTTGGGAGGTGCTGCCAACGATGATGTCCAGATATAGTAGGCAGGCATCGCAAGTCAACCCCTCATCACTGACTTCATGAGACGCTGGGAAGTGGCTGGTGCGTTGCAGAGGCCAAATGGCATAACTGTGAACTGCCAAAAGCATTGGCCTGTCGAGAATGCGGTCTTCTCCTTGTCTCTAGGATCTAAGGCCACCTGCTAGTAATCCTGATTTCAAGTCTAATGTCGAGAACCACTGGGCACCAGCAAGAGTGTGCAAGGTGTCATCAAACCGGGGTAAGGGAAAACAATCCTTTCGAGTCAGAGCATTTAGCTTCCTATAGTTGACGGAGAAACGTAACTCGCCGTTCTTCTTCACCAGAAGAACAGGAGAGCACCAAGAGCTGTCGGACATTTTTATAATTTCCCTGGATCTCACGTCCTCCAGCATATCTCGTACCACCGCTTGCTTTGCCAGAGGAACTCGTTTTGGTGGCTGCCGGATAGCTCGAGTGTCTCCGGTGTCGACGTGTGGAGTACTCGGTTGGTGCGGCCGTAACTGCCTATCCCTTGGCTGAAGACAGACTGGTATCGTCTAAGTAGATGCTGCATCTGTTCAGTTGTGCCGTGGTCAGATGGTCGGCCGCCATGTTCAGCAAGTCTTCCAGCCGGGGCCCCAATCTTGCGACGATGCTGGCTCCTGGGATATGTCGTACGGCGATACACTCTGCAGCTGGCTCGCACTTCCCCAACCCCGTTCCGTACCGGATGTCCTGAGCGGTGTTCGACGGATGCAGCAGCCTCAGACACTTCCTCCCGTCAAGGCAACAATGCTCAGGCAACGCATAATCCATTCAATGGTGTCTTCCGGTCCAAAACAAGTTCCTTGAGCGCTGACCTTCCAGACACGACTTCACCACCACCTCGTTTCTTGCGAACACAACCTCGCCCTCCGTCAAGATCACCCTGCCGATCCTCGGATGTTCGATGGGGTTCCGGGGCATCACCTTGTCTCGGTCGAGTCGCAAGACCCTCCTGCCGACGTACACAGTTGCCTCATGGCTCCTGATGGCATCCATTCCCAGTATCACATCCTCGGCCACCCTTGCAACGAACCCTACAGGCTTACAATGCTCCGGCCCAGGGTCAACTCCAGCGGAGCCCCCTTCTCTACAGGCAAAGTATCGCCCGATGTCGTCACTAGCTGGTAGGGCCGATTCGGTTTCCTTGACGGCAAGCCCTTCGCCGCGTCTGTCCGGTCACGGCTGCATCTGTATCCACCAGTATCCGGCACGACTTTCCTTGTATTCGGCCGTCTGCGACGAGGCTGTCATCCACTCTTCTGCCCAAGGCACGCAGTGTCACTCGAGGGCGTGGTGAAGACGGTCCTGGCGTGTCTCTCGTCACGTTGTCCTCATTCGTTTCTCTCTTGTTCGTCGGCTTGGTGTGTGCAGTCTCTCACAAGGTGTCCCGCCTGGCCAGTCCCAACACACACGCACACACCTGAAGATCGTCGTCGTCTCTGGGTTGATCCTCTGTCCCCCTCGTATCGGATACCCCTGGTCTTCAAGGTGGGGCAACCGTTACCTTGGCCGCGTCCATTCGTAATGCGGCCGTTAGCGCATCGTGGATGGTTTTGTAGTCGCCGAACATCAGATGCTGTCGTATCTCGGCGTGACGTACTCCGTCGACAAAGGAGTAGGCAGTTCCCTAGGACACGTAACTAGGTGGGAAGTTCACCGGAGCCTTTTTCACCAGCTGTTCAATTGCCAGGGCGAACTCTGCAGCGTCTCTCCTGGTTGTTGTAGCTTGAACTGAGCTGACTACGGTAGGCTGCGACCAAGCGATGGTTCCCGAACCGGCTTTCGAGAACCTCCCAGATGTCTCTGGACGCCGCTGACGTTGGGATCGCATTTAAAACATCCGCCGCGCCTCCCTGGAGGCTGGCTACCAGCGGTGCGGCTTCCTCCTCTACTGACCATCGGTTGTGGGCGGCGACGGTGCCGAATTGTCGGCGGGAGACTTCAAAAGTTAACGTTTCGTCATATTTGGTTGGCTTGACGCGCGCAAATGTATCGCGTCCTGGCGTCTCGACCTCCAAGTTCTTGAGTCTCACATCAAGCATTCCTTCCATCATGACGTTCAGTTCCTTGGCGCTGCTGACCCTCTTCCTTCCAGCATGTTATGACGTTCCCAGAATCCTTCAGGGCGTTATCGCATTGGCCAAGGTCTTCCACCTTTCCAATAACCTTTTGTTCAGGAAGCTTATGCTCTGTGCATTGTTGCTTTTGGTGAATGCATCAGTTTCATCATCTCTTCTTGAAGATATAGGCCTCAGAGCTTGGAACTGCATCTTCAAGAGAGACTTTAAATGTTCCCCCTTGCTTTATGTCCCTTTTGAATTGTGATTGTGATTGTGATTTTCATGGCCAGTGGCTATGATACAAGCTTGAATATGTCGCAAGCTTTAGTTGAAACCTGCCACTTTACGAAGATCCTAATCAGATCATGAAAACCAGTGAAAAAGTAGACATTCTGCTGCAGTTTTCCATAAAATGATGGAGCTTGTTAGGCATATAGTGTAATTGTAACCTAAGCTTTTGCTACCCGCTGGCTTTTAGGGGCCACATCAGATGGTGTATACAGAGAAGTTGCACTATATGCCAGCTTTTCACGATTGGCTTAGGATCTTCAAAAAAGCCTACTTTTGTCATCAGCAAATGTAAGCTACAGAGATTCTGCTGTTTACAGTATTCTGCAAACTGTTTAACTCCACAAGAAAACAACTTGGTGTTATGTTTACCTTTCAATTTTAACCTGGTATGTAATCATTTTGCCATTGGCATATAAAAACATATTGGATTTGTGCTACCTAAAGTCAAAAGATTATGAGTATGAACTGTATTTTACTCACTGCCAGAAAAATGTGCTTCCAAACAAACTTTTTTTCACTTCACTTTTTAACTAAGTATATCTCCTAATTCTCTTATCACTGCCTCTTTGTTATTATGCACAAGAAAACATTAAGATTTAAGTGAACATTATTTGAAAATTTACAAATGTCCAAGATCATGATGCTTCTTATTTTTTCCCTTCATTCTTCAACAATGATATAATTTGTATTTAAATTTTGGTCTTATATACTTTTGAAATTAGTGATTCATGTATTATTGCAGAAGGAGCAATACTTTGCTCTAGACGTTCTTGGGCTTCAAGCCAGGTGAAGTGATGTGGAGACATCAACGTTTCGGGAGCGTACATCTCTCCCATCTTCAGGATGCTGAATGATTCAATGTACGCTCCTGAAACGTCGATGTCTCCACATCACTTCACCTGGCTTGAAGCCCGAGAACGTCTAGAGCATATTCGTCGCCAGGAAAGCTTCAACTCTTATTTCTTAAGGCGACGGTGCCATCTTCTGAGGTTGGGTGAAATGTAGCATATGGAAGCCAGGATCAATTATTATTTCATAATTGATTCATATTTTAATCTCGCAAATATAAAACGATATTCAGAAAGACATCTAAATTTACGAAATAATATCATGATAATCTTGAATAGGTAGAGTTGTTTGCTTCATGGTATTATGGTAATGGCCTGCTGATCAATGTTTAGATAAAGTCAAGTTAAGTTTGTGAAACATAATTCTTTTATTACTGATATTGTTTTATAAATTAATGCAATGTTGAAATGTTTTTGTAAAGCTTTACTAATCCCCACTTCCTTGCATGGCTTGGAAGCAAACATCAGCAAACATTGTAAGACTGAAATCTCTGTGGATTATCTTCACAGTAAACAAAGTAGATTGTGAAATTTTAGAATTAACTGCTTTACCATGTGTCTCCTTAGTATCCTTTTGAGCTATGCCCCTAGCACTGTTTCAAGGGTAGTTATATTTGGACTAGTGCCTGTCTGAAGTATAATTATGAACTGTTATTTGCAAGAAGGATTTCAATGTGGCACACACACACTAATAACTTCACTGTTTTTAGACAGTTACCTCAAATGCGTGTCTCAGACATTTTGTCTGCATCATCAGCTAAGATATATTATAACCAATCTAGAGGATAGAAATAAAGTAGCAGGTATTTTTTTGGACCTTACAAAAGCTTTCGATTGTGTTGATCATAAAATTTTAATCCAGAAGCTGAATTATTATGGAATAAGGGGATTGGCAGAACGATTAATTACATCATATTTAACAAATCGAAGGCAGTGTACTGAAATTCTAAGTTATAGTGGTAATTATAAACCTATGTACAGGTCAAAAGAGGGAATAGTGCAATTTGGGGTTCTGCAGGGTTCAGTACTTGGGCCCTTGCTGTTTATATTATATATTAATGACATTCCTTGCATTCCAAATTCTAAACTACTGTCTATGCTGATGACACAACTATGTTATTTTGGCACACATCTATTGACGAGCTTGTAAGGAAAATAAAACAGGATGCAGCTAATTGCTGAGTTATTTCAGTTCCAATAACTTAGAATGTAATATAAGTAAGACCAAAATATTAAACTTTACAATATTCCATAGGCAAGGTGAACAGCTTATATCTAAAGTAGGTGATGAGGATATTGTTGAAAGTGACCAGACTTCTTTTCTGGGCATAATATTTGATAAACATTCAACATGGGATAGGCATATTGATTTGGTCTGTAATAAAATTAGCAAAGGAGGATATCTGATAAGATAGTTTTCTAAATTTAAAAATCTAAACATTTTACGAACACTTTATTATGGAGTGATATATCCTCACTTACTCTACGGCATAGAACTCTGGGGTGGAGCTGCAAATGTACACATAAATAGAGTGTTGACATTGCAGAAAATGTGTGTAAGGATGGTATCAAATGCAAGATATGACCATCCATGCAGAGAGTTATTTATTAAGAATGAAATTCTCACAGTTGTGTCATTGTATGTATATTGAATACTACTTTTAATACATGGATCGAAGGACATCTTAAAACACTGTGATATGCATAAATACAATACTAGAAGCCAAACTAATGTATATAGATCTGTACATACAAAAAATTTCTCTGATAAAGATCCCTTAAACATAGGCACAGCGTTGTATAATAAACTCCCAATGGAACTTAAATCTCTACAAATGAGAGAGGGAGAGTGAGAGGGAGGGAGGGAGGGAGGGAGAGAGGGAGAGGGGGAGAGGGAGAGAGAGAGAGGGGGAGAGAGAGAGGGAGAGAGAGAGGGGGAGAGTGTTCAAAATTAATATCCAGCCTTTTTAAAAATAGAGTAAAACATTACCTTGTAAATATAATATTGTACAGACTGGATGAATACTGTAGTATAGAGTAAGCACTTATGTATGGATGTGAGTGTTTGCATATGCCCGCTTGTGAGTTTTTGTATTGTGGGAATGTGAAGGAAATTTTGTAAGCCGTAGTGTTAATGTTGTCTTGACTATGCTTTTAACCTGTATCTACAAGTACACAAGCAATAAAGAATTATTATTATTATTATTAAGAGTCAAAGACTAATTTCCTGGTTTCCCAACAGGTGTCACTTGTGGCTTGATGTATTTTAGTTTTCCAAAAGACAAGGATCTCATTACTAAACATATCAAGGAAACCAGGAAATTCATCAGTGGCTCTTAGCTGACAATGGAGACAACATGTTTCAGAAATGCAGTCGAGGTAATTCTTGCAATTGTATTAGTTCATGTTTTTCTAGATAAGGGTCTAACTTTTCTTAAACACATACATGGAACAACGAACAGGGCTAGGGGGGCGGTTCTAGCTTCCACTATGCTGGTTCACTTAAAGCTACACCTTTACCTCTGATGCTCTATGACTGTGAGGTGTGGGGCATGGCAGCAGATACAGAATGTCTGCCGTGGCTTTCCAGTCAGGCTACTACACGACACCTCGGCCCTCCCATTTGTGGAGGATGTTATTAGGCACCAGGCTCAAAATTTCTATGCCAGATTGGTACATCACGAGAATGCCCTTGTCAGAATCCTGGGGGACTACTTACCGCAAGAACGTCGATATAGACATTACCGGGTTCCCTGCATGGCTTGTGGGCACCCCCAGTAACAAAGGCTTTAAACCTGCCAACTGTCACTAAGTACTCCCCCCTCCCCATGGGAGTGGTCAATAAAAATTAAACAAACCACAATCCATTAAGGAAGAACACACACCAGCGTAGCAGGGCACTGGTACTGCTCCTGAAAAGGCAGCCGCTGAGGAGCTTATGAAAACATAGCGCTACCTCCCATCACACCCACAACATTAAAACCAAATCACCACTCTATAGCAGTTCCATCATCCCTATGGTTAAGCCCTTCCAAGGGTAGGGACATAGAAAGATCACTCAGGCTCACCATGAGCCTACCAGACCGAAGTTCGAGTTCATGCTTTTCCCTATTATTAATACATGTTATTTCTTCCTCCCGCACAAATGATACAAGAACCTCTTGTAACTCTGTGGTACAATGTTTCAAAGTAGTTTTGATAAAGTAACTTTACTTTAGTGAGACTCCATACTTGTCTGTAGAAATAAACTGGGGCCAGTGTATCATAACATAGGTGAAGGAGAATGGTACAGACTGTTCCAAATGCACAGGGAAGAGCCTCAAACTTCATTAGTTTTGTTTTTGTGTTTCAGGATAAAAATATTTTTCCAGATGTCCAGTTCTAGTGGTCATTGTATCGATCTATATGTATTCATGTTTAAAGAACGGTTTTTCCTCAAAAATGTCAAAATTCGTTTTTTGCTGTTTTATGAAACTACAGTCCTTCCTGTTTAAAGTGATGTAATGTTTATTTAAATACTTTGACTCTTAAGTGGACTAAAATGGTTTTAAGTGGTGTACTGTGCTCCCGGATTTCAATGGTGGGCATGGCAACATATTTTGAGTTACTTTGCTTCTCGTTCTGTGCTTTTTCTTATTCAAATCTCCCTCCTACAGACTAGCATGGCTTCTGCAAACATTCCCTCATGTTTTCAACAAATGAAACTAAGAGCAAATGCCATAAAGGTTGTATTTCAGGATTATAGGGTTCTTGACATACCACTCCTTGGAGGCATCATTTGTTTACAAACAAATTTTAGGGCTGTTAGCATTCTGTAAGTAACTGTGAGTTAAATTGGCTAACAAAACTAGTGTTCATTCACGGAAGAGGAGGTTTCTGTTAACACACATACTAAACAATGCAGTGACAGCAGTGTAAGTGTCCAGACAAAAGAGTACTGATAAACATACAGTGGATACTGAGAAACCCAGTGCTTCTCATTCTAAGATTGAATGGGTTGTCAGTGCTAATTCTGACAGTGATGGTATTAACATTTTGAAAGTATAATATGATTTGATATAATTTTCAATACACAATACCTTCAGCATTTTAAACTTTTCAAGCAAGCAGTTTGTCGCACTGAATAACATCTTAATTTTTATACTCATTTTATCAAAAAATGAAAATGTCTACGCTTTGCAATGTTCAAAACAACAAAAGCTATATTAAAAATTGTACTACAAACTTCATTCATATGTAAAATTAAAGCTTAAGGAACAGGCTCTTGTGAACTAGAAGTTTTAAATTACAATGAAAATCATCACTGCTATGAATTTTAAAATAAATTTCCCAAAACTTTTTTAGGATTTCAACCGAAAAATTGAACTGTATAACTACTAAATCATGATATCCAAAATATTCTAGTTCACAAAATAAAGCTTGCTTTAAGCCATAACTCTGTAAGAAAAAAATCTTGAAATATTAATTTTTGGCAATGCTAGAGGTTTTAAAAAACTGGCATAATTTTTCAAATTATGAATTTTTTTTATCTAAAAATAATGTTTTTTAAATGTTGTGATATACATTTTTCTTATTTAAACTTAGTTGCTGTAACTGTAAAAACTTCATATACTTATCAAAGCTGTAGAATTTGTTTCCAAATGTGAATACATACCTTACAGGTGTACATTATTCTCTATTTTGTGGTTTCTATTCCAGAGGTGTGAGGCTACTGCTGATTTCCCTATTTGGTTGTCCTTTATGTCTCTAAGGCGTTCCTTCAATTTTGGTCTTTCAATGTATCATTCTTCACAGTCTTCACAATTGATTTTGTATGAGGAAATATATTTCCTAAATAAAGGACTAAAGACTTGCATGCAATATTCCAATAACATAGAAGAATTTATAGTAAACATTGAGGTAGCAATAGAAGGAAAAACTCTGGCCAAAAAAAAAAAAAAATGCAATAAGGCAGAAATGTGAAAAACCCCTAGCGAACATTTAGAAAGAGAAACGTAAAAGAAATTCATTATGAACGTTATCAAATCCGTAAACAAAAACAATGTCATTTGCACCAAAGCAGATAAGGGAAACAAACTGGCTGTCTTAAACAAAGAGGACTACATGAAATACAGAGAAGCAGCATTGAAGAGCAATGATATAATTAAAGCCAAATCAGACCCATTACACAAATGCACAACTTCCATAAACAAAGCACTAAAAGCAAGCAAGATTATCTCAAAGCAGAACAACAGAGAATACAAGCAGACAACCCATCTACCCCCAATATATATGAACAACCCAAAATTCATAAACTGGGAAACAAGATGAGACTCATTGTGAATAACATCAATGCATCACCTAGCCAAATATTTAAACAAAAGACTACATATATTCCCAAGACTCAAAATTCTGAGCATAAATAACTCAATATCAATAAGATAAACGACAGATTTATCCCTTATGACATGCTAGCCTCCTTATTTTCCAGTATCCCCATATCCAAACTCATGCAGTACTGCCATCATTGCTTTGAATCCATAGATATACAGAAAGCAGCATTTGAAGAATACTCCAAACTCATAAGATCTGCATTGGCCAATCTTTCTTCACCTTTAAAGGAAATGCTACAAACAGAAATTAGGTTTCACACAGAAAACCCAAATCACTGATGTATTTCCCCACATCTTCAAAACATGGTTCAGGTATGTCAATGATATATTTGCAACAGTCAATGAAAAACTAGCAGAAGATGCACTCAAAACTCTTAAACAAGAAAATCCAATAAATAAAGTTCACCATGGAAACCAAGAAAGACATCCATTTTTGGACCTTAAGGTTATAGGAACAATAGGAAATTAGAATTTGGAATTTGCATGTCAGGAAAGACATGTATATGGATAACCATATCAAAGCACAAAGCTTCAACCCAACTAGCCACAAGTTTTTGAGGTAGTTTGAGGCATTCCCACTCACCTTTTGCTACACAGACTACTCGACATACCAATGAGCAAAACAGAATACGAGAAAGAGTTTACCCATATAATAAAACCGCTGAGAATAACTGCTTAAACAAAACACTTGCTTTAACAAAACTTAAAACAATAGAAAGAAAGAGAGAAATAGCAGCTGCAACCACCCATACACAAAAAAAACTGAGAATATTTTCAGGAAACTCACATACCACACTCATGCTTCATAAATTTCTAAAGCTCTCAGAGAGCATAACATAATGTTAGCACCACAAAACAAATACAACATCAGCAACCTCATAAAAAGCAATAGGTTACAAAAGATACCTCTTTCCAAGAAATCAGAAATTTACAGAGTCAATTGTGAAGACTGTGAAAACGGTTACATAGAACAGACCAAAAGAAACATAAGTACCAGATTAAAGGAACACCTGAGATATAAAAAACAACCAAATACGGAAATCAGCAGTAGCCTCCTCACACCTCTGAACAGAAACCACAAAATAGAAAATAATGTACACCTGTTAAGATTCATATAACATCTGCGAAAAGATTTTATACTGAAGCAAAAGACAAAAGTAATGAATTCCCACTATACAAGTTCATCGTTGACTGATGGAGAGATCCAGTGAGTCCACAGAGAATATCAGCAACAAGCCCAATGGGTGAAATCTGCTGATGATGTAGGTAACATGCCTACGAAACATGTTTAAGTAATTAACTGTTTAGTGAAGCAACTCAATTATAAAGTCCACTCACATTGCAATTTATTACTATGATTTGCACTTCATTGGTATCACTTCCAGTTTTTGTGGTTTTTTGATCAATCATCTAATTAGGTCCTGAAAGCCAAATGTTTTTCAATTAAATGCACTTATGTTTTATAAAGTCTGAGTAC
This sequence comes from Deroplatys truncata, assembly GCA_030765065.1. Lineage (NCBI taxonomy): Eukaryota > Metazoa > Arthropoda > Insecta > Mantodea > Mantidae > Deroplatys > Deroplatys truncata. The sequence goes on along the minus strand of CM060990.1, from coordinate 17,730,826 downwards.
ATTTATTTTTATCTATACAAGAAAAGAAAAATCTCCATGTTTTTAAAATAGTTCCAAAAGCATTTTGAGTTTATTTCTTCCTTAGTCAATAGATGTGTGATACATGATCCTGTTTTACTCCTGTTCAGAAACAATGCTGCAAAGAAAGCAATTTAAGGTTTCCTATCTGAGGAGCAGAGTCAATTTAAGGCCAAGTGCTATTTTGGAACATACTGCCTGAAGATCTAATACTCCAGATTCGAAACATAGGTATAGGAAAACAGCAAAAACAGTTGACCTCATTTTCATAAAATAGTGCAATGAATTATGACTTATACCACAATCATCATGCTAGCATCTCTGTTTCCAGACCCGAGAGTCAGCTGGGCAGAGAGGGTCCATTTTGCCATATATAAACAGGTAAACATAGGATTGCAATTGTTCTTCTTTAAAGGCAAATAACACAATAAATGAGTAGAATACAAGCTATAAAACATTACAGCTTACTGCTACCTTAAATGTTTGGTACTCTTTCTGCAATATAAGTGATGGCATCACAAAATATAGCATATTATCAGTGTATGCAACTTGCGCTTACTGCTATCCAAACTTTATGGATGAAATGGTTCTCTGTGCATTAATTATGTGAAAACTTGATTATATTCCGGATAACATTTATATCCCTAATGCAACAAACAGAATTTCATCCATAAGGCTTTATTTTATTAATTTTAAAGTTTATTTCTATACCAAATCTTTTTCCATATGCTGACAATGCCATAGCATCAACTGTTACGCATGTAGGATGAGCATCACATCACTTCAGCTTATTTCACTGTAAAGCCAAAGAGAATGAATGCAATGTATCTCGCTAATATCTGACCCTACATTCCAAGGCAGCTTTTATGCATACAAAAGCAATCAACCAGTTTCTTTGTGTATATGTATGATTACCAGATTTCCAAATTCCAAAATAGGAATGCCTTCACTTCCTTACTTTATAGCATGAGAACAAAACACCACGGCCATTGAACGAATGTGAGAAGAGATCAAGAATATAAGAAATAATATTGAGTAAAGCACTGATGTGACAGGTTAATTGTTAAACTAATTCGTGAATCAACATTTAGCACTTACAGTGCTCTACTTACCCAATTACTGGCACAATACATTTTGAGGACCTGTCATTCCCATTTTTAGCTGCTGATCGACTAATCAGTGATTCTCTCATCTTTTTGTTCCCTGGTTATCTGTGTGTCATCTGGTGTCGGGTGGTGAACTTAGAGATTAAACTATTGTCTGTTGGAATTTCAAAGTTCATAATTCAATGCTTGAAACCTTTCATATATATACTCTTTCCTATAGGCTTGTTTCTAAGAGGTTAGTCATTGGTTTTAGCAGCACTCATTTTTTTTCCCAGAAGTAGCTGGCTCATCAAAAGTGGAAGTTCCACTTCAACAATCTGCGTCATCCTTTAGACAGCCGAAGTTCCCATTAACTTTTGAGGCACCACTTTCCTTCCTTCAAATCACTGACACTTTGTCAATTCTAGTATAAAGGATATGTACGTATTCTAGCTCTTGAGAAATGCATCACAGTTATTCTCATTCCAGTAAATGACAATGGTTATTTTTGATATTGAAAAGTTGTTCAACAAATTTATTGAAAATATGGGTCCAGAACCTGTTATTTGGGATAGAAATAAAATTTGTATGAAATAAATGTAAAATTTGTGACTTGTCACAGATTATCAGAACATGTAGTATTGAAATATTAGAAGAAACAGAACTGGGACTGAAATAACCTAAAAACAGAAATCAACCACTTTTACCATATCAACAGTTATTGGTAACACTCGGATATTTTTCCATGGGATCATTCCGTATTGTTAATGTTGACTTCAATGGAGTTTCGAAATCCACAGTGTGCAGATACATGGAGAAGGTAATGGAAGCAATCGCTTCTTTACAGCCACAGTGATACAAGAATTTTATGCAACTGAAAATTTTCCTGGCATTGTAGACACCATTGACTGTACTCATGTGTCCATTTTGTCACTCGGTGGGCATAATAAAGAAATATATTCAGATGGTTTGCAATGTAAGTTTACTAATTATCAATAATGTGGCACACTGGCCAGGTTCTGTTCACAACTTAACAACAAGACATAATGCTTGCAAGGCATGGAGATGGTACTTGATGACAGTGGCTACCAATGGGCATGGCAAGGTTTAAACATGCATTGCGCTTATGTTTTGTTTTTGAAGCCATAATCTCAGCCAATGAAAAGAGATGTAGCAAACATAACTGTTGCCAACATTCACAAACTTATGTAACGAATCTTCATAGTTAACGAACCATTGTTTTGATGTGACTGTCATTGATGATAAGGCAAAAACTGATGTTGCGTCAGTTTGATGTCCCTCAAGCTAAATTAGCCGACGGTTGGTGAAACCTGGCACGAGTCATCTATATCTTTTTCATGCATCAAAGCAAAACATCATCAGACCTTAAATGCATGAGGGAATGCTTTAATGACGTGCATCTCAAAGTGACTCATGTAGAGATTCACCAAAACTGGAGATAGAGGATTATCTATGACTGACTAACACACAGGGTGGAAGGCACTTGAAGCACCACACATTCTATAAGATGAGTTAAACAAATAATTCTATTGCAATTTTATTTGCTAAAACATGGATTAGAAAAATTATCTCTGACACAGTTTTGGAATGGTCTAGCATGTTAATGGCTCAGAATAAAGAGCTGATTGCTGCAGAAATCAAAGCATATACATTTTCAGAACAGATTTCACCTAATGTCTTTCTTTTGCAAGTCTAGGTGTTTAGCCAGAAATTAAGATTGAAATGTTACATTAAACCTTGTTTTTTCAGATAAACTTGGCTACACTGCAAGCCAGCACATCATGGTGTAAGGAGGGTGTGGGGCACGACAGTGATGTCACTGCCTGTAAGTGAACGCAGGTGAGCGATGGCAGTGTTCTGAGTTACTTGACAGTGAAGTGACGGAGCATACAATGGAGACCTGCACAGCAAAGGATGCGTAATTCAGGCTTTGAGCATTTTGTTGCATCTCAAACCTGTACACCCCACTTTATGATGTTGCTGGTGTGTAGTTAAGATGTCCTGTCATTTGGAATTTGTTATTTTCACTTAATTGATGGTTATTCATGTGTTACATTTATTATTAAAATAATTTGAAATGCAGTGTCAACAATTCAAACTATGGTAGCTGTATCTTGAGAAGCAAATGTCGCATTCCTTTCCTAGTATGCTATGGGAAAGAGAGATTGTGGACGGCAGATTCCCCTTATAAGATTGGACATTATTACCCTCAGCAGCAGGTACCAAATACTGAAAGAGAAAGGTTTGCTCTTCCGAAAATTGAAAGGTAACCAAAGAGTGAAACAAAAAGAAAAATGTTAAAACGTTGCCTACGCATTTATCATGACATTGCAAAGCTTGAAACGCATTTTGTCTAGTGACCTTGTGTAGGTAGTGGGCTTCAACACCTACTGCAGAACTCTATTTACATTAGAGGTGCACGTGGGACCTTGTCAGAACTGCCTACAACCTGCCGGCAGCACATACATCACTGAAGGGTGGTGTAATCAAATACGTAGCAATTTAAACACTTTTTCCATGAAAACTATGAATTACATGGAAAACAATGGCACAAGATATCTTAACCATCTCACCAATATATATTTCTACTTTTAATTTGGTGCATCAAATACCTTCCACCCTGTATATCAAATGTTTCAAGCATCAAACTATGAACTTCCTACACCAGATGATACTACAGATACCCATGGAAAAAGAAGATTGGAGAGTCACCAGTTAATCGACCAGCAAATGAGAATCACGATGATTTATTTTCTGAAGCAGGTCCTGCCAGTAACTTGGTAATTGGAGCAATATGAGTACTTAACATTCAGTTCACCAATTAGTTTGTGTGTTTTACTGTGTGAAAACTCTAATGATTTTAAATTTAAGTAATTCGTGTTTAAGGGGTCAAGAGGGTGAAATTTCTATTTTCTATAGTCTTTGAGCTAGAAGCTTCATTTTTGCCACTCAAATTTGCATTAACATACTAATAACATTATTAAAGCTTCATTTTGCCTGGGATTATTAGTTTTTGAGTTATTAATATTAAAAACATATGATTTTTCAAAATCTATCTCCTCCTGTAAATTATGACCAAAATATTTTTAAAAGCTCCTGCAATACAATTTACTTATGTATAAAACTTCAAAGTATTCAGATTTTTAATAATTGGCTCCTGAGATAAATAAAAAAACAATGAATGTACTGAACAGTAAAATTGTGAACTTTCAGAACCATGTAAGATAAATAAAATATCTGATACTTAGTCTCACTAATCACCTTTAGTAGAACATTCAGTAAAAACTACAAGTTACTTGTAAGCAATTTGTAGGAGGAGATACATTTTGAATGCTTCAAAAATAGAACCGTGGAAAACTGCATTGCAGTTAATCAGAATAGGGCAGCATCATTTCTTAAGGTTACAAGTACTCTACGGCCTAGAAGCTCCAGGAATAGATAAAATAGGGTCAGTACACTTGTTTTTTGTAAAAATCTGAAAGCTTAATATTTCAGAAAAATTGAAAATTTTCATTCATATCCCCCCTTAAATTTGAACATTTTTAATTTGAAGATGCAATGTTTAACAATTCCTTATTCAGTAAAACTTTGCATTGTAATTACTTGCAATTTTTTTTCAGAGCTGAAGCACACAAATAATGAATTTCTTTCAATTAAATCTGAACACCTGTTGTTTTTGTCATCTCTCTATTTTCTGTAGATACATTGCTTGGAAATAAGAAGTTAGTATTAAAATGATCTTCAGTGTTTCTGGGCCAATTATCCTTAGATTTACATCTCTCTGGTTTCTGATATTCTTTTGCTTGGAGAGTTACTTTAACTTTTTCACCAAGAACAAAACAGTTTACATAGGCAACTAATACAAACTTCATAGATATGCTTAAAACACTTTCACTGGCCCTGCATTTTCTTTCAATTTATTTGATACTTGAATCACTAAGGCCAAAACCCACACTATTGCCAGAGGTGACATAGTGACTGGAACTTATGGTAATGAGTATTCCTTGAGCGTAACTAAGGGCTATTCAATACCTTGCACTTTTGTTTAAAACCATGCATTTTTAGCTGTGACACTACATTGTGAACACAACAGCAAAATAGAAAATTTGTTTCTGAAAACTGCAACAATCAGTGTGCAGTTGAAGGTTGCACTGAACATGGAATAAAATGAGGGAATACTTCATTGTTTCAGGCAAAAGCATACATCTGATAACCCAAAATTATGTGCTAAACTGCACACATATATATGGTAATAAAATAAATGAAAATTCTTGTAGCAGTAACTTATATTTATATAGTATATCTTTCCTTAGAAGTTACAGTTTTAGTTAATACAGGGTTCTTGCTTTACTCATATATCTTGACAAGCAATGGAGTAAGCTCTGTTTTCCATAAATTTAAACTTGAGCCAATACTGGGTGATGTGGTGCAGGAATTTAAATAGTTCAACAGTTAATATTGTATTTAGGGAAGAATATTTGTTACATCCATAACACCCATATATCATTCATATACTCTGACAACAATTTTGTTACACAGCTCTGGTAATTTAAGTTCAAAACATAACTTTTCATCACATGAAAAAAGGACATCTTTTTAAAAGAGTCTGAAACTGAATATCCTTAAAGTACTCAATGAAGAATTTGATAAGAAAGGCTCTGGAGGCTAAATTAGATTCAAAGTTTTATATCTACACATTATAGTTTTTCACTTTGTCAGTAATCACTGAAAGTTTTGGTATTTCTCGCAACGTATTATATACAAACAACAGATAGGTTTGATTACAGAGATGAAGTTTTCGGCTTTATTTTATGCATGTAATGCATGTTGAGTTTCAGTATCTGCTCCATGTTCTATTAAGCAGCAGCAGCAGCAGCAGCAACAGCAGGAGCGGTGGCGGCAGCAGCATGTTAAGAGTATCCTCCAAGTGTCAACACTAACTGTTATCTGAAAACACAGAGAAAGAACAAAAATGTGGTAACTATACTAATATATATCTTCTTTGACAAGCATTTTGAACTAGGAATATGTGGTCTTTGGATGTAAAATTTCAGGCAATCATTAAAAATGTTTTAGTACATCACTGACTAAATGCTCTTGTGGTACATTTGAATTAATAAAAGATGCACCAGAGCAGTGACACTCTAGCCAAATCAGAATGGCCATGGGGTACTTGATGGCAAACAGTACAATCAGGCTTTGTTTTCTTTCTTTCTTCCCGCTATATTTTATTCATTTCTCCATTCCCTATCTTTTTTTTATCTTATTCCTTTTTCTCATAAAAGCTGTTGCAACTGCTGACCATCAACATACCTACAGACATTTTTCTATTAGGAATGATTTTAGTTTACTTCGAAACTGTTTTGTGCCATTTATTGGCTTAATTTCTGTTGGTAGCTTGTTATACAGAATTTGTCCCATTACAAAAACGTCCTTGTCAGATGATTTTTTGTTGGTCCGTTTCCAAAAGTAGTCATTGTTGTGTCTAGCATAATAAGTATGTACATCATTATTCTTTTTATTTAACTTATTTACAGCAAAGATAATTGCCTTAAATACATATAGTGAATAGAGTGTCAACATTTTATTTAGTTTAGACATATTTACACAGGACTCAGATTGTCTTAAATTAAAAATTAGCCTAATGCACTTTTTCTGTAGGATGAATACTCTGTCCAGATGTACCCTTGGACAGCTTCCCCATAATTCTATACCATATGACAGATATGGAAATATAACCCCATAATAAACAATTTTCTGCAGATTTGAATCACCAAGTGGCTTAAAATGTCACATTATAAATATCGATTTACTAATGTTTTTGCATATATGATCAATGTGAGTAGATATGTTAGATTTTTGTTCACACATATGCACATATGCCCAAGAATTTGTGCATATATGTCTTCTATGTTACATTTATTTATCTGTAGATTAATATTTAAATGTGTCTTATTTGTCAGGCTAATTTGCATAGATGTGGTTTTTCCCATGTTGCATTTGAGATTATTTGATTATATTCTCTACAAGAGAGCCCATATCCTGTATTAATTTACCTTCATTTTCAGCAGAGCAGATAGCTGTAGTATCATCTGCATATGATATTACATTAACATTATCCATAATTGGTAAGTTGTTTATATATAAAATAAATAGTACTGGCCTTAACACACTACCCTGAGGAACGCCATATTTTACAACTTTACTGGTAGAGTTATATTTATTAAGATACTTAGCATTTTTGTATTGGATTTGGGTGTATTGTGTCTTATCTTTCAGGTATGAGGTAATTAAGTTCTTGGGTAATCCTCATACACTGTAATTATCTAATTTTTTAATGAGAATATCATGATCGACGCAGTCAAACGCTTTTGATAGATCAAAAAATAAACCTTTTCATTGTTTTCTAGCTTCATAGAGACCTGGTGTGTAAATTCTGCAATTGCAGTAATTGTAGATAAACCTTTTTGAAAACCATGTTGAAATCCCTGGTTGATATTATTTTTCTTCAGGAATGATAGGAGTCTATTTAGAATTACCTTTTCAAATACTTTTGCAATTTCTGAAGTTAGTGTTATAGGTCTGTAGTTATTTATATTATGTTCCTCACCTTTTTTATATATGGGACATACTATGCTTACTTTAAGACAGTGTGGGAATTCACCCCTTTCTATGGAGTGATTAATCAGGTGAGATATGGGTTTTGCAATGGCATGTTTGCAATGTTCTTGAATTATGGGGCTTATTTCATCCCATCCATGTGATGACTTATTTTGTAAGGCTGATATTATGTCTATTATTTCAGTTTCTGATGTCTGACTTAGAAATAGTGAGGGTCTTGTGCTATGAGAGTAACAATTTTTATTGGTAATATTCCTACTTATGGAAGAGCGTGCACCTACATTAAGAAAGAAGCTATTACATTTTTCACTAATTAGTAAGGGATCACTAATTAAATTTCCATCAGACTTAAGTTCAATACTTTTATGTGCTTTTTTATTTTGTGTGCTTTCATTTATAAGTCCCCATGCTGCTTTTTGTATGTTACTGGATTTATTGATTCTATTTATATATGAATCTGCTCTCAATGTATCAAGGTAGTTAAGCTACTTTTTCTTAATAGTTTTGTACTTTTTTTTTTTATAATATCCCAGACCTGTGGATTTCTGTATATGATACAATTCCTTCATTTCTAGTTTTAATTTAATTAATTAATTAGGAAATTTAATTGGCATTTTGTTATTCTTTTTAAGTTCAGTTATTTTTACTGGGCAACAGGTGTCAAAATAATTTTTAAAAATCCTATAAAATTCGTTCCATTTGTCATTTATATCAGTGTATTGGTACATACTATTCCAAGATTCTTCATTTAATAAGCTTACAAGCAGGTCAAACCACTTTGCTTTTAACTGTCTTTGTTTTTTTAATAAGGTTTACATGCTGTATTTTATATCCATTGAGCATGAAGTCCACACATTGCGCAAAATGGTCAGATATGTGGGTATTGATTATGTTAGCATTTAAAACTGGTTCATCCATGTTAGTTACAACATGATCAATTATTGTTTGTGAGGTATTCGTAACCCTTGTAGGAGTGCGAATGAGCTGAATAATTAAAATATCGTACAACTTCTGCCAGCTTTTTATAGTTATTATCCATAGGATCCACATTTACAGTAAAATCCCCATCAAGAATTATTTTTGTTTTTGTACTCAAATATTTGTCTAGAAGGTTTTCTAATAATTGCAGAAATTCTACAAGGCATGCACTAGGTGATCTGTACACTCCAAATATATATCAGTTTCTGTTTTTATTTTTGCCCCTGCTAGTTCAATTACCTTTTCTGAATAGTACTGTTCTAGATTTAATGGGATTATGTCCAGTTCATTTTGTGCATAAATTGCTAAACCCTCCCCCCCCACTTTTGAATGCCGATCTGACATACTTGGTAACCAGTTTAGAATTAAAAATATTTAAAAGTTCTATTTCATATTCCTCCATTCCATGTTCGGTTAGTACAGCTACCTGGGGTTTTATCTCATTTAATAAAGACCCAAATGCAACATGCTTATTACTAAAATATTGAATATTTAAGTGGAAGAGCCAAAAAATGCCTTTATCAGAATTGCTATTGGTGTCCAAGGATTCATCCCCAGTTGTATTCAACCTATCATTGATGCCAAGTGTTGTACTAAAATCACTAGTGGTCTTGTTACATTCTTTTCACACAAAGAGATGTCATCCAACACACAGTTTGTCAGTTTCCCATTTGCAGTTTTCCAAATTTATAGGATCCTCTCCTGTTGAGGTGCACACCATCTCTTGGAAGGATCCGCTTGATATCTATCAAGTACTCCTAGTCAAAGCAGACCAGCATTCAGATTGAGTACAAACGCTCTTCCAGTGTCTCTCAGGTGTTAGTGAATGGACTGAAATATGATGCCCAATGGGAAATACTTCATATACAAATATTCTGCTGAAGATGCAGAGTCATTAACTTCCCCAAAAGCAAGTGGCATGTCTGCATGCTTGCAAAATAAATAATCATTGTTTAAGTGACCAATAGGACAATACTTACTCGTACAAGACTTTACTCTCCCTTTCCACTACACTCTCACCAAGTTTGGTTTGAAGTGTGCAGAAGACGGTATCCTGGACATTTTTCTTAATGATGTTGAGCTTGTACTCTCTTCATTTAAAATCTTCCAGTAATGTTCTCAAGGTTGGAGAGCTCTGTAGCAATAAACGGTCATTAGAATTCTTTATTAACTAATGCATTTAGCATAATCCATCATATTGCGATGAAAATGGCCTCTCCAACTGCAATTGGCGCTGTGTCCTTCAGTGCTAGCTGGCTGATTAGTTGGAGGGGTGAGAGGAGGGGGAATGCTCTCAACTGATGTAAATTCTAGGAATGCCTTTGAGATGCAAGGAGATATTTCTGGATGTTTTGTCCTCTCCCTGCAGACTTTCCAGAAAGCTCTGCATCTAAATATAAGTGAACGTGCTCATGATTTGGTCAATTGTTTCTGTTGGTGGTTTGATGTACAGTGCTGATGATTCAGTATGATCTGCGAGCATCAGTGTGCGATAAGAGAGGAGTCCTGTGATCAACATTCTAGCGAGTGACAAAAGAAAGAAGAGGCTCCTTCATGTGTCATTCATTACATCGTTACATGCGAGGAAAAGAAACGTGAAGTGACAGTGAAAACTGAACGAAGTCACACTGGTGTCAGGATTTAAAAGTAACGATGGAACAAATGCTTTAAAAAATTATTCGTCGGAACGGGGAAGATGGAGACACAAATAAAGGGTGCAAATTTCGGAATGGAAAAGATGGATGCAGAAATGAAAAACAAAATGAAGAAAATGAAATCCAAATGTGGTTTTGACTTCAAGGGTGTAAAATCTGAGATACATACTATAGCCAAAGACTTAAAAGAAGACATTGCAAAGGAATTGGAAGAAATTAAATCCGACTTGGAAGAAAAAATTAATGCAGTGGAAGAGATACGCTGTGACCTAGAAATGTGATCTGTGCCAAACTTGTAGAGGGTCCCGCAATCATGAGACCAACTAATGCAAAACACTGAAGTCTCCAAAATTTGACGGCACTTCATCATGGCAGTGTTTAAGCAGCAATTTGAGGCAATTGCTACCCCCAATGGATGGACACTGGCAAAGATGACAGAGCTTTTGCCTGCCTGAAGGGGCAAGCAGCCGAACCTCTGCATTTTCTCTGCCAGAGGCTCGGCTGACGACTTCAACTGTCAACTAGTTCTCGTCCTAACAAATAAAGAATCTGGCACATGACCTGCATGGATGGACGTCGCTCCCAGAGGCATGATTTATGAGACCTGCTGGATGCAGTGAGACTCCCTAGTGGTAAGTAACTGTGTGTTAAAGAGGGAGTGGGAGTTCAATGACAGAAAAACCAGGATGAAATAACTACTGCCTGAGAAGCAAGGTGAAGGAAGTTCTTGAGAAGAACCATGCCGGTACTACCGGAGGGCACCTTAGTGTAAATAAAACCTTGGAAAAGCTAAGTTGTCGATTCCATTGGTTACATCTGTGTGGCAAGTTGTGGACCCCAACCTGGCAGTCAGAATGCCATTCAAAAGAATTGCCATCAGCAATGAAGGTATTTTGTGGAAGAAATTAAGAGTCAAGCTGAATCTTTTTCCAGTTGTTAGGAGGTAAGTGAAGGAGCATTATCTCAAAAGTCCCACCCTCCCCCTTGTGCTCCTTCTCTTGCCACCCCATAAACATTTGTTTTGAAGCCTTTTAGTTTTTGCTTATATCTCAGTTACTATTTATTCTAAATTGACAAACGTTATACAGTTTTATTCCTTAACATATATTCTCTAAAAAACCCATTTAAACATTTTTTTTTATAAACACAATACTTTCATGATAATTCACTAAAATAAAGCAAAATTTTCACTTTTAAATTTGTATTTTTAGGGCACAACACTTTTGTTTGGGACAATGATAGGTATGCTTAAAGCCTAACAATTGCTTTTGCTTTCACTCTAGCTGGAAGCTAAAGCAATTGCTCTAAATTGTACGCTTAAAGCACATGCTTTTGCTTAAATGCAATTGCTAGCCATGCGTAGGAATTGCTTGCTGGCTACCAGGCCACTGCAAGTGATATTCCTTTAGCGCACATTAGCAAATCCAATTGTGTCATGCAAGCAGATGGACTCTGTGTTCCTTTCAAACACGTGCTGTGGGTTTTGGTGTATGCTTCATTGTTGCTTAATTCAGTATTTTACTAAACTCGATACAATGTTATCCATGGTTCTGATATAGAAGTGGACAATGAGTTCAATGATGTGTTTGAGAGTGTAACTAAAGACAAAACAGTGTTGTTAAACAAATCGCAAGTTCCAAAAATAAAAAAAGAAAAGGAGGCAGCGATTGTGCAAGTAATTATGGAAATTGAGTAGCTTTGTGGCAAAAGGATGAATTCTAAACAAATAACAAAGAAAATAAGTGATATGCAAACTGTAGTAAAAAGGAAGACCGACATGAAGGCAACAAGAAACAAAAAAATAAAAAATAATGAATAAAAAAAATAATAAACAAAATAAACTGAATCAGTGGCAGCAACAACTGTTTTCATTAATGCCAGCAAATAACAATCCAACACTAAACAAGATTCCAGGTAAGATTTTGAAAGAAACCATTTTCTTGATATAACACACACATTTTGATTTTATTATATATTGTGCGCTTTCTGAAACTTTTAAGGAAATTATGCAACATTCAATTTTTTTGTACAGGTGCATGCCAGCGAGGTGTGATAGGAAACAAGCATCCATCTCTACCATAAGTGAGAGAACAATAAAGCAGACCTGACAAACCTGAAAAGCATCGGGTCAAATCCCGGCAATGACACTGAATTTTTCAGTCTGATTCTACCTTTCCAACCTTGTCCATCATACGGTTTGTGTGGAAGAACAATTAATTCCATTAATTGATAAAATAGTTCATATTTACAAATCTTTAGGTTACTTATTGATTACTACTTACATTATATGCATGTTTAATCTACCTCAATTGGGTATTGATCATCATCCATGATAGCTGCTGTTGTAATACGAATATCCACTACAGTGCTTGCAGATGGCTGAACAAAGCAAATCTGACTTTCTACATTCACAATAATTTCCACAAACAGAATCACTGGATCATAACACTAAAAGTAAAAGATCATTTGGCATAAAATGCTTCAAAGTAGCTACTGGTTGGAGAACGCTTATCCTATGCCAAACAATTTCTTGAAAAACTGGGCACACACAGGCTTTGCATGATCTCCCATTTTCACCTGAAAATTAATTATTGAATTTATTCAAGATAAAGAAATAACTAAGTACGAGTTTTCTAAAATATGCAGTTCTCAAAGTTAATAAAACATTAATATTTTTATTCGCTAAAACTCTCAAGTTAGTTATTACTTGTACTAAGTCTGACATTAAAGGAAAAAAAGGCTATAACAATGATTAGAAAAATAACAGGAATATGAAATTAAATTCAAGGTAAGTAACAGTGCCAATCTCCTCATATTAATAATTAAATAATCATTAGAACTTTATATTGTTAATCTTTGCTCAGGAAACTACATTTCCATTGTTCTATTCATTGTTAACTAACAAGTACAAACCTCATATTTTACAACAATACTGTTTCTTGCTCAATCACTTTTCGGAACTTTACCCGGTTTCGGTTTCTTTGGAGAAGATACTGTTATCATATGGCTCAGTCGAACATCTTGGCCTAATTTGTTTGGTACACTATATACCAATTTCCTGGCTTTCACCAAAAAATATGCTGGAATAATGCCACATTTGTATCGTCCTTCCTTATGACGACATGGGATTTCAAAATTTGTTAAATGTGGATACGAGTTTGCATACCTATTAAGAGTATTGCAATGTAGATGCTTATAAATTATGAAGCAGGAAAATTTAATTGTTGCCATAATGCAAGATGCTCTGAATGACAGCTTAATAGTGTCAGTATTAATATTAATAATGTTAACACTGCATTTAACCAACCTTGCTTCTCTTTCAGATTCACATTTTGTTTTTCCTTGAACTCTTTTCCTAATTCCCCTTCTCTCACAGACAGCAGCAGAACCTTCCATCTTAACACCCAGTGCACATACATACACTGTCACAACACAATGAATCAACAATCAATGTGCAGAAAGGTCACTAATGATATAGAAACAAATTTTTGCAGTATGAAACAGGTTTACAAACATCATAAATTTGCAATAAAACTTAATACGTTTTGAACCAATCAGCTTTGTGAAAGAATACAATTTGCTCCGACACTCCAACTTCAACAAAGAAAAACAATAGGAAAGAATACGAAATGCATCAGTTTTGATCAGTGGTACTGTAGAACACATACTTAAGAGTAGAAAATTTCATCAAATTGCGAGGGGATTTAATACGTTTTGAAACGACACTCCTCAACTGTCTTACACAAATCATGAATACATTAGCATAAAATATGGATAAGCTAGTAACAGTGATGTGAATTTGAAATTATATAGAAAATTTCACTTAACATCACTTACATGTTTTTCAACTTGACCGGTTTCAGGAACTAATTGCTCCCATCATTGGACTGGTTCCTCGTGGTGTTGTCTCATATGCATCTGTATGTGGTGGAATCTGGTGTAGTGATGAAACTCCATAGTGGGTTCAGTGGCGTCAATTCAAAATTCATCACATGGTGTTTATGTTTTGCGATTAATAACTTTTCCCAAGTATTCAACTCTGCAGTGTGTTTTGTCGGTTTTAAGAGTGTTATATATGGTGTGATGTTGTGACTTGTCCAAAAGTGATGTGCAACTGCAGATTTGTCCATTTGTTTGTATTTGATGTGTCTCATATGTACTTTTAATCTGGTCTCTAAATTTCTTTTTGTTTTACCTATGTATATTTGGTCACATTCTGGGCAATTAATTTGATAGATTCCTGTTTCTTTGTTCTGAGGTATTTGGTCCTTTGATTTGTTGCAGAGTAATTTCTCTAGACTTAATCTGTTACGTGGAGCTAGGCAAATGTTGTGTTTTTGAAGATGTGGAATTTGTAGTGAGTCCTTGGGTGGAAAGTGAACTTCTTGAAAATTATTTTGCTTTTTTGTTGGTTGAGATTTGTGGTGTCCTTAATGTGTTTCTGTTTCTTGAAATGTGTTATTTTTTTGTCAATTTGTTTGGTGAAGCCATTGTTCATGGCTATGTTAATTATGTGTTTGTATTCTGTTTCTGTTAATGGTGTGTAAACCAATCTATGGGGTCAAACTGTTTAGGACTGCATGTTTGTGTGGTACCAGGTTAAAACTATTGTTTTTTATGTAATTTTCAGATTGTGTAGGTTTCCTGTAGATCCCAAAATTGGTCTTGTTTTGGTTTCTAATTACTTTCAAATCTAGGAAATGTAGAGTACCTTTGTTTTCTGTTTCCATTGTAAATTGTGTAGATCTGTTCTATAAATTTAGTAGTTTGAGGGCATCCTGGATGAGCTTCTTGGGTACTATTGCAAATACATCATCGACATAGGGTAATTCCGGGAGAGATGGACCCCCTTTTCTGAATTGCCCATATTTATTTTATTTTTAGTAAAAGTGGTTAAAATGGTAGTACGTTATGATTTTGGTGCCATCAATAAACAATATATAGCTGTATACATGCAAAATACGTATTAACAGACTTGTGAATTATGAACAAAAAAATTACACAAATGGTCCATCTAACCCGTAGTACCCGGGTTAGATGGACCATGGTATATGGGAGAGATGGACCTGCATAAAATAGGAGGAGAATTAAATGATACATTCGTAATTAGTACTTATTGGTATATTGTAAATCATTTATCATGTAGAACAAACATTTGTTATTTTGCTGAGTTCATTTTGGAGTATGTTTTTTAGAATTACTCTCTCCTCCCACATAAGTCGCACTTGATGCCGTATTTGGTGCAGTTCTCATGAAGCCAATGGAACACATTGGGTATTGGATCCAGTCTTCATTGCTTTTGGTTGCGTTGTAGTCCTCTCCGCACCCAGCACATTCATTTTCATTCCACTCTTCAAGATCATCGTCACTGTCATTGCATACAACATCATCGTTTAGGGACTCTTCGGAATCAGAACTGTCGCTCCCTCTTCTTCTGGTTCTTGGCCTCTTAGTTTTAGATACATTAGATTTTCCATTAGGTCTACTCTTCTTAGCTTTCCAAAGGTTAACATTCCCCTTTGAATTCGGTATCTTGGAAACACTTGCTGCTTTACCACTTAGAGTAGCTTTCTTCTTCAACGTTGCTATTGGGAAATGTCATTAAGGAGTTTACTTGGTGTTGGTATTTGGGTCTCCTTGTCTAGCTGAGTTTCATTAGGGGAATTATTTTCCACGTAGTAGGTCCCAGGAACTGACAAGAAATCATGAGTTTGAGGAATGATCATGTGGAACTTTAAGCATCAGTCAAAGGTAAATAATTTGAAATATCTAGCAGCTTCGTTGATTCCCATAAGTTGCTTTTTTACTGCATCCACAGCCTTCTGTAAGTGGTCTACACTCCAACATCCTCTTGTAGAGCCCTGTTTCCTTTTGTAGGTGGTTGGCATTCCTCTGAAAATAATGATAATAATAATAATCAATAAGGCATCTATCTCTATTTCTCCTTTTATAAACTATTTATCCATACTCACACTATATATACATGCATATGTATGTATATCTATGTCATTAGTCAATAAGTAGACAAATGTTTGTTTATATATTACACTATAACCACTAACGTTTCACCAAAAAAGGATTGTATAAAAATTAAAGTTATAAAAAATATGGTCCATCTCTCCCGTGAGGACCTGGTCCAACTCTCCCGAATGTCAGGGAGAGATGGACCAGCCTGCCATTTTGCATCGCTTGGGGCCAGCGTCACCAGAACTGGCCATAGGGGTACATTTACTTGTTTTACGCTTCCTAAGAAGCTTTGGTAAAAGTGTGATATCAAATACTGTGTATAATACCTAACTATATAAATAGTGAAAAAAAATGTACATACCTGATTTTAGTTATGCGGTATATAAAGTGAAATGCTTCAACAAATCAAGACGAAAATAACACTGTCACACATTCACATCTGCCATTAGCAGGAGACACTACCGCTAACTCGCTCTAATGGCCGGTTCGAGAAATAATTAACTGGTCCATCTCTACCAGTGGTCCATCTCTCCCGGAATTACTATATCTGTGCCAGACTTTGTAAATTTGTGGAAAGGAGGTAGTTATGTGCGATTCAAAATTATTCGTGAAAAAGTCAGCGAGGAATGGTGATACCTGATGGCTAAACCTAAATTCTGTTGATAGCATCTATTGTTGAAAGTTAAAAGTTTTTCTGAGTGATGCAAAGTTCTTTGAGATTCAAAAGGTCATCTGCTTCATCTTGTGATATATTGTTTTGGGTGAGCCATTTTGTTTAGTTGTTGTAGGAGTTCATCTATAGGGATACTTGGGAAACCGGTCAAGTTGAAAAACATGTAAGTGATGTTAAGTGTTTCAATTCTGACTCAAATTTTCTATGTAATGAATACATGTTTAGAATAACTGTTTAAAAAAATTCTTAGTAGTAGTAGTAGTAGTAAACTAACCATATTAGATCATTTTCTGTACTAAAATAATATGAACAAATATAACTAAACATATCTTAGTATTCAGTACACCATCGTAGTTATCCTCAAGTTATCAAAAGTGAAAACAGTGGTTGTCAGCTAACACTGTTGTGTACTTGGAGGAACTTCTCTCTACTTCCACAGATGTAATGGGGCATATTTGAAAAAGCCTATGTCACTGGCTGTTTAAATCCTCTTAAAAAATGTCAATTCTGACATCTTTTACTGACAAAATATATTTTTGACTATTTGACACATTGTCTCATACCCTTTCATTTTATTCATTACAAATTTTATTTTCTGTTTAACTGTGACCCCAATCTCACCTTTTACATTTTGTATACAATCTTTAGCATTCTTGACTAATTCTGTTGATTTGTCTTATGCCATGCCTCTTTCTTCTAGGCAGGTTATGGTGTCTAGCAAAAATCCAAAATTTAATTTAATGCAAGCCAATTTACTTTCCATTTCAAGATTAGAAAACAGGTCCTGTACTCCCAATTGCCTTAGCATCTGCCGTATCAAAGCTATTTACTACTTCTCTTGCTATCTGAAAATTGTCACAATGAGTCAACCACATTCTCCAGTATGCTAAAACTGGTTCTGGGGGCAAAGCTACATCAGGGGCTTTGTCTTTGAAATGCTTAGTTCGGGCAGTAGCTTTCACGAAAACTTTCTACTCTGTGGAAACTAGTATATCTACTTCTGAAAATTTTGATCTGACTTCTTCCACATTTGCGTGTAAAGCATGGGCCAGATGTGCACCATCTTACTGTAAAATGATGCCTTTACCATGTAAGGTGCTGCATGTTTGGAAGAGTAGCACGTTCTCATGTTGTATTCCACTAGGTCAT
Source organism: Deroplatys truncata (assembly GCA_030765065.1). Lineage (NCBI taxonomy): Eukaryota > Metazoa > Arthropoda > Insecta > Mantodea > Mantidae > Deroplatys > Deroplatys truncata. Next base: position 17,712,659 of record CM060990.1, on the reverse strand, counting down.
ATCAAACAGTTTGCATATCTAGTAGGGTTAAGCATCTTCAAAATCTCCGAGATCAAAAGAAAAGTTTGTCTGAGACTATTAGTTTCTAGGGTTCTTATCACTACATTAGCTACATAATGCCCCTGTGAATCTGATTCGTCTGCAATAGTATGACCAATGTGACATTCAAGGAAATCAAATAATTTAGTTTTCCTAGCAGAATATTTGCACTAACACTTCACATAAGGGTGCTGGGGTAGCTCAGTGGTTTCAATTGCAGCTCTGGGGTAAGACAGCCCTATCCAAGCCTTTGCCTCTGACTGGTTCATGTCAAGTATCCCCAAGGCCCAATGTGGTTTGGAGTCCAATGTAAAAGTTGTAGATCCTCTCGTTCCATTGTTATTACCCCTTCATTGGAGGTAACATACTTCACCTTTTGTGTACCTCCAGTTAATAAATGGGGTCCAAACATTGCCTGGTGGAATGAGGTGTCCCCAAGGGGGCCATCAACTGTGTGGGGAGCATCGTAAACCAACCATCCAACATTTCACATAATTCTTTACAAGAGGAAGATGACTTGTTACTTGATGTTGAAGCAGTTTCTTTCAACAGTAACTGGGACACTTTTCTTTTTTGGCATTTTCAAGAACTTGCAAAGGTTTTCCACACCAAACATGTTGTTGTACAGCTTATCTACAGCAACTCTAATTTTGCACACTTTACAGAACAATACAGTTCCATCTGTTGCGAATAGTTTTTCATTGAATTTTGACACATACTGTTTTAAACAGCTTGCAGTTTACTTTGGCATATCAATTGCACTACACAAGAAAACATCACACATCTAAACAAATATGTCTACACTGCATCAGTTCTTTCTTAAGACTGGTGCAATTCACATGTGCAAGTGAAGCAATTGGTGATTCCTGTCTGACACATGCACACAAATGCATCAAGGTCTGAAAACTGCTGAGTAGATAAGATACGGATAATGAAAACAAATGAACAGTAAAGTACTATATGGGTTAGCCCAAGAATGCTCATGCTGACATGTGTTTTATAGTTTAGAATTACAAATACTACCTCACTTACAAAAATGACTTAAAAATTAAAATTTAACCATAGGTAGTTAAAAAAAGATCTATAAAAGTATAAAAATTGAAGAAAATGACCTAAAATGAAAGCAAATGTTACAAATGACTTTATTCTGGAAAATATGAAAAACAAAATGCATTTTAGTGACTACAAAAACCACATATATCTAATATATTTATTGGCAAATACACTTATTTGCCATTAAGCATTGTCTCTATGTTTCACCAGAAAAGAAGATGACTTTTCATCAAAATCTGGGCCCTAGACATTACTAACACAGAGTTCTGTACTAGTTTACATTTTATATCTTGCATATACTACCAAATGCTTTATTTCAAGCTAATAAAACACTAAATGTTTCAAAGGCTATTGAAGATTATGTTGTTTATTACTGATATCCAAATGCACCATTTAAATTAATATTAAAATCAAACCCAAATATTGATATAATATTGCCATTTTAAAACCTTTTCAAAACAAAATATAGTTTAATAAAGAAGCCGACACAAGAAACGTCCATGAAATTCAAAACTCAATTTGATGCATTCTCATAATAAAGAATGCCATGCAAGAATTAACAGTTTAGCTATAATAGACTCCAACAAGAACATATGAATTTGAGAAATAGATTATGTTGTACCTTCCAAAATGTTTAAATCTTCTCGCTTTTGGCGTCTTTCACACTTTGGACATGGTTTTGTTGCATCCAGGCATCCAATATGAAACACTGCACTACATACTCCACACTGTAATGAATTAAACGCAAGATTTTATCAACAGATTCTATTACAGAAATGAAACCTTTTAGCACAAAACATTTTGCATGCTGTAATATAGGTGAGTGAAGCAACTAGGAATGCTCAAATTTACTCTACAGAAGTGCAATACTTCACATGTCCTGCAATAAGAATTGGTGCATTATTTTTTTCTAAATATGCTAATATCAATAAAGTTTGTTCACTTCACCCCTCAAAAAGAAAGTCAGGGGAGATATACCTTAAAGATATAAAATTACCACTCTGAATAAGCTCAAAGAAGACAATTTAACACACTTTCACTTCCATTTAATGGAACATATGCAGTTTAACAAAAATTTCAAAATCTGTAACAGAATCCACCACAATATAGTATTACCTATATGGCAGATAACAAGCACAAGGTGCGACTGATTATAACATTAGCGAGAATACACAGTGAAGCAATTAGAATTATCCGAGAAGAAAAAATTGTTGTAACACTCTAACTTGACTATTAAAAAAAATGACTTGTTTCTTGACATATTTCAGATGCTCTTGCCTCCATCCTCAGTGGAGGTTTACTGACAAACTTGTGGAAGAGGCTTGTAGGTGTCTATTGGTAGTACAGAACAACTTTGAGATATCATCTGCCTGTGGGATATAAAAATTTATTCTGCCGTTTTTCTTTTATTTTGTTAATAAATTTGGCCAAGTTTTTAATTCAATTGCATTATGTACTGATTTTAGTAGCTTTGGTTCACTGTGAAAATCATGATTTGGGTCCTAAAATGGTGATTTATCTGTCCACTTATGTTTTACATTCCTCATGTGTTTTTTGAAGTGTTGACTGATATTCCTTTTTGTTTTCCCAACATACATTTTTTCAGTCTTTGCAGGGCGCAACCCATGGAGACAGTTGGATCAGATTTCATAAGTGGTGAAATTTGAACAAGCCCAGCAACAGGGACAGTAGAATGCAGACCTAGCTACAATTATGTACAGGGAGACCCAATGAACTATGAACTGGCTGCGCAGTGTTCTTCCAGTTCATGATGGCAATGCACGTTGCCACCTGCAGCTATCATAGAGTGGCATTTATGCAACCATGCAATTTCCTTAACTATGTTTAAAGGCTTTATTTACTAATGTTATGAAAGGCAGTGCTGAAACTGGCTATACCGTCGTTGTCCATACATTTTTGGCACCTCTTTAAGAAACTAACCATCACTCGCCGTAGTTCACATTACAAAATGCTGGCAATTTCTTGGTGGATATTTACAGGGTATGTGGGTTTGTCTTGTATAGTTAGTGTTCTAATTTACCCCAGAGATAAAAGTCACAGGGGATTAGGTCAGGGGACTGAGGGGCCACAAATCTCTACTAATAATTCCGTCCTCCTCAAATAACTTTCAATTATTGTTCTCACTGAAATGCTGGCTGTATGGGCTGTGGCAGAGCCTTGTTCAAAAAAAGGCGTGATGCTCCCTGTCTGTTAATTTTGTAGAAATACAGGGGCAGAATTGTATTATTTGGGGGGCCTCAACTATAATTACTTCTCCACTCATGACACACCATACACCAATTTTTTCAACATGGAGGGATACTTCATGAACAGCTTGAGGTTTGTCAGAGCACTAATAACGATTATTTTGCATACCCAATATCCAATGAAGGTGAAATCAGGCCGCCTCTGAGAAAAATATTAAATATGCCTTTAGTTTGCCGTTATATATACTGCTGAGACTCCATTCTTAAAATGTGCACCTACATACAGGATCACCTGGTTAAAGATCATGTGCCACAGTTACTTTATATGGTTTTAACTCCAACAATTAGTAGCTCTATGCACAGAGTCATATGAAATGCCTGCCTGTTACAAAAGATGCCTAAGCGATTTCTAGGGGGAGGTCTCCAATCGATGATGGATGTCCATTAGGTTTTTTAGACTGAACACTACCTGTGGCCTGATATTTATTATACAGATTATGGATTGTTGTACGGCCTGGAACCTTTACACCTGGGAATCACTCTGCAAATCGTACTTGCTCTTGACGAGCTGACTGCATTAACACACATAAATCTACATAAATACATGTTGTGCAATAGTAAACATATACTGAGCCATAATTGTGATTAAATACATGACACAATAATAAATCACTCTTAACAACTGCACTACACTGACTCACATTGAAAAACACTGCACAGCTGGTTCATAGCTCACTGGGTCTCTTGGTATATATTATGCATGATCTAGGTAAACATGCTCAACTTGCTCCATTGTCCGCCGTCTCGATGCCACATGCATCTATGTACTTGGCAGTTGGTGCTGCCAGACCTGTCACAACTCTCCCAGGTAAGTTGGTGTATAATTACATCAGATCTCTTGCACCTAGTGCCACGGCCTTAACACTCCAATAAATGGCCCAGCCACCTTTGTTTTATAGAACCTGGAGTTTCATTAACTACCCGCTAGACCCCATACCATCTTCTAACTCTGGCTCCGAGCGCAACTACTATCCAAGTTCACTAACCCCTGCTAGCAGCTTCAGGGTTAACATTCCAGGGTTCGCTACATAATTGGTGCCAAGCTGGGCACAAAAGTGATGGAACCTCTGATAAAAACTGGGGGCAGTGCTCGGTAAAATCACAACGAATCGACAATGCCTAGTGACAACTTCTCATAGGTGATGGGGTATGTTACCACGACAGAATGATGGAGTTGCAGTGTACAACTCCCAGAATTTTTTTTCTCTCCACCTCCTATAACGGTGTGTATAAATTTCCCATTAATCCTTTTTTTCTGCACCCTCCACTTCAATTTGGTAGAGGCAGCCAAATTGCGTCACAGGATTGTAAGATAATGGATGCACCAGAACCCAATCCCTAGATTAAAAGATTCCAGATGCCATAGTTAGTAGATATCCCTGCCCTATATTATCACATGTTTTTAGGAACATGCAACATTAGAATTTAGTGATAAGATGTATAACCTTAGTGTAGAAGTTTACTGCATTACTTAAGTTAGCTTTAGGCTAAAAATTAAAGATGAAACTAGAAATGAAATGAGCTGTGACTAGAACAATTATACATACAATACAGATGACACATGAAATGTGTAACCACCAAACATGTGGAGTCACAAAACTGGCACTAACAGCCACATATTAACGGAAATTAGATAAATGGGTAAATATGTAGACATATAGAAGAGCTTGGCAAAGAGAAAGTTGCAATATAAGATGACGCCTTACTTCAAGTGAAATTTCCATAACATAACACATCCAGGCAGCGAGTTCAGTGTCTTCTCCAAGTTTATTTATAATGATTTTACTGCATTTACTTTTACTTACCTCAAATCTACTTATTTATTTTGTTGAAGAGCTTTCGTTGACATAATTATGAGGATTATGGCTGACCCATATTTGGCATATATAGTGAGTGCTAACTATGCAGAAATGCCAGAGTGTTGTTGCCACCAACAGCAGTCAAAAATGTTGATGCCACATTTCTCATGCACACACTAACATAAGTCTTTATGCGCAAAGTCATAAAATATAGTATGTCCTTTGCATACAAGTAATAAATAAAAAAAATAATAATAAAGATTAAAGGAAAAAGCAGGTTTTGCTGCCTTAAATTTCTATTGTAGTTCTGAAGTGGTTGAAAACTATTTGACTATTATTTTACTACAATGCAGTATATGTTTTCATACCTCATGCCATAATTTCAGTATTGTTGTAGTGCAGTTGGTAACATGACCCATTTGTTTTTGGAGGTATCAAGGGGAAAGTGAAGAGGCAAGAGATACTCCGAAATGTGACCTTATTGCTTCCACACATTTTTAAGATTATAAACGTTCAGATACAGAGTTATGGACAGAAGTATATTGTGTTCCAGAGGTTGAGTTTGGTACTACGATGATGATTATGATGAAGTTTATGAAGAGATATTTATACTGTAAGCGTGTTCCTGGAGGTATAAAGAGTTACGAGTTTTTGTGTTTCCCATATCTTTATAATAGTATAAGACTAAAACTATTACTGGATAGTTTTGTAGATGTCTAAGATTAATTGAATTTTCAATTGTGTGTCATTCTCCGTGCTGTAGTGGTTACCATGCTAGCCTCTAGTTCCTGAGGTCGCGGGTTCAAACCCGGTGGAGGGGGATGGATTTTTTCGGGCGTAAAAATCCTTAACATGGCTTCCTTCGGAAGGGAAGTAAAGCCGGTGGTCCCGTGTTGTAGATTTACGGCATGTAAAAGAACCTCAAACCTGATAAAGAGGCCTCTGAGCAAAATGATCGGTCTTTCACGCCCAATATAGAATGGGATGCTAAGGACCACGGCAGTTAAAGAGCGTCCATAAATAGAACTCAATTTAATTTAATTTTTTTTCAATTGTGATCTTAGCACTATTTTTTTTAAGTTAAAATGTTTTGGTATGATTCAAGACACATGTTGAGCGGGATGGAGCAGAGTTCTCCAAGTGCTAAATTTTACTGGTTAGGAAGTACACAATAAGCAATTTACAGCGAAACAAGACAAGGCAATGTTTTAAATTATTAATTTGTAGTATACAGTGATGGTTCCATAGTAAAAAATGTTCAAGAACATAGCTGTTGGAGTTAGTGAGGCATACTTTTCCAAAGCAACAGTCTGAGGTTATAGTATTTTCCTATATGAATTAAAACATGGAAGAGCAACCTGGCGCAGGTAAGTTTCGAAAGGTACCCAAATAATATACACCAACAGCACACAATGCCTAAATGTATTGGTCTCTAAAGATACTCCATTTAAATTTGTCACAGGGATGATAATGAAAACATTATAACAAAAAACAATGAACGCATCACCTATGCTTATAGCACTATATGCTTGAATGGCCCTACTAACATTAATGTTCAGCCTTGTTTTGGTAAGACGTCCAAGTCTACTTATAACAACAATGGTCCTGAGAGCGCCAGCTAGCTAGATAGTTCATTGAGGAGTGACGGAAATATAAGAAATAATTATTACATTGCTGTGAATAATAATTTCTGCAGCTTTTAGAAGCTTCAAAACATGGTGCCAAGAGCAATGAAATAAAAGAGATGCATGGAAGCTGTGCTATAGGAACCAGAAGTAACAATAGGCAGAATTTTGGTTTTGGCCAAGCAACCCCGACAAGCGTAAAGAGATGAAAATGTTTAAGCCTTGACAAAAGGATCGGGGAGGGAGGTGACACACACAAAAAAAAAAAAAAAAAAAAAGAAGAGAGAGAGAGAGAGGAAACAAAAGAGGTAAAAAGGAAAGGAAGGAGGAGGCAATTTTACAGTTTTGCCCAACCACAAGGAAAGGAACGTTTGGGAAATCGATGGAAGTTCACAAAAGCACCAGGCCAACAAGTTCACAAGGCATCCTGAAAACAAAGAAACACAACACATAACGCCCTGCTTGCAGTTACTCGAGAAAAAGAAATAACACAGTTAGACAAACAAAACTCATTGTTACTTGAAGTAGTCTATTCACTGATTACAGCGCAAGAATCTACAGATACAAAGCAGTGAAGGAAAGGTGCGACTCAGCATTCTTGAGCCTACATGTGTAGAACAAACTTTTAACTTGCAGTGGCAGCTACACCAATACCACTCAACGAAAGGCAAGAAAATGAAGCAACACAGAAAGCATTTGAATATAGAAACAAGAGTTTGTAAATAGAAGAGAGGGCAGCATAGAATCCTCTCCCACCTTCCTACCTATAACAATAAAATAAATGTAGGTTAGAAAGGTAATAATAAATAATGTCTAAGATTGTTACAGAAAAGGAAATGAGACAAGCAATGTGGAGGGAAAAAGCAGTCAACATGCAGGTGAAAGAAGAGACCCAGCAAAAAGGATAACCATACAAAGATCGCTTGGGGATGTAAGAAGTTACATAAGATGTATTTTTAAAAAAATATATATATACATTTATTTAGAGGGGGTAAAACGGTAGTGTCTCTCTATACAAAGGTAGAAGCGACCTCGGTGCTCTCAGTAATGGCTCAGCAGACTGAAGGGTAGTATAAAGTTTTGGTACAACAGTGCAGGGTACTCCAATAATGTGACCACAATAGACTGCTAAAGACTTACAGATTTTGTATTCAAGTCACTCAGGAGAAACTTTGTGGCAAGAAATTCAGGATATACAGGAATTGAGAAAATGGATGAGAGGTCAAGATAAGCCGATATGCGCCCCCTGAGTTGGAAGATCTAGGGTAACTTGTGGAATAATAAAAGAAAAGTATTTTGTGTCCCTGAATACAGGAAAATATCCCAGGTAAGACAAATGTGCCGCAGAGAGGGAATTTCAGAAAGTTAGGTGGAGAGACACCTCACTTCAGCAAGGAGTCACACAGGAGTAAGAAGATCTGATCTTGGGATTGATCACCCCGAGAGAGGGTTGTCCACATAACGTAACAAGGAAAATATGTTATAGCATAAAACAGTTCCAAGTTGGGAAAATGAACGTACAGCTTAAAGGAAGGAAAAACGAGATCATGACTAAGTATTCGCCAATCACATGGCGCTGATAAACAGTACAGAAGGGGTGGGGGAAGAAAGGAGAAAACAAAACAAAAATGGAGTAAGTGTAGAGAGACAAGAAGAGAAGAACATTTTAAAACAAAGTGTTAACACATACATTCAAGTGTTTCAGGTCAAGAAGGAACAAGTACCAGAATTTAGGCAGGAGTAAAGCAAAACAGATTAAAAAGGATGCAACCCTGGGGTAAACAGTGGAAATAAGTGGAACAACACATACATCCCTCCATATTTTATGTAAGCCCATCTCAAACAAACTAGAGAAGAGGGAAATAGAAGAAGAGAGAGAAAAGAAAAACTGTAAATAACAGAGTAATGTACTGACAGTCAGATAAAACATGCACAGAAACTTAGCATATACGGTTATATACCTGGAGAGTTGACTGTTGGTTTTGGTTTATCCCATTGGATTCAAAATCCTATGGCTAGCAAAGCTTGTCGACAGGGGTAAACTTATTCCAAACTTAACTCCCGCTCCTGCCACTAGGCATATCATTCCTGAAGAAACTGAACTCTTCCTTTTTCTTACCCGACAAGACATCCTTTAACTCTCTGGTCCAGTAAGCAAAGAACACGAAGGCAAGAAAAACAAGAGAGTGCTTCATTTTAATCACTGTATCAGACCACGACACAGAAAGCTTTGAATATAACACTACAAGCCTAGCAGCTAAGAAAGTGTTCTTCAGCAGTAAGCGGGAAGGGGAAATGAGAGCCTCTGTTGGTGCACATGCATTGAGTCAGCATGAAACTGATGCAACACGTGGAATCCACAATGTAAGGAGGAATTACAAGTAACAGTGAAAGGGGCCGCTCTACTTCGCCAAGGCACAGATATCATCGGAATGAGGTCAACAGACTTGCTAGTGAACCGGAGCACCTAACCTAGAACCCATTATAACTTCCCAACCCCTAAGAGTTTTTCCTGTTATTTCTTAGCCTTATCTAAGTGGCAAGCAAAAACAGTGTTACTGAAGCGATAAATTTATTTAAGTCACCCTGATTTGGAGCATCCCTAGCTTTATCCTCAAGTCTATAAATGGAACCCAAAGGTACCCCTTATGGCAAAGGGCCCCGGTCAATGCACCCTTTCGGCCTTGTCTTAAGATTGCAGAATTTTCCAGCACTGGGGGAGATGTAATGACCCTTTGCGGGATGCGACCTACAGACAGGCAGTTGCATCAGATCTTGTAAAGTGGTGAAATTGGAACAAGCCAAACAGCGGTTACAGGAGAATGCTGACCTAGCTGAGATTATGCATATGTTATGTGTGATCTAGGTCAACATGCTCGATTGTCCATTGTTTTGATGCTACTCTCTTAATACGTATCTCTATACTAGACGACTAGTTTTATTTTACACAGTGGCACACAGCCTGACAGAATTCTCCCAGGTAAGTTGGTGTGTAATTACATTAAACCTCTTACGCCTGGTGCCCATCAGCGAGGCCATGGCCTTAACACTCTAATAAATGGCCCAGTCACTTACTGTTTTACAGATCCTGGAGTTTAACTGGCATCTTCTACCATGGCTCAGAGTTCACTACTCCCATGCTAGTGGCCCCAGGACTAACACCCTGGGGTTTGCTACAATCTACACCTGGTTGTTTGGCAGAATGGATTTTATCTTTTGTATTTGTGTGGAGGTGGTTTTATTAAATCCCATTTGTTTATTGGGGCTAACGTGATGTTCCATGTTTTTAATATATTTTGGAATTTTTGAAGTGGCAGAGGGTGATAAGTGAGCTTTTTGAAAACAGTTTTTGGTTTTATACTTCCCAGTGTGGAGATTTCTTTACTCTCTTCTGTTTCTCAAAAAATTATTTTTCTTCTTTATCAGATGTTCCCTATAGCCATTCTTTTGTGCAATTTCTATAGGTAATCCATCCATGTTCTAGTTTGTATTCCATCTGGCTTAATGGCAGGTTTACCAATCTGAATCCGAGGCTGTTGGTCACTGCAAGCTTGTGTGAAATTGGACTGTATCCATTATGTTTTATGTAGTTGTCAGTTTGTGTTTCTTTTCTATAGTTTTTAAATTTAGTGTGTAGTAATTCCTTTTTAAATAGTGAAGTTGGAGTGTTACATCAGTTTTTTCTTTTCGGACAAGGTGTAGTGTTTCAATCCTGTTGTTAATATTCCTTTAAATGTTGTTCTGCACAGGAATGTTGTTGAGTAATCTCCCATTTTATGAGTTGCCAAACATTCTCAATGAATGAGCAATTTTCCAACAAAAATATTAATGCTACTCTGTTATGGCCATGTTCATTCAGTTATATCCAATGTCATAATATAATAAACATTGCAAAAATTTAATCTGTATTTAAACTTGAATGGAGAATAGACACAGTTTCCAAGCAAGAGTCTGCTTGGATGCAGAGTAGGTAAATCTTTAGAGAACTCAAAATACTGTGATTACCATATATGTTTATTTTAGATACCACGTATTTCATCCAGAGCAATAAGAAAAACTTTAAACGCAACTCCAAATATCCTACATTTTGTACAAATGAGAACACCAGTTGCTGTGAAACACACTTTATTTATCATTTAAGTACTCAGCGTAGCACAAACATTACACTTGAATCACTTTTGAAACACAATCAGAACACAACTGAACTGCACTGGCACTGTACACTTTTTAACCTCTTGACTAACAGAGCTGCCTGCCCGGCCCTGCATACAAAGTGGAACTTTCTAAAGGAATCTACTAGAACATGCAAAATCGAATGTTCCAGAATAGGTAAGCGACACATAATGGGGTATTACTTCACACTGGCTATTGTTCCACACTACCTATTGTTCTGATGTCTGATTGAAGGCCCCATCCAGTGCCGGGCTTAGAGATGCTTACTGGTAGCTTCGCGCACAAGGTCACACTGCTTTCTCCTGAGGGTGGTTGTCCAGACCAGTAGTGCCATAGTGGGCAAGATGATCTAGGTGTACCATCAGCATCTCCCCAAGGGGCAGCTTCTGGATAAGTTGGACTACATTGATGATTCTCTTCACCCATGGTACAGTCCTTGTCAAGTTTGTTGAAGCTTGGGGTAACTCCCCTTGGTCCGGGTAGGGCGATACAACCACACTAGATCGCCCTTCTCGAAACCTTGGTTGTTGGCTTGCTGGTTGTAATGGGTCTTCATCGGTCGCTTGCTACTTGGTTGTGATGACGGGCCAACTTGAGCACATCGTGTAACAGACCACGAGGATCCTTGACTGCTTCCCAAATGCGGTTTCACAGCCAGCTCGCGTTTGTGGGGATGGCAACATCCTCCGCCAGGGTCACCCTGTAGATCCCGGGATGTCCGTTGGGGCTCCGAGCGTCACCTCGTCCTGACCGAGTCGCAAGGCCCTCTTGCCGATGTCGACCGTCGCGTTCTGGCTCCTGAGGGTATCCAGTCCCAGTATCACATCCACAGCCACCCTTGCGATGAACACCCACAGACTTATATTGCTCCGCTCCAGGATCTGCAGCAGGGTCTCCTTCTGTAGAGGCAAGGTGTCGGGCGATCCGATTTCCTTAAAAGCTAGCCACGCCAGGCCTGATTACGGTCACGGCTGGCCGTGTTCCTAGTAGCCGGTAGTTTTCCTTGTATCCAGCCGTCCGTGACAAGGCTGTCATCCATTCTTCTGTCCAAGGCACACGTAACTCAAAGGGTTGCGATGACGGTTGGCTGTGGACAGCCCTTTACTAGGTGTTCTGGCTGGCCACATCCACACACACACACACACACACACACACACACACCGCTTGACACTTGTCGGCTTGTCTGTGGACAATCCTTCACTAGGTGAGCTGGCTGGTCACAAACTCAACGCACACCGCTTGACGCTCGTCGGCCTCTCTGTGGACAGCCCTTCACGAGGTGTCCTGGAGACCACGCCCCAACACACCACTTGACAATCTTCGTCGACGTCACTAAGTTGACTTTGTTCCCGTCGTAGAGAATACTCCTGATCTCCAAGTTGGGAGCAGATGTTATGTCGGCCACTAGCTGCTCCCTTCTCAGGCCCGAGCTATCCCGTTCATCTTCAGGTACAGGCACCTTCTGCTCTTCGGCTTAGTGTGAACAGCCCTTCGTTAGGTATCCTGACTGGCCATACCCCAACATACACCACCTCAAGTTCTTCGTTGAAGTCCCTGGGCATAATCTTTGTCCCCATCGTGTCGAATATTGCTGGTCTCCAAGGTGAGGGCAACTGTTACTTTGCCGCCTCCATCTTCAACGCGCCTCGTGAATGGTCTTGTAGTCGCCGAGCATCAGAACCGTTCAATTGCCAAGGCGAACTCCTGCAGCTTTGCCCTGGCTGTTGCAGCCTCGACTTGAGCTAACTACGCTAGGCTGCGGCCAAACGATGGTTCCCGAACCGGTTCTCGAGGGCCTTCCAGATGTTTCCGGACACGGCAGACGTCGGAATCGCATTCAGAACTTCTGCTCCCATACCTGAAGGCTGGCTATCAACTGCGCGGCTTCCTCCTCTGCTGACCATCAGTTGTGGGCGGCGAAATGTCGCGGAAGTCTTCGAAAGTCGACGTTCCGTTGCATTTGAGTGACTTGACGCGCGGATACTGTGTCGCGTCCTGGTTTCTCGATCTTCAAGTTCTTGAGTTTTCCATCAAGCATTTCTGCCACCATGACGTTCAGTTCCTTCGAGCTGTCGTCGACCCTTCCTTCCTTCCTCTAAGCTTCTCCAAAGTCCTCTACGGCGTTAAAGCGTTGGCATGGTCTTACTCCTTTCCGCCGTGCTCTTCCATGTCTTTCGTAACGCTGGCCAGTTGTTCGTCAATTTTGGTCGATAGCTCCGTGTTTAGTCTTGGACATTTCTGTTTGCATCTTCTCCATTCCGGACTTCACTTTCTTCTCTATTGCGGATTCCATTTTCTCCCTCATCATCTTCTCCATTTTGGCCAATAATTTTTAAATATTTCCTCCATCGTGGTTCTTGTATCCTATTTCACACCAATGTGACAAATGAGAACACCATTTCTGTGAAACACACATTACTTATCGCTTAAGCACTCAGCGTGGCACAAACGTTACACTTGAGTCACTTTTGAAACACACTCCCAACAGAACACACATGATCCGTCGAACCACAACTCTCAACTGAACTGAACTGCACTGGCACTGTCCACTTTTAACTTCGTAAATTCTTGACTAACAGAAGTGCCTCTCCGGACAGGAGCAGCCCCTTATATAGACCCCGCATACAAGGCAAAACCTTCTAGAATAACCTATTAGAACATGCCGAAACGAATGCTCCGGAACAGGTAAGCGGCACATAATGCTCTATTATTCCACACTGGCTATTCTTCTATTGTTATATTCTTCCTTACTGTCTTATTTTTCTGAAAGCCGGTCGAAGACCCCACGCAGGTGCCGGGCCGAGAGGCGCGTACCGGCGGCCCGCAGGTAGGCGCGTACCGGCGGCCCGCAGGTACCCTCTCGCACGCGGTAACAATATAATACAAGAAAAGTCTACAGTATCTACCTCAATTACCACATGAGTGCCAAAAGTCTCAGCTGTACGTCACAAAATGGCATTAATTTGTATAACAAGCTTCCAAACTACATAAAGGAACTGAACAGTAAGAACTTGAACGAAAATTAAAATTTAAAAAAGTAGTAAAAATATGTTACAGCTGGGAATGTCACATAATGTTAATGATTTACATATTATGTTTGCACTTGTTACATAACAATAATGTTTTGCATTACTAATGTTATACTGTGTAACTGTTAACTGGACATACTGTATATATTCATGACTGAAGTGTCACACATTGCACTTTATCATTATTTTACTTTCTTATAAAACATATCACTATAATAATTCATTCTTGTGTATTTATACACACCAATGTGTGTAGCTGAAGATGTCACATAAGTATTGTGACCGGGCGCACAAAGCTACCTGCGAGCCGCCGGTAAGCGCCTCTTGACCCGGCACCTACGCGGGATCTTCTACCGGCCGTCAGAAACATAGCCAGTGCGCAACACCAGCCAGTAAGGAACAACTACCATTATGCGACGCTTCCCTGTTCCGAAACATTTCTTTCGGCATGTTCTAGTAGTCCCCCTTCTAGAACATTCCGCTTTGTATGCGTGACTTGTATAAAGGGGCTGCTCTTGCCCGGACAGGATTCCGTTAGTTAAGAAGTTGCGAAGTCAAAAGTGGACAGCGAAATTTAACAGTGCCAGTGCACTTCAGTTGTGACTCAGCAGTACAGTTTTGAGCTACGATTCGACGGATCAGTTGTGTTGTGTTTCGTGTGTGTGTGCCAAAAGTGAATCAAGTGTAACATTAGTGCTACGTTGAACACCTAAGTGACGAAGTGTGTTTAGCAGCAATTGGTGTTTTCATTTGTTACATTATTGTCAGGAGTGGGATATAAACCCCAGGTTTGGAGAAAACCTTCAACAATTATTAAGTGAAGTGCAGACCGTGACATCAGAAATGAAGAGTGTAAATTGGAATGGAGATGTAGGTAAATGGAATCTGGAATGTAAGATAGAAACTGAAATAACGAGTGACTTCCGCAACAGAGAAGATGGAGAAAAAAACTGTAATCAGGGATGGAGAAGATGCAGGCAGAAATGTCCAAGATGAAGACGCAGCTGACGACTAAAACTGAAGCACAACTGGCCGGGTTGAAGAAAGGAGTGGGAGAGTTCGGCGAATAGGTGAAAGACCTTGGCCAACGCGTCAACGCCCTTGGTGACCTGGTAGGAAGAACCTGCGACAGCGCCAAGGAACTGAACATTAGGGAATGCTAGGCAGAAGATTTAAGGACTTGAAGAGCGTGACGCCAGAACTCGACACAACATTTATGCGTGTTAAGCCATCCAAATACAACAGAATGTCAACTTTCGAAGTCTTTCGCTGACAATTCGCTGCCGCCCCAACCGCTGGTCAGCAGAAAAGGAAGCCGTACAGATGATAGCCAGCCTTCAGGGACGGGCGGCAGAAGTTCTGTAAGTGACTCTGACGTTGGCGGTGTCCAGAGACATCAGGGAGGCCCTCGAAAATCTGTTTCGGAACCACCACTTGGCCGAAGCCTATGGTAGTCAGCTTAAGTCAAGAATGCAACAGCCAGGAGAAGCGCTGCAAGAGTTCGCCTGGCAATTGAACAGTTGGTGAACAACACTTTGGTGAACCTCTCGCTGAGTTACCTGTCTCAGCAGGCTGCCTACTCATTTGTCGACGTGGTGCGTGAACGACGCGATACGACAGCGTTTGATGCTCGGCGACTGCAAGATCACCCATGAGGCGATAAGGGCCGCTTTGAGGATGGAGGCGGCCACGGTAACAGCTGCGATTTGGCGAGGGGCACGTTGCGGCCGTCATCACCATCCCCTCGAGTAACGCTGCTGTGCCTTGAGCATAAGGATGGATGACAGCGTCGTCGCGGACGGTGGGATACAAGGGAAGCTGTGCCAAGTACTACTCGACACAGCTGCAGTGCCAAGTACTACTCGACACAGCTGCAGCCTTGATCGTAGTCAGACCTGACGTAGGGCACTAATGAACTAGGATTTGAGCGCCCTTAAACAAAACCAAACCAAACCAAGACCTGACGTGGGGAAGAGTTTACGTTAAATTAAATTGTTTTTATTTATGGACGCTCTTTAACTGCTGTGGTCCTTAGCGTCCCATTCTCTATTGCGCGTGAAGACCGGTAATCTTGCTCAAGGCCTCTTTAACAGGCTTAAGGTTCTTTTGTGTGCCGTAAATCTACGACACGGGACCACCGACTTTACTTCTCTTCCGAAGGATTTTTACGCCCGAAAAAATCCATCGCCCTCCACCGGGTTTGAAACCACGACCTCGGAAACTAGAGGCTAGCATGGCAACCACTACAACCACAGAGGACAAGTTTTACCAGTTAGTGGCGGTGTCGGACGATACCTTGTCTGTGGAGGCCCTGCTGGAGTTGACCCTGGGGCGGAGCATCGTAAGACAGTGGGTCGAGGATATGATACTGTAAATGGATGGCCACGAGGCGACCGTCGACATCGGAAGGAGGGTCTTGAAACTTGGCTGAGACCAGGTGACACTCCGGAGCCTAACAAACATCCGAGGTTCTTCAGGATGATCCCTGCGGAGGATGTGGTTGTGCCCCCAAGAAGCGAGGTGGCTGTGAAGGTGCGCCTGGAAGGCCAGCGATCAAGGAACCTAATTTGGGGCCAGAAGACATTAGATGAATTATGCGTTGCCAGAGCATCTTTGCCTTACCAGGAAGAAGTGCCTGCGAGCATGCTGAATCCATCGGACACCGACCAGAACATACGGCCAGATCGGAGTTGGGAAAATGCGAGCCAGCTGCGAGTGTATAAACGTGCGACGGTTCCGAGAGCCAGCAGCCTCGAAGGATCTTGGGATCCGGCTAGATGACTTGCTGAAGAGCGCGGCCAACTATCTGACCGCGACTCAACTGCTCCAGTTGAGCCGCGGTCGTGAGTGAGTTGGGCATCTACGTGCAGAATACACATTCTCTCTTTAGTCATGGGGACATTGATTAAGCCGCACCGACCGAGTACTCCACTACAACACCGGAGACCTCGAACTATCCGGCAATCACCAAGACGTGTTCCTCTGGTGAAGCAAAAGGAAGTACTAGATATGCCGGGGCACATGAGATCTTGAGGGATTATCGAAGAGTTCGATAACACGTGGTGGTCCCCTGTAGTCCTGGTGAAGAAGTAAGGCGAGCTGCGTTACTACGTGGACTATAGGAAGTTGAATGCTGTCATCCGAAAAGACTGTTTTCAATTATCCTGGATTGACGATACCCTGGACACTCTTGCTGGTGCCCACTGGTTCTTTAACTTGGGGCCTGAAATTGGGATTATGGCAAGTGGCTCTGGAAACCAGAGATTAGCAGAACACTGCACTCTCGACAGGCCAAGGGCTTTGGCAGTTTGGGTTTGCCTTTTGGCCTCTGCAACGCTAACTTAAAATTAAATTGGCCACGCGCCAGCCTGCAGCGGCTGATGGAATCAGTGATGAAGGTATTGACTTACGACGCTTGTCTACTATATCAGAAGATCGTCATTGGCAGCACCTTCGAAGACCATCTAGAGTACCTGACAAAGATATTACAGGAACTGCAGGCAGCCAATCTGAAGGTGAAGCACCAACTCTTGAGGAAAAAATAAGTTCAGTTTTATTTATGCACGCTCTTTAACTGCTGTAGCCCTTAGTGTCCCATTCTATATTGAGCGTGAGAGACCGGTAACTTTGGTTAGAGACCTCTTAATCTGGCTTGAGATTCTTTTACGTGCCGTAAATCTACGACACGGGACCACCGGCCTTACTTCCCTTCCGAAGGAAGTCATGCTAAGAATTTTTACGTCCGAAAAAAATCCATCGCCCTTCGCCCGGTTTGAAACTGCGACCTCGGGAACTACAGGCTAGCATATTAACCACTACACTACAGAGGACGCCTACTTAACTACTTGGGCCACAAAGCCTCGCCAACCGGGGTGACCACGGACGCAGATAAGTCTCGGGCACTGAGTGACTGATCTCGCCTGATAGATAAACGAGGGCTGCGCAGTTTTCTGGGTTTATGCAGCAACTACCTCCGGTTGTCAGAGGCTTCCCAACAATGCGAAGATTCTCACTCATCTGGCGGAAGAACAGCGGCCTTACATGTGGACAGAAGATACTGAGGACGCTTTCCAGGTGCTTAAGCCAGCACACTGCACAGCGTCTGTTCTAGGTTTTCAACAAGCATGATGATGATGATGAGATGCGGTTTAAGGGCGCTAAACTGCTAAGGTCATCAGCGCCCTTACAATGTATAAAATTTAAAGTCCAAAATATAAAAGACGGGTAAAAAAAACCGCATAATTAAAAAACGGGACACAAAGCCGCGATGTCCAAAAAGCTAAAAACAACAATACACCAATCCCAAAAACACACTTAAAGCATAGACAATAAAAGAGTAAAACGTGTCAAGAACTGCAGAATGCGAGGGACATGAGCGCCTTATGTCCACTGGGGAGTACAGTCCCCATTAAAAGTCATAATAAAATTACAAAGCTAAAGGTCGCTCAACGCATCAAATGCGCAGATTAAAATCACTGCCACGAATAAAACGTAAAACATTCTACAGCACGCGCATCGTCTGCCAAAACGTTGGCTAGGCCAACAGGCAGACCCACACGAACGCGCAATGGAGCTAAAACCTGACACACTGTTAAGATGTGACGCACCGTTAAGGGCGCATCACACTACTCGCATACTGGTGCGGGGTCACCACTAAGCAGGTATCTATGACTAAAAAGGCAATGTCCGATTCGTAGGCGGGCTAAAAGTACCTCATCCAGACGACACGAACGAGAAGATGTACCCCAGACTAACGGGAGAGGCGTAACCTCCCGCAACTTGTTCCCCCGGAGGGTCGTCCACTCATCCCTCCAAAGCGAGAGGATGCGGCTACGTAAAATAACAAACAAATCTGTGGAGGGAACAACAGAGGTAAAATATCTGGGTAATAAAATCGCCGACCTGGCAGCGGCGTCAGCAGACTCATTACCTGAGATGCCCACATGACCTGGATTCCACATGAAGGAGACGCTGATGCCAGAAACACCAAGCGAGTGGAGCTGGTCATGGATGCGCTGTACGAGCGGGTGGTAACTGTACAGCGAGCTAATACTTTGAAGAGCATTCAGGGAGTCTGAACAAATAAAACAGCGCCGTAAGTCGTACAGCTGAATGTATAAAAGAGGCTGATAAATGCTAAAATGTTGGGCGGTAAAAATCGAACATTGCCCCGGTAAACGAAAGGTAAAACTATTTCCACCACAAACAAAGGCACATCCTACTCCAGCATCAGTCTTAGATCCATCAGTAGAGATAAAATGAAAGTCCCCAAATTGCGACTGAAGTTCTAAAAACGCTGATCTAAAGACTGAAGGGGTCTCATTCTTTGGCATCGACGATAACCCAAGGTGACAGTGGGCTTCAGCGCGCAACCATGAAGGAAAACGCGTTTCCCCCTTGGAAGGGCTGGCGCTGGCGTAACGTCCAAATGCCGAAGAAGTTGACGAAAACGAACCCCTGGAGGGAGCAATGCAGAGGAGCTAACTAAATATTGCCGATCAAGCGAATCCACGTAAAATATTGCGAAGGACGGGTGGTCAGACAAACTGGAGAGCCGACAGGCATAGCTGCACAAAAGCATCTCACGCCTGGAATACAGCGGAGGCTCTGCAGCTTCAGCGTAAAGACTGGGTACGGGGCTAGTTGGAAAGGCCCCGGTAGCGACTCTAATACGACGATGATGAATGGGATTCAAGCGACGTAACACAGACGGACGTGCCGATGAATAGACAATGCACCCGTAATAAAGTTTGGATCGGACCAAGAGCGATAAAGACGCAGAAGGACGGTCCGATCAGCTCCCCAGGATGTGCAACTTAAAACACGTAAAATATTAAGAGAACGGTCACACTTTGCTTTTAAAAAGGAAACGTGAGAAGTCCAGCTTAGCTTTCGATCAAAGATCAACCCCAAAAATTTCACCTCGTCTGCAAAAGGAAGGACCT
Organism: Deroplatys truncata; assembly: GCA_030765065.1. Taxonomy (NCBI): domain Eukaryota; kingdom Metazoa; phylum Arthropoda; class Insecta; order Mantodea; family Mantidae; genus Deroplatys; species Deroplatys truncata. Next base: position 17,692,729 of record CM060990.1, on the reverse strand, counting down.
CCGGCCCAAAATGGAGAGAGGGCGGAGAGAAAGCCTTCCGGCGCCAGAAATTAATAGACAGATTTCTCGGCGGAGAAATTAAAGCCGTTGGCGTTACTCCAGGCGTAGACACGGTACAGCTCTGGAGACGGCGTTCGAGTAGACAGGTCCGCCGTGAACTGCAATAAATGGCAAAATCGTCAATAAAAAGTGGCGATGAAATGCCAGGTGGAATACAATCAACAATGGGGTTGATAGCAATTGCAAAACGCGTGACACTGAGTACAGAGCCCTGCGGTACTCCGTTCTCTTGAATAAAACGACTAGACAGAACCGAGCCCACACGTACACGAAAGACGCGGTCCGTCATAAACTCCCGAAGAAATATGGGAAGACGACCGCGGATATTCCATGCGTGAAGTGTACGTAAAATGCCGCCCCTTCAACAAGTGTCAAGCTTTCTCCAGGTCAAAAAACACAGCCACGGTTTGACACTTTCTCAGAAATCCATTCATAATATGCGTCGATAGGGACACCAGATGGTCGACGGTAGAGCGATAGCGACGAAATCCGCACTGAGCGTTCGCTAGAAGTTTCTGAGACTCAAGCCACCATGTCAACCGCCCGTTGATCATGCGCTCCATCACCTTGCAAATGCAACTGGTGAGGGAGATAGGGCGGTAACTGGAAGGTAGTTGGCGATCCTACCCAGGCTTAAGTATAGGGACCACTCCGGCCCAGGAGCGGAGTGCCGAGAGCAATGAAGAGCGTGCTCCAGCTCCCTCATTGTGAAGAGTTCGTTATAACACTCATTATTAGCAGACCGAAAATTATATGTTGCGGAATCCAGCCGATCTTTAATAGAGCGAAAGCGGGCGGAATAATGGTCTGAACTGGAAACCACCTCAAAGGCAGTACCTACAGCGTTAGCAATGGCAGCCGGATCCACTATGCTGGCATTGGAATCCTGAAGGCCAGAAACAGTACAATGCGACACTTTACCTGAGAAGCGGCGAAGTTTATTCCAAAAAACAGAAGAAGGTGTGAAGCGATTAAAAGACTCGACAAAACGAGTACAAGATGCCTTCTTGCTATCCTGAATAATGCGACGAGCCCTGGCGCGCGATTGTTTAAAAGTAACCAAATGATCAAGTGTAGTGTGTCGCCGAAACACCCTAAGTGCAGATCTACGGGCACGAACGGCAACCCGACACTCCTTGTTCCACCAAGGAACAGGAATCCGTCGAGGGTGATAGGATGAACGGGGGAATTGCGCGTTCGGCGGCAGATAGAATCGTAGACGTAAGGTGCTGCACCATTTTGTTATCGTCGGTGAAGGACTGGTCCGCAAAAGACACGAGGCTGGAATACAATATCCAGTCGGCTTTTGTGAATATCCAGGTGGGTACTCTGGAATGTTGGACATGGTGAGACAGAAGAGAAACGATGCAGGGGTAATGGTCGCTGGAGTAGGTGTCAGCGACGACGTTCCACTGCAGACGACTAGCAAGCTGGGTGGAGCAAACGGCAAGGTCCAAGTGAGAGAGTGTAGGCAGAATCGGAAAGAAACGTAGGCTCACCTGTATTGAGAATAGAGAGGTTGAACAGATCAAAAATATCAGAAAGTAGAGTTCCCCTCGCACAAGACCTTGGCGAACCCCACAGGGGGTGATGGGCATTAAAATCTCCCAACAGAAGAAATGGTGTTGGGAGAGCAGACAGGAGAGCGCGAATGTCCGCTTTAGCGAGGGGAGACGATGGAGGTGAATATTCAGAGCAAACAGAAAAAAAGCCAGGTAACTGTAGTTTAATGGAAACAGCTTGCAAGTCGGACGTGATAGTGAGAGTTTGAAAATGAACGTCGTTACGCACTAATAAAATGACACCTCCATGGGCAGGAATACCCTCCTCCGGTTCAAGATCGTAGCGAACCGGAGTATACCCTCGAAGATCAAAAGGGTCGGGAGGGCGAAGCTTAGTCTCCAAACACAAGACCATAGGTGAATGGGAACGCAATAAAAGTTGCAGTTCCGCCCTATGCGATCGTACACCACGTAAATTCCAGGCCAGGATAGCCATTAAGAAAAAGGGATAAACTGTCTACTTAGAAGGGCGGCTTAAAATTATCTTTTGCTTAACCTTTGGGCTCGGGCTTTTGGAATGGAGTTGGTCAGACTCCATAGCCTCCTCGAAGGGAGGGCCCACGCGCTCAGAATTAGAAACCGACTCAAGCGCCGAGAATCGGTTCTGGGTGGCAATGGGTGAAGGGGGCCTCTGAGCGCGGCTTGTCCCAGGAGCATCCTGGGACTGCGACCTCCGAGGAGAAGGTGAACTTGGCTTGCCGCGCGCACGCGGAGGGTCTTTCAAAAAATCTTCCCTTCGAAATTTCTGCTTCGTTTTCTTCTCAGTGCCTTGTGACTTCATAGACTTTGGACCAGGTTTAGAGGGCTTGGTAACTGTAGCTGAAATGGACGGCCGGATGGTAGTGGCGGTCAATGCAGTCATGGTCCAAGTTTGAGTCTCCGCATCCTTCCAGGGTAATGGCGAGGCAACAGAACTGAATGTTCCCAATCGCAGGAGCGAAGGTTGGCGCACATGGTAACGCCTCCGGGCTTCGGCGAAGGAGAATTTCTCCTTTACCCGGATCTCCTGGTTCGCCCTCTCGTTCAAATACCGCGGACAGTCGGCAAAGGAAGCAGAATGAGACCCTTTACAATTAACGCAGACGGGTCCTGATGAACCGGTACCTTAGTGTGACGGCTGGCTACATGAGGCACAGATGGATACGGCACTATTACAAGAGACTTGCATATGCCCAAAACGCTGGCATTTGAAACAACACAGAGGTCTAGGAATATAGGACCTACAGCAACTCGTTCGTACCCTGCTGAAATACTAGTGGGCAGATCGACGCCATCGAACCTGAGAAATAGGGTACGAGTAGGTACCCACACATCGTCGCGTTTAGCCTGCACTCGATGAACCGCTGTAACCTTTTGGTCGGAAAGATAGTCGACCAGCTCATCGTCTGATATTCCGTCGAGGCTGTGAGTGGTGATGACGCCTCGACAGGAATTCAAGGTGCGGTGCTTCTCAACACGGATAGGATAACCGTGGAGAAGCGTGGCGCGCAGCAAGGTCTTACTTTGTTGATCGGAGTTACTCTGAACCAACAATGAACCGTTTGGTAGGCGAGTGCAGGAATGAAAAGGACCAGCAATTGAGTCAATGCCCTTCTGGATTATAAAAGGGTTTACCTTCTCAAACGATTGTCCTTCCTCTGTACGGGTAATCACTAAGTAACAACCAGCTATTGGTGGTGCTACTTCTGTTGCAATAACTTTTCGGCGCTTGTTGTTAATAATGGAGAAAGGGTGCTCCATGGCGAAATAAATCCTCCAACATTGCAACCGTCTGCGACCTCGGGCTCTGACTTCCCGGGCGTTACCCCGGCTTGAGTGAGTGGCCTATCTATACCAAACTCACCCCAAGGTCACACCTCCCAGAACATAGACAGAGGGACCCAATCGCCGTGAGAAGTCAGCAGCGCATGCAATGGCCCCCCCGCGGGACTGCAGTTGAACAGCGGATACGAACACATACCCTACATGACGACCCCGGGTGGTGGGGATGACGCCATTACCCACTCACCCGCTGCGCACCCAGTGCGCGGGTATCCGTCAGGCTGTGTCCACGGAGGATTAAAATAAAACGATAAAAAGAAACTAAAAGTGTGTGGGCGTTTCGCACGCAAGGTAGGCCGGCGAAGAAGTAAAAGAGATGTGTAAATGAATGAGCATAGGGCGAAATGTGCATAAATAGAAGAGAAGAAAGAAACGATGGCGAGGGGCGACATGGAATGAAATGCACAGAATGCACGAGAGGCTACCTTGAGTCCTCCGGTCACGAGAACGAACCCACCTCGACCGGACGGGGATGAAGCGATGAAGATGGCGATGAGTGGCTCGGGAACACCCGGGTACGCCAACACCCGTACTCACATAAGGTGAGCCCCTGGGGGGTTCAACAAGCAGGCAGCGATTTTGTGGTCACCGACGCCAGCGACAAGGTATTAGCGGCGTTCTATCCCAGGTCTAGGATGGGCAGGAAAGGTTAATCGCGTACCACAGCAAGACGCTCTCCAAGGTGGAAAGGAGCTATTGTTAACCGGCGGGAGCTCCTGGCAGTAGTGAAGGCACTGAAACACTTTCATGAGTACATATATGGTCAGTCATTGCTACTGAGGACTGATGACTCCGCAGTCACTTGGATGTTGAGTTTTAAGAACCTATAGGACCAGATACAGTTCGTTGGGTCCACAGGCTTCAAGAGTACAACTTCACATAAGAACACCGTAGAGGAAGGAACCACTTAAATGGGGATACCATGTAAAGAAGACCTTGCCCAGGGGAGTGCGACCACTGCACAAGGGCGTAGAAGGAGTGTGTAGCAGCTCTTTGTAAGACTTCGGCCGTGCCAGTAAATGAATGGGATAGCGCAGGCCTGAGGCGGGTGCAGCTGGCGGACGCCGACTTGGGGCCCTCCTCAGAGAAGTGGAGGTGGGAACTAGGACGAGTCAGGAAGACACCACACCCAGGAGTAGTGTGCATAAGTGCTACTGGGTCCAATGGGACTCACTGAAGACCAAGAAAGGTGTATTCAGGGTTTGGAAGTCACCTGGCGGAAAGATCCAGAGACAGCAGCTGATCCTTCCTCGGAGTAAGGTGACGGAAGTCTTGCACTAAGTACATGCGGGGACTTTGGGAGAACATCTTGGACCCAACTGAATGATCGATAAGCTTCAACATAGGTACGAGGGGCACTATTTATATTTTGAGCCTAATAATTAAAACAAAGTAATTTCTGGTTGAAAACTGCTTTATTGTTTTTCAAAATATTCTCCTTTATGATCAATACACTTTTGCATCCGTTTGAACCATTTGTCAAAGCATTTATTCCAGTCTTCTTGAGACACCTCCAAAACATGGTTTTTGAAGGCATCAAGGGCTTCTTTTGCCAACGAAAATCGTCCACGCAATTTATTCTTGATGTTCAGGAACAAAAAGAAGTCATTGGGTGCCAAATCAGGACTGTATGGCGGATGAACCATCAATTCGATTTTTTGAGCCTTGAAATACTCTGTTGTTAGACGAGATGTGTGTGCGCTCGCAATGTCTTGATGAAGAATGATCCTACGGTTCTTGTTGGTTTACCTTACTTAACCGAAGACTTCCGGCAAACAAATGACTGTGTACCATTCGGCACTGACCGTTTTACATTCCTCTAAAGGCACTGTTGCCACATGGACAGTTTTGCTGAAAAAGCAGGCGACCATTTGCTTCAAAGTGCTTCGAGTGCGAACAACTTTTGTTGGATTTGCTTCATCTTGAAACATCCATACAGTCGACTGCTGTTTACGCTCCGGCTCATATGCATAGATCCATAATTCGTCACCTGTTACAATTATATACGCCTTTTGAGGCACCGCCATTGTATTTCCTGAGCATTTTTGTACACCAATCGACACGAGCATCTTTTTGAGATTGTGTCAAATTATGTGGGATCCAACGAGAGAAAACCTTTTTCACGGCCAAACAATCATGCAATATTTTATATATGCTGGTGGAACTAATGCCTAGGATTGCCTCAATCTCACCATATGTCGCATGACGATCTTTCATTATTAGTTTTTGCACAGCATCAATGTTTTCTGGTACAACTGATTTTGGATGAACTTCGTCATTGAGCGAAAGGCAGCCACGATTAAATTCGTTATACGAGCGTTTCACAGTGGCAAAGGATGGAGCTTCGTCGCCAAATGTGGAAGTTAGTTGATCGATGCACTCTTGTCTTGATAATTCACGTCGAAAGTCGTAATAAATCATTGCACGAACATTTTCATGAGTTAATTCCAAATTTTTGTTGACATACAATTTTCAAGTAAGTGTAAACAAAACAAATGATGCTCTTTTGACAAAATGTTTGAAGTAGATTATGGTAAAAAATGTCAAACTTTCCATTGGAAACGTCAGATGGCACCTACAACATTCGGGGTTGCCAAGGCTCAAAATATAAATAGTGCACCTTGTACTACTGGTTGAGGCTAAGGGTAGACGCTGAGAGGTGGTGCGTCCAATGTCATAAGTGCGCGGCGAGTCGCGGTCCACAGACTAGGAGCTGAAGTCGCATGCAGCTGTATAACACGGAAGCAGCTTTCGAGTGCATCGTCATCGAAATGGTTTGGCTGTTCCCCGTGTCACACAGGGATAACAATATCTGTTGGTGGCCATGGATTACTTCACCAAGTGGATTCCTATCCAGGAAGCCAAGACAATCACAGATTCCTTGTGGAAGAACAGTTCTGCCACTTTGGGATACCGTTAAAGCTACCAGCGATCAGGGCACCAACTTCGATGGAACCTGATGAGAGAAGCACTGCAGAGAATTGGAGTAAACAAGACGCGCACAATGCCTTTCCACCCGCAGTCAGATGGCATGGTCGAGCGGTATATTAACATTCTTGAAGAATAAATAAGGAAAGTCATGGGCAATCAACAGAGAGACTGGGATGTAAAGGTGTTGCTTTTCTTGCTGGCCTACTGCTCAATGCACGACACCACCGCTTTGGCACCGGCCAGCTTAGTCTTTGGAAGGGAGCTGCGTCCTCTATGCGACCTAAGGTTTGAGAGCTCCCTGTGGCACAGCAGCTGGCAATCAACTACGAGGAGAACGTTGTGGATCGTCTTCACGATGTGCACAAAATGGTTCATCAATGGAGCCAGCTAGCGAGTGACCGGATGAAGAGCCATTACCACTGGCAAGCCAACAGCCAAGCTGTCCAGCAGGGTGATCTGGTGTGGTTGTATTGCCGTGCCATGAAATTAAAATTGAGTTTTATTTATGGATGCTCTTTAACTGCTGTGGTCCTTAGCGTCCCATTCTATACTGGGCGTGAAAGACCGGTAATTTTGCTCAGAGGCCTCTTTATCAGGCTTGAGGTTCTTTTATGTGCTGTAAACCTACGACATGGGACCACCGGCTTTACTTACCTTACGAAGGAAGCAACGCTAAACTTTGCCCGGAACAAGGGCCGTTGCCCTATGCTTCAACAACCATTGCAACGACAGTACCACATTTTGAAGGGGATTAACAATGTAGTTTACCACATACAGAGGCTCCCGATGGAAGATGCTGGTGATACATCTAGATTGTCTTGCCCAATATGATAGCCCTGGTCAGGATGACAAGTCCTGAGAAGGGAGCAGTGTGACCGCGGATGCAAAGCACCCGTGACCCGGCACCTGGATGGGGCCTTCAACTGGCCATTAGAACAATAACCAGTGCAGAACACCAGCCAGTATGAAATAACAGCCATTATGTGCCCCTTCCCTGCGTAGGAGAGAGCTTTGGTTCCGGGTAGATTTTCGCAATGCATATAGCAGCCTCCCTTTCTGGAACATTTTGCTTTGTATTGCGAGGCCTATATAAGGCACTGCTCTTCCCGGACATTTGAGTTCAGTTACTTAAGAAGTGAAAAGTGGACAATGCCAGTGCAGTTCAGTTGTGAGTTGTGAATTAACGGATCAGTTGTGTTCTCAGTGTGTGCTAATGTTTGTGCTATGTTGAGCACCTAAGTGACAAATGAAGTGTATTTAGCAACAATTGGTGTTCTCATTTTTCACAGTATTATTTATGCCTAATGTCAATCAGGTACTAAATCCTCTGACTGCCTTTTAACTTATGAGAAACATTACTGTATTTGGTAGATAAGTTATCATTATGCGAATCTTGTAATGCATTACGTTGTATGAATGCTGTATATTTTGAACATCTCTTTATATTTGTGGAATTCAATCACACTAATGTCAGGGATGGTAGACAATACATAGATAAGCAGGATACTTGTAGTCTATGAAGAAAAAAGTATAGTTATGCAGAATCTTGAAGTGTGAAAATATTTCAAACTATTCACTAGTGAAGATGAGGATGTTCAATGCTTAATATTAAAACTGTCTCAAATAATGTGAAAAACTGGTTCTGACATCTAAATCCTTGCACTTTCAAACTTATGTTACATGCTATTTTGCTGTATCCATAGGGTAAGCACGCCACTGATTAACACTGCATTTGCTAGAGTCAAATCTGTTAAGAAACCTCTTCATCTGAAGTATTAGCTTAGTAGTAAGTCTTCATCAGGTTCCAAAATCAAATCTTGCATGCCCCCTGCAAATTTCCTGTGTGTTTATTCTCAAATTTATGTAACTTCAGTTTATTTATTAGTTTTATAAAACGTTGTATTGAAGGCACGTAAGATCACAGATATGATGCCATATGATGATGATGATGATGATGATGATGATGAGATGCGGTTTAAGGGCGCAAAACAGCTAAGGTCATCAGCACCCTTACAAAGTATGAAAGTTACAGTCCAAAAATAAAAGTCCGATAAAAAACCGCATAATTAAAAAACGGGACACAAACCCGCGATGTCCAAAGGTAAAAAACAAAACACCAAATTCCAAAAATGAACACACTAAAAACATGGTCAATAAATGAGTAAAACAACGTGTCAAGAACTGTAGAATGCGAGGGACACGAGCGCCAGATGTCCATTGGGGAGGAGATGCCCCATTAAAAAGACAATATAAAATCACACAGTCAAAAGACGCTCAGCGCATCAAATGCATCTGGTAAATCCAATGTCACTGATAAAACGTAAAGACATACTACAGCATGCATGTCGTCTGCCAAAATGTTGGCTAGGCCAACAGGCAGACCAACACGAACGCGCAACGGAGCTAAAACTTGACACTCTGCTAAAATGTGACACACCGTTAAGGGCGCATCACACTGCTCACAGAGTGGTGCAGGGTCACCACTGAGCAGGTAGCTATGGCTAAAAAGACAATGTCCGATTCGTAAGCGAGCTAAAAGTACCTCTTCCCGACGACACGAACGAGAAGAGGTACCCCAGACTAACGGGAGAGGCTTAACCTCCCGTAACTTGTTCCCCCGAAGGGCCGTCCACTTATCCCTCCAAAGCGAGAGGATGCGGCTACGTAAAATAACAAACAAATCTGACGAGGGAACAACAGCAGTAAAAAATCTGGGTAATAAAATCGCCGATTTGGCAGCGACGTCGGCAGACTCGTTCCCTGAGATGCTCACATGACCTGGAATCCACAGGAAGGAGACGCTGATGCCAGAGGCACCAAGCCAGTGGAGCAGGTCATGTATGCGCTGTACGAGAGGGTGGTAACTGTACAGCGCGTTAATACTCTGAGGGCACTCAGAGAGTCTGTACAAACAACACATTGCCGTAAGTCGCGCCGCTGAACGTATAAAACAGATTGATAAATACTAAAAAGTTCGGCGGTAAAATCGAACAGTGAATCGGTAAACGAAACATAAAACTATGATGATCAGAAACAAAGGCACACCCTACTCCATCATCAGTCTTAGATCCATCAGTAAATATAAAAGGCAAGTCCCGGATTTGCGCCTTTAGTTCTAAAAATGCTGATCTAAAGACTGAAGAAGGGGTCTCATTCTTGGCAGCGACGACAACCCAAGGTGACAGTGGGCCTCAACGCGCAACCATGGAAGGGCCGGCGCTGGCGTAACGTCCAAATGCCGAAGAAGTTGACGAAATCGAACCCCTGGAGGGAGCAATGCAGAGGAGCTAACTAAATATTGCCGATCAAGCGAATCCTCGTAAAATATCGCGAAGGACGGGTGGTCAGGCAAGCTTGAGAGTCGACAGGCATAGCCGCACAAAAGCATCTCACGCCTGAAGGACAGCAAAGGCTCTGCAGCTTCAGCATATAGGCTAGGTACAGGGCTGGTTGGAAAGGCCCCTGTAGCGACTCTTATGCCACGATGGTGAATGGCATTCAATCGACGTAATACAGATGGACGCGCCGACGAATAGACAATGCACCCGTAATCAAGCTTGCATCGAACCAAAGAGCGATAAACATGTAGAAGGACGGTCCGATCAGCTCCCCAGTATGTCCCACATAAAACACGTAAAAGATTAAGAGAACGGCCACACTTTGCTTTTAAAAACGAAATGTGCGAAATCCAGCTCAGCTTCCTATCAAAGATCAACCCCCAAAATTTCGCCTCGTCTGCAAAGGGAAGTATCCCTGGCCCAAGATGGAGAGAGGGCGGAGGGAAAGCCTTCCGGCGCCAGAAATTAATACAGACGGATTTTTCGGCGGAGAAATTAAAGCCGTTGGCGTTACCCCAGGTGTAGAGACGGTCGATACAACTCTGGAGACGGCGTTCAAGTAGACAGGTCTGCCGTGAACTGCAATAAATGGCAAAATCGTCAACAAAAAGGGACGATGAAATGCCAGGTGGAATACAATCAACATTGGGGTTGATAGCAATCGCAAAAAGTGTGACACTGAGTACAGAGCCCTGCGGTACTCCGTTCTCTTGAATAAAACGACTAGATAAAACCGAGCCCACGCGTACACGAAAGACGCGGTCCGTCATAAACTCCCGAAGAAATATGGGAAGACGACCGCGGATATACCATGCGTGAAGTGTACCTAAAATGCCGCCCCTCCAATAAGTGTCATAAGCCTTCTCCAGGTCAAAAAACACAGCCACGGTTTGACACTTTCTCAGAAATCCATTCATAATATGCGTCGACAGAGACACCAGATGGTCGACGGTAGAGCGATGGCGACGAAATCCGCACTGAGCGTTCGCTAGAAGGTTCTGAGACTCAAGCCATCATGTCAACCGCCCGTTGATCATGCTCTCCATCACCTTGCAAATGCAACTGGTGAGGGAGATAGGGCGGTAGCTGGAAGGTAGTTGGCGATCCTTCCCAGGCTTAAGTATAGGGACAATGGTGGCTTCGCGCCAAACGGAAGGAAAAACGCCGTCTTGCCAAATACGGTTATAGACCTGTAAGAGAGTTTACTGTCGATTGAAAGGTTCTTTAACATCAGGACATGAATGCCGTCCGGCCCAGGAGCGGAATGCCTAGAGCAATGAAGAGCGTGCTCCAGCTACCTCATTGTGAAAAGTTCATTATAACACTCATTATTACCAGACCGAAAATTATAGGCTGCGGAATCCAGCCGGTCTTTAACAGAACGAAAGCCGGCGGAATAATGGTCTGAACTGGAAATCGCCTCAAAGGCAGCACCCAGAGTGTTAGCGATGGCAGCCGGATGCACTATAGTGGCATTGGAAACCTGAAGGCCAGAAACAGTACAATGCGACACTTTACCTGAGAAGCGACGGAGTTTATCCCAAACAACAGAGGAAGGCGTAAAGCGATTAAAAGACTCGGCAAAACGAGTCCAAGACGCCTTCTTGCTATCCTGAATAATGCGACGAGTCCTGGCGCGCGAGTGTTTAAAAGTAACCAAATTTTCAAGTGTAGGGTGTCGCCGAAACACCCTAAGCGCAGTTCTACGGGTACGAACTGCGTCCCGACAATCCTCGTTCCACCACGGAACAGGTAGACGCCGAGGTTGAGAGGATGAACGGGGAATTGCGCGTTCGGCGGCAGATAGAAGCGTAGACGTAAGGTGCTGCACCATTTGGTTAATGTCGTTGAAGGGCTTGTCGTCAAAATACACGAGGTTGGAATACAATCTCCAGTCGGCTTTTGTGAATATCCAGGTAGGTACTCTGGAGTGTTGGACGTGGTGAGACAGAAGAGAAACGATGCAAGGGTAATGGTCGCTGGAGTAGGTGTCAGCAACGACGTTCCACTGCAGACGACTAGCAAGCTGAAGTGAGCAAACGGCAAGGTCCAGGTGTGAGAATGTACCAGAAGAATCAGAAATAGAAGTAGTTCACCTGTATTGAGGATGGAGAGATTGAACTGGTAAAAATGTCGGAAAGAAGATTTCTCTTCGCACAAGCCCTTGGCGAACCCCACAGTGGGTGATGGGCATTAAAATCTCCCAACAGAAGAAATGGTGTTGGGAGAGCGGACAGGAGAGCTCGAATGTCCGCGGGAGCGACGGGAGACGATGGAGGTGAATAGACAGAGCAAACAGAAAAGGATAAGCCGGGTAATTGAACGGTTAAGGCAACAGCTTGCCGGACGTAGGAGCGAGAGTTTGAAAATGAACGTCGCTACACACTAACAACATGACACCTCCGTGAGCAGGAGTACCCTCTTCCGGTTCAAGATCGTAGCGATCCGGAGTATACCCTCGGAGATCAAAAGGATCGTGAGGGCGAAGCTTAGTCTCCTGCAAACACACAACCTTAGGTGAATGGGAACGCAATAAAAGTTGCAATTCCGCCCTATGCGATCGTACTCTACGTAAATTCCAGGTCAGGATAGCCATAAAGAAAAGGGATAACTTCTTACTTAGAAGGGCGGCTCAAAATTACCTTCTGTTTAACCTTTGGGCTCGGGCTTTTGGTACGGAGTTGGTCAGACTCCATAGCCTCCTCGAAGGGAGGGCCCACGCGCTCAGAGCCAGAAACCGATTCAAGCGCCGAGAATCGGTTCTGGGTGGCGATGGGTGAGGGGTGCCGCTGAGCGCGGCTTGTCCCAGGAGCGTCCCTTCTTCGGTTCATGAAATAACCAAGTAACAACCAGTTGTCGGTGGTGTCACTTCTGTTACATAAACTTTTCGGCGCTTGTTGGTATTAATGGAGAAAGGGTGCTCCATAGCGATATAAATCCTCCACCATTGCAACCGTCTCCGACCTCCGGCTCTGACTTCCCGGGCGTTACCCCGGCTTGAGTGAGTGGCCTATCTATACCTATCTCACCCCAGGGTCACACCTCCCAGAACATAGACAGAGAGAGACCCAATCGCCGTCAGAAGTCAGCAGCTCATGCAATGGCCCCCCCGTGGGACTGCAGTTGAACAGCAGATACAAACACAAACCCTACATGACGACCCCGGGTGGTGGGGATGATGCCATTACCCACTCACCCAGCTGCGCACCTCGTGCACGGGTATCCATCAGGCTGTGTCCATGGAGGATTAAAATAAAAGGTTAAAAGAAACAAAAAGTGTGTGGGCATTTCGCACTCAAGGTAGGCTGGCGAAGAAGGAAAAGAGATGCATAAATGAATGAAAGTGGTGCGAAATGTGCATAAATAGAAGGGAGAATAAAGAAATGATGGCGAGGGCGTCATGGAATGAAATGCACAGAACGCACGAGAGCTTAACTTGAGTCCCCCGGTCACGAGAATGAACCCACCTCGACCGGACGGGGATGAAGATGGCTATGAGTGGCTCGGGAACCCCCGGGTATGCCAACACCCGTACTCACATAAGGTGAGCCCCTGGGGGGATGATGCCATATAATGACAAAATAAAAAATAATTTAGTGTCTACTTATTGCTGCAGACCTATACTTTAACTGCAGAAACATTACTGCAAGAAATTTATTTCAGGTTTTTAAACTTTTCTGGCAACTAGTAATGATACTACAAGGTCATGGCACGTCAACTGCTCCTGCCCACACACCAGCGGCAGCAATGACACAGCAGGCACAGGTCTCTACCTAAATGTGATGACTGTTGGTCAGTCATACAACTGTCATCTCATTATTGTACGAGTAGCATGAACAATTTTGTTTGCACAGTTTGCAGATATGCTACAGGCATTGAGGCAAGTCACCAGAAGAGGTTATTGTGAACCTGTGGGCTTGCATAATTGGTGATCCATTTGATAAGGCCTGTACTTTCTTTCTGTGTGATTAAATGGATATATTTACTGCCAGTTTCTGTCCATTACTTTCCACATATATTCTTCAAAAGTGTTGATATACTGCTTGACCATGCCATCTGACTGCGGGTTGAGAGGCGATGTGCATGTCTTGTGCACTCCAACTCTCTGCAGTGCTTCTCTCAGTTTTGACTCAAAAGTTGGTACCCTGATCGCTGTGTAGCTCTAACAGTTTCCCAAAGCAGCAGAAGAGTTCTTCCATGAGGCAGTCTGCAATTGTCTTGACCTCCTGAATAGGAATGGGGTACACCTCTGGCCACTTAGTGAAGTAATCCATGACCACAAACAGATATTGTTATCCCTGTTGGACATAGGGAATGGCCCAGCTATATCGATGACAATCCACTTGAAGGGTGCTCTCACATTATACTCCTGTGTGCAACCACAGCTCCTAGTCTGTAGGAGTGACTTGCTGCACGCTTATGACATATAGGCACCATCCCTCAATGTCTGCCCATAGCCTCAACCAGTGGTATCTTTGTCAGAGCTTGTTGATTGCTCAATTGGGTCTAAGATGTCCCCCTGAAGTCCTCATATGTACTTCCTCCAGGACTTCCGTCACCTTACTCTGAGGAAGGATCAGCTGTTGTCTCTGGACCTTTCACCAGGGGACTCCTAAACTCTGAACAACACACTTTCCTTAGTCTTCAGCGAATCCCATTGGGCCCAGAATTAGTCCTGGGTGCAATGTTTTTATGGTTCGGCCTAATTTCCACCTCCACTTCTCTCAGGAGCAGCCCCAAGATGGCATCTGCCAGCTGCTCTCTCCTCAAGCCAGTGCTATCCCATCCATCTGCTGGCATCGCCAAAGTCTTACGGAGAGCTGCTCCATGCTCCTTCTCCTTTGCTGTAGTGTAGTGGTTGAACTCCTCTGGGCAGGGTCTTATTGACATGGTATCCCCATTTGAGTGGTTCCTTCCTCTATGATGTTCTGATGTGAGGTTGTACTCTTGAAGCCTGTGGGCCCAAAGAACTGTCTGGGCCTCTAGGTTCTTAAAGCTCAACATCCAGGTGACGGAGGAGTGGTCAGCCCTCAATAGGAATGGCTGACCTTATAATTACTCATGGAAGTGTTCCAGTGCCTTCACTACCGCCAGGAGCTTCTGCCACGTAGTTCCTTTCTGCCTTGGAGAGTGTCTTGCTGTAGTATGGGGAGGCATTCCATCACCTTGTGTTAGGTTTGTCAGTCACCTTTTCTGTGCTTCCATGTGAGTAATGGCAATTTCATCGTAAGATGCGAACATGTAATATGATGCATAGCATAAACAATGAGCACAACTGGTGCAACATATTATATTTGTTTTGTATTCCCCAATTAAATATGAAATAATCTCAAATAAATGATGTTTAACTTTTTATAGTTTAAGAGCCTCATTTACTCCTTACTTTCCTTGCCCATTTTTCTTTTGCTTTCTGTAAAACTCACCTATGCTTCTAATCTTCCTTTTTCTTTCCCCGTTATCATTTTTGTAGCTACAATTTTCCCCTCTGGTTTTTCCCCATTTTTTCTCCCAAACCTTTTTTCTTCAAAACACTAGCTCCTTACATTCCATAATATAATGTGTTACACTTTCTTTTTCACCACACATTTCACATATTCCTTTATCTCTACCTCTTATCCCTCTTAGAAATGTTGTTCCTGTTCTCATCCAAGCTATCCCTTCTTTTTCTTGTCTGTTACAGTACTCTACATATGGTTCTCGTTCCCAGTCTCTCTTTATTTGTTCATAGAATTGTAATGACTTATTTTCTAAACTTCCCCATGTCTCCTGCCTTTCTATGTTCCTATTCTGCTTTTTACCAGTTTACCTACATCACTTTCATTCCTTTCTTCTAGCTTCCATATGCCTCCCATTCCTATTTTCCCCATAATTCTTCCTATCCCTGCCCACCAACTTTTTGTGTTCTCTAAGCTTTTTCTCTGCTTCATGCATAACTTTAAGATTTCTCCCTCTTCTTTAACCAAACAACTATATTAAATTTTATTATATTCTCTCCATTATTATTCCTTTCCTTCTTGTTTTTCCTAGTTCTACTAAAGCTACTTCTCTTGGCGCTGATCTTGGTAACCCTAATAATTCTTTACAAAGAACATTCTGTACATATGATCTACCTGTTTGCTTACATCTGTGCCCCCCAAGATCTCTAATGCGTAAATCATTTTTGATTCCACTAGAGCCTCGTACATGCTTTCCAGCCACTTGGTTGTCATTTCTAGCTTGTATTTACATATTCTTATTCCTGTCATTGTAGCCCTCCCTTTTGCTTCTATTTTTTTGCTATGTGCCTCCCATTCCCCTTTGTTATTCAGCTAAAATATGAAGTGCCTAAGTATTCAAATTCCTTTAGCACTTCTCATCGTTTACTATTTAGTACCCACTCTTCTTCTTTTCTCAGTTTAGTTTCTTTTTTGAAAACCATAACTTTTGACTTTTTTATATTTATTCTGATTCCCCATTTTTCACAAAATTTCTAAACTTGATTTATTGCCCTTTTTAACCCGACTACTGTTATAGATCCTACCATTAAATCATTCACATATGATAATCCTGGAATTTCTTTATTTGCTATTACCAGGCAGTGCTGATTTGTTTGGATTTTATCTATTACATCGTCTATGAATAAATTAAATGAAATTGGACTCAATTTGCATCCTTGTCTCAATCCTATATCTGTCATCTCTGTGATCTCGTTTTTTTCCCCATCTTATACAAAATTTTACCCCTTTATGATTTTTTCTACTTTCTTTACGTTAAATGATTACATAGTAAATTGTTTGTTGTTTATTACATTCTTATTATTAAGTGAACCCCTCAATGTGGTTTGGAAATAGTTATTTTTACCTCCAGTACTGCATCTGTGAATGGCAATATTTTTAATTATTTGGCTTGCTAAAAGTACATATTTTATGCAGTATATACAAAGTTCTGTTGCTCGTTGGTACAACTGTGCAATATGGTGGGACTAGCGCTTGCAGAAAGCCACCCGAAGTTGCCCAACGAAGTTCGAGCGAATGCCGAAAATGAACGAAAGGGAACGATCTTCCAGTTCAAGGGGGAAGGTGTCGCGACCTCTGCCATGCTGATTGCTGAGGCTTGAAACTAAACTAAGATGGAAGTCAGCTGATAAAATAGCAATGCCGAAAATATAAAAATAAACCAGAATTTTCGTATCAACGAGCAATTGTGTAAATGTAGGAGTTTATAGTGATACCTTATTTAATATTGAGTACCAAATAACGCGTATTCGATGTTTAAAACTGGAACATGACCTGAAAACCTAGTAAGGTAGAAGACAGCTTATGAATCGAAAGTTTAGTTGGTTTTAATGAAGAATTGAAATATATATATATATATATATATATATATATATATATATATATATATATATATATAGCGAAAACAAGCTAACCTTAAATATAAACTATACTTAGTATGTTAAGGTGTTAAAATGTGTGTTTGTGCTATTTAGTGTTGAAATGTGTTCAAATTAGGGACTGTATTTCGAAAAGTTTATTTTTATGGATTGCATACTAATATCGTAAAACGAACAAGAGAACTCATGCTCAAAGGGTATGTCTGATACCTATTTCAATTTTGAATGTGATGTAATGATAATATTTTGGGATCCATAGTTTGATTTTGGATGTGTATTAGTGTTGTGCTCAAACACTATTTCCTGCTGTTATACCAAATAAATAAATAAATAAATTAGGACATAATGCTCTTTTCATTGCAAAATAACTTAAAGCATTTCATAAACAGAAAATTCTCCATATGTACTGTATATCCTTGGGAATTTTTTTGTCAATCTGGGTAACTCGGTTAAGCGCTGGCCTTGGAAGCACAAATAGTTACATAAAACTTGTGTATTACCACATTATTGCTGAATGATTTCTACATATCGAAATGTCAGCTACCATATTTATGACAAAACACCCAACTTAAATTATATAAATGTGTAATATGTATTGCATGGCAAAATATCTGCTGAAATAGTTATTCTTTTTTAAGTATCTACTTTATTTACATACACCTCATTTGTGAAGTCCTAGTGGGAGCTGGCTTGTAAAACAACTTCTTGGTTTCGTTACTTGATAGTATTGAGTAATGCTATCTCTGTTTTAAATGTTGTCTCATATTCATACTTCTAATTGGGCAGCACTATGGCCTCTCACAAAAAAGCCTGGATTCAATCCTAGGGATCAGAGGTGGGATTTTGTGGTAGATAAAATGGCACTTAGAATGAATGTTCTCTGGTTTTCCCCACCATAATTCCATCAATTGCACCATCTTCATCCCCCCTCCCACCAGTCTCCAATCTCTGTAAACCTGTGAAGTTAAAAGGGACATTAAAATTAAAAATACTATGGAGGACAGAGAGCAATACTAATGAACGAGTGTCTCATACAGCCCCCAAATTTATAAACCAGCATGTGCTGTTACATTCTTTCTGCAGTCAACATATGAAAAAACAATTAATACTGGCACACTAAACGACATGTTAAAGTGATTGACAATTATGAAGAGTGGGTGTGATATGGTTAAACACAAAGAGACATTGTTATTGTTTAGAGTCATTGCATTCACATTCATATTTAATAATACTGTATAATACATTTGTATGGTATTTTAAGGAACATGTGCCTACATTAATATACATTTGAATGGTTAAACACAAAGAGACATTGTTATTATTTAGAGACATTGCATTCACATTCATATTTAATAATACTGTATAACACATTTGTATGGTATTTTAAGGAACATGTGCCTACATTAATATACATTTGAATGGTTAAACACAAAGAGACATTGTTATTATTTAGAGACATTGCATTCACATTCATATTTAATAATACTGTATAACACATTTGTATGGTATTTTAAGGAACATGTGCCTACATTAATATACATTTGAATGGCCTACCCAATTAAAATGTTCACTAAATTCTAACCTCTTGAATGTCTGTTATTACAATATATTGGAATGATCTTATAGGTAATTGCATTTAAGTCACTTATGCATACACAAAGCCAGTTCTAGTTAATAAAACTTACAGTTATTGAATAGAAAATACACTTTGATTCCTTTTCCTGGGAAAGGTTCTATATATAACATTTGATATAACACAGTGGAGGTCCTACAGCACATGGGAACCTTAAATTTATTGACAGGTCATATGGGAAAAAAGCAAATTGAACCCATACAGTGATGTTTGTTTGTTTGTGCTTGTTCATTTGGTTCCACTGTGAGCAATGCTCAAGGGAAATTGAACACATCATACAATTATGAAGTATGCAGAGTAAGTAGGAATATACCCAATGCCAAGAACAGCCTTTGGGGGGGATGTTCACCTCCCCATCATGTCTTATCTAAGAGAGAAAAATTTGTAAACCATCACCATTTCAACAGTAAACTTCTCGACACGCATTACAGTAGGACAATAGCAAATAAGTGTTAATCACCATCACATGCAATCTGCCCTACATAAAGTGCTACATGAGGTTGATACTATTATGATGATTAATTCACTTTGAATAAGCTCGAAATTATAACTTTATACTTTGTTATGCTTAAATTTCAATTTCCCATGTAATTTCTATTACCTTGAAGACATGTTTGAGAAAGACATCACTTGAAACGAGAAATTCTCATTATTACTGCATGGGTATTATTTGGGAGGACAGTATACAGGGTGGAAGGTACTGCTTGAACCCTACGTTAATCATGGATTCTATATAATGAGTAGTGCAAATATGTCCAATACAATTTTTGTCATTAAACCTACAAAAATGAAACACAGTGTTTTATGTTCCTTGTGCCTGTGTCTATTAGCCATTTTATTACAGCTCAAGCAATATCTTTCACCCCGTATAAGAAAACATTTAGAAGATGGTGGAGTTTGCATATACATAAAACATTATAACATATAAAACTGGGATGCAACAGATCCATCTATCCCATTGACATTTTTTGTGTAGCCCATTTTCCTCTGTTGCTTAAATTTACCAGTTACACCAAGAGTATACAAAATTCCTTCCGAATGAAGAAGACTTCACAAGCTGTTCCCAGAAAATTAAAAATAAACATTTTATTTTTCATGTAAATATCTTGAATACAATGGCATTTTAATCAAAATCATTTGAGTCATTTTTCAGAAAAAAAAAAATCGAGAATTCTTCCGTGTAAAGGGTTATTTTGGGTGGGGAATTTTCTTGAAAATCTTTGTGTCACATCTTTGGAAGGTACTGAACTTAAACCGATTTGTACTATGTATGTACAAATTCCTGCTTTGAAACGCATGGCTTTATGTATTCACTTTCAATTGCCAGTCGAAATGTGCGCGCCAACGTTCCACATTACGTATTTGACCACAGCCAATGGGAGCAAAATGTGCCGGAATGGACTACCTTTCCCCTTGAACTGGAAGATCGTTCCCTTTCGTTTATTTTCGGCATTCGCTCGAACTTCGTCGGGCAACTTCAGGTGGCTTTCTGCAAGCGCTAGTTATGGTGGGCACTCCTTTGTGTTCCGTTAGTGATTATTTTGCATTGCATTTAAAGGAATCTCAAAGCTACAGTTTTAAGCGCATTTAGCTGGATGTGTAGTACAGTTGGTAGAACACCTGACTGCTTCATAGGGGCACAAGGTTTGATTCCCCGTCAGAACAAGATAGCTTCCTTTAACCAAACAAGATTTCTTTGTATACCTGAGTTTGGTATGTGAATGTGAGTGTGTCTGGATTAGCTGCTGTTTATTTATAATAATAATAATAATAATAATAATAATAATAATAATAATAATAATAATAATAATAATAATAATAACCATCTTCCGTCCTTTTAACCAGATTTCAGGATTATCATTGATCAAATATCTAAGAAGATGTGCAGAGTCATATGTCTATAACATGACAATCTAGAATTAGTATAACTGTAAGACACAAATAGGTAGGAACTGCAGTGGGAAATACATAAATATATAAAATAATTGATAAAATTATTTCTCTGCAAACATTTCTCTACATAAATGGATGAGGAAAAGTAACTTATGCAGAAAATGGATAAAATTGGCCAACATATTGAAAATAAACATGCACTTTGTCAAACTGAATTACTTTTGTAAGCATAAATGAAATAATGAAACCACTAATGGTGAATCTGTGTTTTAATGTTACATATCACACCTAATCACATATTGTTATCAATACTGATAGTTTATTGAATTTAAACACTTTATTCAGCATACCCTGAGGTATTCAGAAATAAAAAAAAACTAATCTCAATTCTTAGTAAAGTAAGATAAGATAAGATCTTTATTCATCTTTAAACCATTTTACAGGCAATTGATTTAGTCAACCTCAACTAATACATTATAAACAAGTTTAATTACTAGCACAATCTGATTGATTTATTTTACAGCTTCAAAGTACTCTTCAACTGAATACAGAGCCTTGTCTTTTAGTCATTTATCTATTGGAAGTGAGCTGATGCATATTGGCAATTTGTTGTATAAGTTTAATCCGAAATGCTTGGAGCTGTTGATTTACATAACCTGTTGCCCAATATACACATTTGTTTTCTCTGAACCCTTTCTAATAATTATTAGAACATTTTAACCATAATCACATTACTTAACTCCCTCTGCACTGAGTACCTGGATGTTTTAATACATGAATGATAAAGAGTGTAATAATGACCACCACCACAACAATGGTGATGATAATGATGTTTTAAAGTATACACCCAAATGGAATAAAGTTGTAACACCCAATATATGAAGAAATGAAAGATACTAAGGCATTTCTTGGTGATGGATGCTTCAGAGGTATTTCTTCTTCATTTCGAGTACATAAAAATAACACACATGGATTTTAAGGAACAATGTTTAGAAAATCAAAATTCATGGCACTGAAATTAAGAATTTATAAATCACTATTTGATACTGGTTTAAAATTATTTTACTAGAAGCTTATTTTGTTGAGGGTGATAAGTGTTTCAGCTGTCATGTGTAAAGCCAGAATTCATAATAAATTCAAAACTGTTATCCGCTAAAAACTGAGTTTAGAAAAAAGGTGGTAATTTTCAGATTCACTATCCATTTAATCTGTATAAATACAGGGCATAACTTTACCTTGGCATAAAGCATTTTGATAATGAGCATAGAAAGAACTGGTTTTCTTGGTAATACTGCTCAAGGTGTCAGCAACTATTTATTATAATTGTGAAACTGTTGGATCGTAAATTTCTGCAAGGTGAACAGAGAAATAGTTCCCTACTTTTCAACAGCTTTTACCTGCATGTATAAAAAATGTAATGATATGTTAACCTCAAGGTAAGCAGGGTGTAACAAGGTTAACAGACAACATGCAGTTTCAAAGTGCACCTGCACTACTGTTGGTTCTCGTTCAGGATATCTGTATTATATACATAGCCGGAAACATTAACATTTTGAGTTTATAAAGCTACATTTAGATGAATCTCTTATTTATATTTTAGTTGAAGTTCTTACAGCTCTTTTCCATAATCTGAGTATTTATTGTTTCTTACTTGTTACTGTTTCCCCATAGGATTATTCTTAGTTTAAGTGTGAGCTAATGACTGTAAAATACACTTGTTTGACATCTTTTTAATCTATTACTAAACTCCACTACTTTTGTTTTTGCTAACTTTATTCATGTGAGCTTGCCAATTTATCCTTTTATCGATGATAAATGCAGGAAAGCTTATACTTTTCAACCTCTGGAATTTCTACGCCAGAAGCTCCAAACTAAAACTAGTAAACAAAGTTAATGTTTTACTCACTCTATAGGTAGTTTCCATCTCAAAAGGATAAATCACTTTTGGGTTATTGCATACTTCACAAATAAATCCTTTCTGACTACATAACCAACACGACAGCACATGGGATTTTCCAAAAGCTACTACCCTCTGCAAAAGCTGAGCAAGAGTGCCTGTAGGAATCTGCAGCAAATCCTGAAGCACAAACATTGGAAAATACATATGAGACATTTTAATAACTAATTATGAAAAAAAGAAATTAAAACTGTGCATTCTGGAAGCAGTTGTTCAGTTATAGCTTGATTAACTTCTGTCACTTACATTCTTAGTAAAGCATGTTCACACAATTTATTGAAGTATCAAGAACTAGCCCACGTACATTTCATGTCAGTTTCAATGTCACCTTCAGCTTTTTGAATACACGGAATACATCTCTAATATTGCTTTCAAAGGAAAATCAGACATACAAAATATGTAATTAAATTTTGGCATATGAAATTATTTATAGGGTCAGAAACTGCATTTAAACAAAACACAATAATTTTTACCACAGAGATATTCCACATGCTTTGTCAACTACAGAAAAACCACAAATTAAAGAGTTAAACCAAACAAAATTCTCTAAAAATCATGAAAACATTGTAGTGGTAAGTTTTCTGTAAGGTTAACATTTAGTGAGCAGCTCCTTGCACTGCATATTACATAACCTTACACAATATGTAGTTGTTGAGCTCTTAATGTAACCAGCAGAGGTGCTGAAGAGGGTGCAGAAAATGGAGACACACATATTATAGCACGGCTGTCATTCTGAATTGTCAGATTCATTGTTGCACAGAAACATCTAAAGCTATATGGCACTTCAAGAAGTTAGCTCCAAATGTTTTACACCTCCGAAGGCTCTGAAATTTGTGCATCTATATAAGGGAAAACAAGCTAGATTAGATCAGGATGCATTCTGTAGGTTCTTTGATGGCTAAAAAGCCTTGAGCATAGAACATGTCAAAAGCTTTTATATTTCTATTGTATTGAACTTAATAAAACTTGGCTTTTACAGCCTGTGTCACTGCACAAGGCATTACATCCTTACTTGCATGCAAGGAGTGTCAGGATTTTACAAAATTATCAATTATGTACAATAAACTTATTCTTTTTGCACATATAAATTGTACAACATTTTAAGTTATGCTAAAATATAAACAGTAAGCATCAAATTTCTATTACATTAAAAAATTGTCACATATACTGAATATAAAATTTCTTCCCTTCAATGCTTAAAGCTTTGCTTATATGCAAAGAGAGTCAGAATTTTAAGATATATATTTTCAAAATATTAAATATGTACAATAAAACAATTTTGCATATAAAATACATATATAAAGTGCACAACATTTCAGATTAGCTAGAAGAATCACAGCCGATGATGCAAAGCAATGGAAAAAGAAGAAAGAAGAAGAAAAAAAAAAGAAGATATGAAAAGTGTATTAGTGTGTGGTGATACAATGATAAAAAACATTGTGATAAACAGAAGTGACACAATAGTGACAGTTTACAGGGGCATGAAGGCAGAATATCTGCCAAATCATCTAACTAAACATGAATGTAGTGACAATCTAAAGACAGTGGCATTACACATTGGCACAAATGACATTTGTGGTTCAAAGGGTCCAGATGAGGTTATGGCCGAAGTGTATAATGTAATCAGACATACCAAAAAGTGCTACCCATCTGCAAAGGTGGATGTAAATGGTGTAGTGATGAGGAGAGATGTAAGTAATGTATATTGATAATTTAAATGAAGGAATGCATTGGGCTTGTGATTCACTCAAGGCAGTTTTTGTAAATATTAAGAAATTTTTGTATGAAAAATGTTTGGGATGGGATGGCCTTCATCTAAATAGGAAGGGATCTTATTTACTGGGAAAACTAATAAATGATGTGGTAAACATGTGCATGAATAAGGGAAACTATTAGCAGATCAGGAAGGTGATAGGAAAAACTCCTCCAGAAAAATAGGAAAAGATGAATGGGGTAAAATTGAGAAACAAGTAAATGAAAATAACAATGTCAATGATAGGAAGGTTGAAAAGGTAAATGTAAAAAGGGCACACAAAGGAAAAAACAATGATTTACTTATCTTCCACCAAAATGCACAGTATGTAGGAAATAAATGAACTTTTATAAAGCTAAATACAGTTGAGCATGAACCTAACATTAGAATATTAACTTAACATGGCCTAAAATCCGAGAAAATAGTAGCAAACAACTATCATGGGTACACATTAGGATCTTATTATTGTAGGCAACAACAAAAAAGTGGAGGTGTTGCTATCTATGTAGAAAATGCTGTCAAATTTAAAGAGACTGATTGCAGTGATTTCATCAATGAAATGAACTGTGAATTAGCAGCAATAGAGGTATTCCAAAAAGAATCTAATATATTTCTAATTGGAGTGTATAGATCTCCAGGTGGGAGCAAAGAATTATTTCTCAAAAATTTAAAAAACTTACTACATACAATTCATGAGAAAAAAATTAAAATATTAATGGGAGATTTATGATAAAAGAAAGTAAATATAGATCAACACCAGTAGAAATATTAGACACACAGAATTTAAAGACAGGAATTGAAAAACCTACAAGAGCTACAAAACATTCGGAAACCTGTACTGTTAATAATTTTATAAATTTGACAGAAACTAATTGGAAAACCTCTATTATAAAGACAGGGATAGGAGACCGCTTTGGACAAGACTAAACTCAAGTAAGAGAAGTATTATTCAAAATGTTTTTGAAGTTAGGAGACAAGTAAATGAAAAAAGCCTCAGGAAACTTAGAAAATATCTTGTAGAAGTACACTGGGAAGACATATATGGTACAAATGATGTAAATCAACAGTACGAGATATTCAATAAAAAGATAAAAGAAGGGTTGGGTATGGAAATACCATTAAAAAAGGTTAAAGTAAATGCAGGAGGTAAGGGAAATGCTCTAATGGTATGGATGACAAGAGGAATAAAAAAATCATGTGAAAGGATGAGATTTATAAACTTAATAAAACACCCAAGCATGGATGAAACATCACTAAAGTATATAGATAAATACAACAAAATTTTGAACATGGTAATTATACAGGCAAAAATAAATTATAACGAAGAAAAAATTGAAAAAGCAGAAAATAAAACAAAGGAAGTATGGAATATTGTAAATCAAATGCATAACAATTATATCGGTAAAGAAACAGAAAATACACTGCCATTTGTGAAAATTGCAACACCAAGAAGGAAACGCATGAATTCAATGAATTTAATACCAAAGGTTAGGTACATGACAAATAACAAATGATAAACATTTCAAATCTATACATGACCTTTGAAGCCTATATTCAGCATTTGGTGTGGCCTCCATGCGCTGCAATTAGAGCTGCTATACATCATGGCATTAAATCAAAAAGGTTCTGAATAAGTTCCTGAGGGATTTCCCTCCACGCAGTTTGTATTCGAGCCCACAAATCTGTGACACTGGTTACTGGAGGACCATGATGCCCAGGTACCGACCAACCATATCCCATACATGTTCGATGGGCGACATGTTAGGCGAACGTGCAGGCCAGGGAAGCAATGGTACCCGTCGCTCTTCGAAGAAGGCTTGTACATTCCTCGCAATATGTGGCCGGGCATTATCCTGTTCAAATGTGGCCTGTGGAGATAACTGAAGCAGGGGGAGTACCTCAGGCTCTACAACCACTGTTAGGTACTGGTTGCTGTTCAAAGTGCCTTCAATTCGTAGGAGGCGAGATCGGTTGTTGTAACCAATGGCGCCCCAAGCCATCACACCTGGTGTTTGTCCACTAGGCCGCTCAACAATGCAGCCCTCCAGGTTGCGCTCTCCACGGTACCACCGGACACATATGTGACCATCACTGGGGACATGTTGAAGTGGGACTCGTCCGAAAAGACTACATTTTGCCACTCAGCACCCCAATGACGGTGTTCACGTGCCCAATGCAGTTGGAGGAGCTTGTGGTTTCTGCACAATGGAAGCCGACGTAATGGCATGCATGCAACCAGTCCAACCTGCAACAGACGGCGACGAACCGTTGATGCAGACAAGTTCACACCTGTTGCAGTGCTCCAATGTCAAGCCAACACTGTGTATGAAGCTGTACAGTTTGTTATGGCCATGCAGACAAGATGACGGTCATCCCGTGCTGTGGTCATGTTCCATGGTCCAGTACCTGTCTTCGCTGCGTACGACCTTCATCTATCCACAACTTCCACACACGCATCACTGTCATAGCAATATGCCCTGTATGAGCTGAAATGTCACGGTATGACAAACCCGCTTCCTGGAGACCGATCATTCTGCCCCGTTCAAACTCACTCACATGCCAATATGGCTCCCTTTGACATCGACGAGGCATACTGGCATTCACTTTATTGTTTCCACCTTGTTTGACAGCTCTGCACTGACTACACTGGGCGCAACACTAACCTTGTTGGACCGACATGAGAGGGCTCTGCTCGCCCTATGTGTACCCCATCTCTCTGCAAACCTAATCAGTTATTGCTTGCACACTCTTCTACACTTCCACCAAGTTTGGAGTTATTCGGGAAATTCTTTCTTGGTGTTGCAATTTTCACAAACTGCAGTGTATAAAGATAAATAATAATAATAATAATAATAATAATAATAATAATAATAATAATAATAATAATAATAATAATAATAATAATGTGTTAGATCCAAAACAAATATGAACATTTTTTAATGACTATTACGTAAATGTTGCGGTCACTAAAAACAAAGCAAATCTCAAAACCAAAAAACATAAACCAAATAGCAGAAGCAAATCAGCTAAATTCTATGGCAGTTTTTGAAGCCACAGAAGAATGTGTATTAAAAGCAATAAATAACTTAAAAACAAAGAAATCTGCAAATTTAGATGAAATGCTAAAATATATAAGATATGAAGTGATTGAAACAGTAACACACTTAGTAAATTCCTCAATAATTCATGAATATTTCCAGACATATTAAAAATGTTATTGTAAGCCCTATATGTAAACAAAAAGGAAATAAATTAAATTTAGAAAATTATAGGGCAATACCACTATGCTCAGTCTTATCAAAAGTAACAGAGGGTATATATTTAAAACTGCTACAGAAATATTTTGAAAAAAATAAAATATTATCAGAGTGGTAATATGGGTTCAAAAAAATAAGTTGACAATAAATGCACTTGATAAAGCAAATAATCTGATCATAAATGCATTACACAACCGTGAAATAGTAATTTCAATATTCCTAGATTTGTCAAAAGCTTTTGACTCTGTAAATATAAACATTCTTGTAGAAAAGTTAGAAAAACATGGGGTACATGGTGTATCAAAAGAATGGATTTCATCTTATTTATAGAACAGACAGCAGTGTATGGGAATAAAACAAAAAGATGAAAAGGGTATGCTAAAAAAGATAAATTCTGGTTTTAAACCGATAGAGCAAGGAGTCCCACAAGGCTCAAAACTGGGCCCTTTTCTGTTTAACAAAAAAAATATATACATAAATGCTATTTTTGAATTAATAGAAAGAAATGGAGGAAAAGGTAATTGGTTACGAAGATGACATAACAATAATAATCACAGATCATACAAACAAAGGGGTAGAAAATAAGGGAAATAATATACTAAGAATTTTGGAGTATGTTTTACATTTACAACTGGCTTTAAATGTGAAAAAAACATCATGGATTAACTTCATATTGAAAGAGCAAATCATGGAACCAATTAATCTTAAAGTAGATGGAGAAATTATTCCTGAGGTACAGGTCACAAATTTCTTGGGAGTCGTTATAGATAAATATTTAAACTGGAAACCACACATAATGCATATTACAAAAAAAATAAACAGGAGTTTATATATAATGCGACAGGTTAAAAATACTATGGACAGCAAAACATTGAAACAGGCATATTACACCCTCACATTTTCACATATAAAATACGGTATAACACACTGGGGATATATTACAGCTAGGGAAGTAAATAAAATATTTAAACTACACAAAAAGTCAATCAGAATAATTGGGAATTTGGAAAGTAGGCATACTTGTAAGGAGATTTTCAAAACATGTGGAATATTAACAGTTCCTTGTATGTATGTATATATATGAAATTATAAAATATGTGATAGCCAAAAATAGCCATATGCATAATCATAATGTAAGAACCAGGCATGATTTCTACAGAACAGCACTCAGAGGAACACTAAAAAATTGTTCAATAGAAAGTAAGGGGAAAGAGAACTACAATGCACTACCTAAAGGAATAAAAGACTTAGAGCAATGAAAAGTGTGTCTAAAAGCCATAAAAAATACTTAGTAGAAAATGCATTTTATAGCATAGATGAATTTCAATTAAACACTGTTTATAAAAATAATGATTAATGAATAAGATGTGTAAATATTGTTTCAAAAGACGTGTAAATAGTGTTTATGAATGTAAAGAAATCTTGTTATTTCAGACAATGTATTTTGAATCTTAGGGTAGCTTTTTATAAAAATGTAAGTATCTTTGACGATTCCTATGTAACTTGAACATTTGGATGAAATAAAATTGAATTGAATTATGGTGCTAAAAATATACAGTAAATATCAAATTTCTACTACTTTGAAAGTTAGCATGGTTAGGTACCAAGTAAAGAATGCACTTCGCTTAGCCTTTACAGCTTGTGTCACTGCTCAATATTTACATCTTTACTTATATGAAAAGGAGGTCAAAATTCAGTATTAAGATAAAATATCAAACATATACACTGCCGTTTGTGAACATTGCAACACCAAGAAAGAATTTCCCGAATAACTCCAAACTTGGTGGAAGTATAGAAGAGTGTGAAAGCAATAAATGATTAGGTTTGCAGAGAGATGGGGTACACGTAGGCCGGGCAGAGCCCTCTCGTGTTGGTCTGACAAGGTCAGTGTTGCACCCAGTGTAGTCTGTGCAGAGCTGTTAAGCAAGGTGGAAACAATAAAGTGAGTGCCAGTATGCCTTGTCGACATCAAAGGGAGCCATATCAGCATGTGAGTGAGTTCGAACAGGGCAGAATTATCAGTCTCCAGGAAGCGAGTTT
Source organism: Deroplatys truncata (assembly GCA_030765065.1). NCBI lineage: Eukaryota > Metazoa > Arthropoda > Insecta > Mantodea > Mantidae > Deroplatys > Deroplatys truncata. The sequence continues at coordinate 17,663,112 of CM060990.1, read as the reverse complement.
GTCATACCGTGACATTTCGGCTCATACAGGGCATGTTGCTACGACAGTGATGCATGTGTGGAAGCAGTGGATAGATGGTCGTACACAGCGAAGAGCGGGCACTGGACCACGAAACATGACAACATGGGATGACCGTCATCTTGTCCACATGGCCATAACAGACCAGCTTCATCCACAGTGTTGGCTCGACACTGGAGCACTGCAACAGGTGTGAAGTTGTCTGCATCAATGGTTCATCGCCGTCTGCTGCAGGTTGGACTGGTTGCATGCATGCCATTATGCCGGCTTCCATTGTGCAGAAACCACAAGCTCCTCCAACTGCATTGGGCATGTGAACACCATCACTGGGGTGCTGAGTGGCAAAATTAGTCTTTTCGGACGAGTCTCACTTCAACGTGTCCTACAGTGATGGCCGCATACATGTTCAGTGGTACCGTGGTGAGCGCAACCTGGAGGGCTGCATTGTTGAGCAGCATAGCAGACAAACACCAGATATGATGGGGCGCCATTGGTTACAACAACCGATCTCGCCTCCTATGAATTGAGGGCACTTTGAACAGCAACTAGTACCTAATGGTGGTTGTAGAGCCTGAGGTACTACCCTGCTTCAGGCATCTCCAAAGACCACATTTCAGTAGGACAATGCCTGGCCACATATTGCGAGGAATGTACCAGCCTTATTTGAAGAGCAACAGGTACCATTGTTTCCCTGGCCTGCACGTTCGCCTGACATGTCACCCATCGAACATGTCTGGGATATGGTTGGTCAGCACCTGGTGCATCACGGTACTCCAGTAACCAGTGTCACGGATTTGTGGGCTCGAATACAAACTGCATGGAGGGAAATCCCTCAGGAACTTATTCAGAACCTTTTTGATTCAATGCCACGGCGTATAGCAGCTCTAATTGCAGCGCATGGAGGCCACACCAAATACTGAATATTAGGGCTCAAAGGTCATGTATAGATTTGAAAAGTTTATCATTTGTTACTTATCATGTAACTAACCTGTGGTATTAAATTCATTGAATTCATGTGTTTCCTTCTTGGTGTTGCAATTTTCACAAACAGCAGTGTATATTAAATATATTAAAGGTATTTCTTATTTGGTTCAATACAGTAACCTTACATTATAGGGTTGTCCTCCATGGTGTAGTAGCTACCATGCTAGCCTTTAATTCCAAAGGTCGCGGGTTCAAACCTGGCAGACGGCGATGGGTTTTTTCGGGTGTAAAATCCTTAGCATGGCTTCCTTTGGAAGGGAAGTAAAGCCAGTGGTCCTGTGTTGTAGATTTACGGCACACAAAAGAACCTCAAGCCTGATAAAGAGGCCTCTGAGCAAAATTACCAGTCTTTCACGCCCAATATAGAATGGGACGCTAAGGACCACAGCAGTTAAAGAGCGTCCATAAATAAAACTCATTTTTTTTTTTTTTTTTTACATTATAGGAATATGTAGTATACTAGAACTTAATTGTCAAAGGGCTAAATTGTGGTTTAAATATTCTTCTAGAGAATAAAAAGATTCATCACAGAGGTACTCTTTTACGGAGGCTTTAAAAACTTTGAAATTGCTAATTTTTTTCCTTGAGATTACTGGGGAGAGCATTATATATCTTAATTGTTTCATAGTAAACATTTTTCTGGAAGCAAGATTAGTATTGCATTTGGACAATGGATATTTCCCTTTTGCCTAGTGTTAACGTATGTACTTCCATGTTTGTAATGAAGTTATGTTGATTATTTGCATACAATGTTAAGATGGAGAATATATAAACACAAGGTAAGGTTAGTATACCTAGTTTCTGAAATAGTTCTTTGCATGACTGCCTGTTATGAGTGTTGCAAATTATTCGTATATCCTTCTTTTGTATTAGAAATGTGCGTTTACTATCCACTGAGTTGCCCCAGTAAATTATTCCGTATTCCATGATGGAATTAAAATAAACAAAGTAAACTAACTTAAGTGTGTCAATTAAATGAAAGTTTACCAGAGTTCAAATGGCATAACATGCTGCATTAAGCTTAGGTGATGTGGTTAATATGTGACTTCCAATCTAAGTGCTTGTCTACTAGAAGACCTAGAAATTTGACTTCGTTAGGTTGTTCCAATAATGAATCATTAATTCCTATTTCTACTTGGATTTGTGGTGAGCGGTTAGTTATGAATTTGATACTTTTGTTTTTTCAAGGTTTATGAAAGTTTGTTAGCTTTGAACCAGTTTGACATGCAATTTAGGACATAATTTAATTTTATACCTCACTCATTACATGTTTACTTGTTACTAGAACAATGGTGTCATCTGCAAACTGATATATACTAGCAATGTATTTAATGTACAACGGAAGGTCATTTATGTAAATTAAAAACAACAAGAGGTCCCAATATTGACCCTTGGGAAACTCCATGTTTTATTGATTTCCATTCTGAAGTGTTGTTATGGTACTGATTGATGTTAATTTCTACCCTTTGTTTTTTATCTTTTGGATAGGAGATAAACCAATTTAAAGTTTTCATTTTTTATTCCATAGTACTGTAGTTTTGCTATCAAAATCTCGGTATTTATGCAGTCAAATGCCTTTGCTAGGTCACAAAAGATACCTCCCACATATAAATTTTCATTTAATGCTGTTAATACTTCATGCATAAATGTAGTTCAATTTAGTTCTTATGAATTCTGTAGCTACCATGATCTAATGTGAGTTGGCAAGCCAAGCAAAGTGAAGAAGAGCAAACTGTACTTCGATTTAATTCAATTTTGTTATACATAGGGTATTTATTATCTTAATTGTCTACAGTGTAAAAATATATTTTTTCATATTTTTAATAGAATTAGGAAAGGAATTATATATCTTTATACCGGAATGTAAGTTACAGTTTTGCATAGCACAGTTCTAGTGATCACCTGAATATTCGAATGTGTGAGGAATGTTTTAATTGTTTTGGAAATTATATCTAGTTTGCTTTACAAATAAAGCTGTTTCTAATATACAAGCGCATGCCAATGTAAGTATACCTAGTTTTTGAATAGTGGTTTACATGGACATATTTTCTTTTCACACAGCATAATGTGAATGGATTGCCTTTGTTTAATAAATACTTCCTTAGCTTCCAGTGAATTGCCCCCAAATATTATTCTGTATTTCATTATAGAATGCAATGAGCATAACGTGCTACTAAAGCGATTTGAAGGCTAGCATTTCATCTTAAAATTCTTAGGGCATATATGTTCTTGCTTAATATAATTGAGAGATATTCAATAAGTGTTTTCTACTTTAGATTATCCTGCATCCTTAAGCCTAAAAAGTTTGTTTCTGCTTTGTATGAAATTATTCTGATTATCTAATTTACATCACGGATATAAATTATATATAATATATAACTATAATATAAATTATATTAATCTTTTATGCCTTCTGAAATGTGCAATTTCAGATTAACCATATTATCTGTGTTCAATTCTAAATTATTCCTTTTTACCCATTGCACCAGATCTTTAATAGTATGATTTAGTGATATAACTCTGTGTTACCATAAAACCATTATAGTCTTAGAGTGCAACTATGGTCCAAATGCACCTTCAAACCAATATAAACTTACTGCAGCCAATGCTGATACTGTGAACTGCATTTTGATTAGTTATTATGACTTTACCATTTACCATGTGTGGCTGCCATGTACCTGTAATAAAGTCTTACAACTATAGTCCAGTATGGGATTTTCCACATGGACCAAAGTTTAAACATCATATACAATAATGGTCCAATGTTTAATAACAAATATATTTAAAACTGCTTACCTTACACTCTTTATGGCTAATAGATTAAGGCTGCTGAAAAATATCCTACTTCAATTAGGCAAGTTGTAAGTAACGATTCAGAAATGTGGACCATAGTTGAGTAGTATTATCGTACTGTTTTTTGTTATTAGTAAACTAGTATCATCTGCAAATTATACAATATTATGAGCTTGAATGTTGTTAGTTATGTCATTTAAATACAAGATAAACAGAAATGGGCCTAAAATATATCCTTGCAGTACTCCATATTTTACGTCAAGTATGTCAGTGTGAACTGTCAAATAGGTATAGGTATTAGGACTTATCTCTGTTATCTTAGTTATTTGTTTCTCACGTGAAGTATGACTCGAATCAATTATAAGATGATGGAAAGTTCAATAATTTCTGTAGTAAAAGTTGATGGTATACTGTATCTAAGAATATACCAAAGACTTTAATCTTTATTATCTAGGCCAATCAGAATACTATTACTCAGTTCAGTTTTCACAGTCACTTCATTTTCCTTGTCTTTGTATGAATGCGGTGCAATGAATCATGTACAAAGCAGGATCTTTTTCCTTCAATCACTCACTGGAATACTGATTACACTTCTCTCTTCCGGTCGTTAACTAACTGTCGAACACAAGACTTCTCTCCTGTCTTCTGGTCACTCACTAACAGGGCTCCTCTTCTCTCTTATGGTCTCTCACTAACTGTCAAACACAGGGCTTCTCTTCTGGTCACTCACTAACTGTTGAACACAGGGCTTCTCTTCTCTCTTCTGGTCATTCACTAACTGTTGAACACAGGGCTTCTCTTCTCTTCTGGTCACTCACTAACTGTCGTACACAGATCTTCTGTTCTCTCTTCTGATCACTCACTAACTGTTGAACACAAGACTCCTCTGTTCTCCCTCTAGTTGCTCAGAGAACTCACTGAGTATGTTACCTCAACAGCAGCCTGCCTGACTCAGGAAATATGCTTCTCATTATACCAGCACTAGCTTCTAGAAATTTTGCATGCTTTGAGGAGAGTTTGGTTCTCACAGCTTTGCCATATTTCCAGGTTCTTCAGGAGCTCTTCCCACCTTTCTCTCTAACCAATAATGTGCCAGTTAGCGCTGATGGATACGTCTACTATCTGCCAGTGGAGGGTGGGAGACTTCATCATGGTATATTGCAATCTCTGTTGATTTCTTATCGCTAAAGCCATGGTGAGCATTAGTAATGAATTTGTTTCTTTCAATAAATGGCAGAATGTATATAAATGTTTTACGAGTTATTTTGTTTACAATTTGCCATATAACTTTAATCTTATAGTTAGAAATTTTTAAACAATTGTTTATTATTCTGTTTGACTTATCTTATTATTACTTTATTTGTTATATGTTTGTAGCGCTTAAAGTAACTAAACTAACAAAGTAACTGCCAAATTCCAACATTGTTCCATAGCTCCTACATTATTCGTGATAACTTTGTGCTGACATGGTTTCTTATACCCGGAGTTAACCAATTATTATTATTTCATTGCTTGTTTTAAATGTTGTTAAAGGGAATGCAATATTCAAGCTGAACATAAAACTATTTACAAAAAATCTAAATTTTTCATTTGGATCAGTTGTGTTATACATATCATGCCAGTTTTCTTTGGTTAGAATATGATTCATATGTATGATATTGTTGTTACTCAAAAATGTGTTTTGCAATTAGTTTTGGATTGGACTTCGGGGTTATTAGCTTCAATCTGGATTATTTGTGCTTCATGGTCACTAAATCTCTGTTTTTATTATCTGTGCATTGTATTTACAATTTGCATTAATTATAGTTTGGTCTATAGCTGTTTTTGAGAGGTAGGCAATGTTATGAGATGGATTAAGAAGACTGATAAGATCATTTTTCTCCTTGCTGTCTTTAAGAAAGTCAATATTTAAATCACTAATTATACAAGAGCCATATTAGTTTTCAAGTATGTTCAATGTTTTCTCTAGATTGTTTTGAAAGATTGTAATATTACTATCTGGTGCATGATATATAGCTATTAGTCTGAAGTCTACAATGGTCACTTCAAATTCATGTTTTCAAATTGGAATTGATTCAAAGTGGACACCGTTCTTTACAAATACACACTCACCTCTTAATTTATTAGCTCTGCAAAATGCACCTCCTAGAGCTGGTTTCACCAATATATGTTTAATAATACTCTAACACTCCTTTGTTTCATCACTTTTACAGTGAATTGTATGCTAAGATCTTGCAAAGAAAGTGGTGACTCAACTACATGGCTCAGGCTTGGCGACCGTCCGCTCTGGGTGATGGGTTTTTGGTGGTTTCCCCAAGTAGATAGGCGAATGCTGGGGTGGTTCGTCTTCTATCACGACTTTCCTGCACCCATCATCCCCCTTGTCATCTGTTTCAGGGTTGTTCAGTGTTCGACTGAGCAGAGGCTTGCACTCTGTAAAGATTTCTACCCTGGCGTCAGTTAGGTCTCTCTGCAGTGGAGACCCTGGAGATTGATGGCTTGTGGGCAGGGGCCAGGTGGCATTGGATGCATTCTATCTGGAAACGTAGGATCACCATCTGGATCTGATCGCCCTTTAGGTCTCTACCCTCCCAGGGGTCACATTGGAAGCAAAAAAGGGCCATTACAGCCTATTTGCAGTGCTCTACCCCGGTTCTGGGGGGTCCTCCGTGATATGTACCCTTACCTTTTACATGGCTTATGCATCGCAGTGCTCTCTGTTTCAGTAGCAGACAACTGGTTACATGCAAAAAAGCCAACAGACTTAATTTAAAGGAGAAGGAAATCTGCAAGGAATTTAATTGCAATGCATGCTTTTCTCCCAGGTTCGGTAAGCAATTGCGACAATTTTACATTAACATAAAATACCAGATGCAAAGAGCTTTAGAATGTTTAAAAACGGGTGGTGGTCACTACACTGAAACTAAGGCAGGAATGAGGATCAAGCAGAACCCTAACAAAAATACTGTTCGTTTCTTGATGCAACTACTTTGTAAAACTTCCGGATGAATCTACAAATATCTTTGGGAATACCAAAACAATAAATCACCATTAAATGAAAAGTGCCAGTAGCATAAAATCTCAGAGTAATTAACACTTGTAGCACAGGAGAAAGATGCATTTTCCGTTGGTAGTATTCTAGCCTCCCTAGTATTTCTTTTACAATGCTACTCACGACTGATTGGAAAATCTGTATTGCTTTAAAAATTCCTCCTTTTGCAGGTTTTCAGATTAAATTGACACATGGCTCTTCTTTGGCTGGGTGGAGATATTTAGGATTGACTTAAAGCAACGAAACTTATAGAGTTTGGCAATGCCAAACTTTTCCTTCCCATTATGCCAAGCTTGATGTGACATAGTAATTACAACCAATCAGTGTGAAGCACTAGCTCGAAGTAATAATTGTCGTCCTCCGTGGACTAGTGGTACCGTGCTAGCCTCTAGTTCCCAAGGTTGCGGGTTCAAACCCGGCGGAGGGTGATGGATTTTTTCGGGCGTAAAAATCGTTAGCACGGCTTCCTTCGGAAGGGAAGTAAAGCCGGTGGTCCCGTGTCGTAGATTTACGGCACGTAAAAGAACCTCAAGCCTGATAAAGAGGCCTCTGAGCAAAATTACAGGTGTTTCACGCCCAATATAGAATGGGACGCTAAGAACCATAGTAGTTAAAGAGCGTCCATAAATAAAACTCAATTTTTTCGAAGTAATAAAAGATCTATCAATCAAGAATCATTCCCATTAGGTTAAGGCATGCCAATTAGACCTTTAGTTTACCAGCATTTCTTAACTTCATGTCACATTAAGTAAAGTTCATCGTAATCCCAGCATTACAGGTGATCTTATAAATAAAGGTTCATCATGTGCCTGCTGGTCATGTATTTCATTGTGGTGTCAGAGCGCTTTTGAGGTGGGTGGGCGGGCGGACACCCACACACACATATACATGAGTGTTCAGAAAATAGAAGGTAATTCTTCTTCACTTTTGCAGATTTCTCACACAATGTGGGTGGAATTGACTGGACGCATGTTACTATTTTGTGCACATCCATGAATATGGTGAACTTTTCTGAAATCAGGAAGGGTATTTCTTCATTAACATGCAAGTGATCTGCGATGCAAAATGAAGATTAGAAACATTGTTTCCAGAATTTTAAGCTGCTCTTCAATATGTTTCCCATCGCTCGAAGCATTAAACTCGTCTATCATGACTTTCCAGCATTTCTCTTCCAGTATCTTTATAATAACAGGTTTTTTACATTCATAGATATTGTTTAAATGGATTTTCTTGATCTCTACCAACAAACATTATCTCTTTCGCTGATGTTTCCCCCTTTTTCCTTATCCATGATTGCGTTAGGTAAATCGTGCAGACAAAACAATACCTCCGGGAGTAATGAACTCCTACTTCCATAGTTGTAACTAAAAGAGTAAATTGTAAGTGAGCTCTCCAACGTTACTTCAAGAGTAAAATTGCTCCTGTAGTAACTTACTTCTGTAGTAGACTTCTTTGGTAAACGTTACTTCCGAAGCACTTTACTCCAACATGTGAAAGTAAATTGCATACAGCTGTTGCACAGTCCAAAAGTGAGATGGAGCACGATAAAGTAAATGATGTGGTGTCTAACATGGGTTCTTTCAGAATAACTCATCAAAAGACAGTAGAACAATTTATTAATAATTCAGATATAGACCTAATTGTTGTAAGAAACATGGACTAAATGATACGCAGCTAAAATTGTGCAAAATTTGTAATTTCCAAATGGTCGATTCATACTCTAGAGAGATGCATAAGGGAGTGGGGTGGTCATCTATGCAAGGAATAATATTAAATGTAAGCAAATAAATATTCACAACAAATTTAAACAGAAAATGGTACTTCAAGTAGCAGCAGTAAGAGTTAAATTTCATGATTGTGACATGCACATAATAGGAATATACAGGTCTCCAAATGCAAACATTGGCAAATTTATAAATGATAAATGAATTTGATTACTTAAGTGTTTACATAAAAAAATAATACTAATATTCTAATTCTGGGGGATTTAAACGTAAATCAAAAAATTGATGATATAAACTATAACAAGCTTACTGATTGGCCATGGGCTAAGGCATACTATCTTTTTACCAACAAGAGAAACACCAATGTCATCTACGACAATCGATCATATCATAACTAATATTGAGGATAGATTTATATCCACTACTGTTGTAGATGGGCATATATCAGATCACTATGCTCAGTACATTGAAATACTGAACACTTATAGCAAGGAACAGCAATGTGAAACCAAATCATTTAGATCAGTTACAAAGGGCAGGCTAAACAAATTGGCACAAAAATTTACAAAATGAAACATGGGAAACTGTATATAGCTCTATTGGGATTAATTGTAAATGGGATGAATTTTACAAAATATTTAATTACATTTTAATGACTGCTGCCCCCTCATTAGAAAAATAGTGTAAAAATGACAAAAAATGTACTCACTTAACAAGCGAAGTAGTAAAACTAAAAGAAAAAGTTGAAGATATGCACTACTGGTATAAATACACTGGATGTGAGACCTATAAAAGCCGCTAACACAATACAAAAATCTTTATCAAAACAAACTAAGGGACCTTAAATCGAATGAATATTCTGAGTGTATAAATAAATCAGACATTGCTAAAGCAACATGGAATATTATTAATAGTATAAGGAAGGATAAACCCCAATGTGACAATACTGAACTAAACTCCAAGGGACTGTATGAGAGTGATTTTAGTGTCATTGCAAATATGTTCAATATAGGGGATAGCAGCAAAACTACAAACAGTGATACATACTCTAATAGTAGTCTCTTGTAAAGATTTAGTAGGAGAAATTATTGCATACTTGATCAATGAGTCAATAATGGGCTGTTTCTGGACTGTCTAAAGTTGAGTATTGTCAGAAGAATATACAAAATAGGAGATAAAAAAGAGATACAACACTACTGACTGATTGTACTGACTTTGACAATGGGTAAACTATATGAGAAAATTATACCAAAGTAGCTGAACAAATTCTTTACTGTTAACAACAGTTTAAACCCTCAATAACATGGATTCCAAACAGGCTGATCAACTATATCTGCCGCTGCAGATTTCGTGCATGAAGTAGTAAGTTGACTAGATGAAAAGAGTTAAGTTGTAGGATTGTTCCTGGATCTATCCTATGACTTCGACTGTGTTCAACATAACAAACTGAAAAGCTGGAGCATTATGGCATACGTGGGATAGCCAATAAACTTATAGCTTCCTATCTTTCAAATAGAAGACAATATACAGAAGCACATTACAAAAGTGATAGTGAAGTTAAGAGAATCAAATCTGAAGAGGGAATAGTACATTGCGGAGTACCTCAAGGTTCGGTTCTGTGGCCATTCCTCTTCCTAGTTTATATAAATGATATCAGAGATCCAGTAAACAGCAAGATTATCGCCTATGCCGATGATAGTACTGCCATATATTGGAACAAATCAGTCAGCGCTACTGCTAATCAGGTCATTGAATACTTTAATGGCTTAAATCTTTCTTCAAATATAAGTAAAACTGTTGTAATTAAGTTTGAACTACACACTGGAGTAATATACAATTTAAATTAACATTAGATAAATGCAAAATTTTGGAGACAAGTATTCATCCATTTCTTGGTATATGCTTAGATAAACGCCTGGACTGGAAACAACATACAGATAATGCCTGCAAAAAGTAGCTAAGGGAATATACCTGATTAGTCAGCTATCTAAATATGTTGATAATGTTGTATTAGATGCTGTGTGTTATGGGGTAATCTGTCCACACATTGTATATGGCATAGAAGTATGGGGATCTAGTGCAGACACTCACCTAAAGAGGTTGTTCATATCACAGAAGAGATATATATGAACAATGTATAAGTTAAAAAGTAAAGAAAGCTGTAGGGACATTTTTAAAAATAAGAAGCTGTTTATGGTCTACTCATCTTACCTATACAGAATTACATTGCTTGCCCACTCAAGAGTTGGTACATATATCAGGAACAAGGAAATGCACCATCATGACACTAGACATAAGCAAGATCTCTATAAAACCACATGCAATACTAAATCAATAACGAAATATCCATACATTGCAGGCACCCATTATTATAACAAATTACCTAAACACTGAAAAATGTACAATGGAGATGTATTTAAAAACAAATTAAGAGAATTTCTAATAATGAAAGCTAATACTCGACTGAAGATGTATAAACTTGCATGACTGGCAATGCATGCATAATTTGTAAATAATTGTAAATGCTAATATTGTAATTAATGTGTTTTCCTCTATAATTGTAATTTTGATATGGTCGACACCTTTATAAATTGGTATATGGACTTAATAGTAGTAATAATAATAATAATTAGAACTAGGTGGCATAATGTTTATGTTTATTGTCCAATATTGAATGTACTTTGTACAAAACAATTACATTGGATCAATAGCTTATAAGGGAGTTATGTATGAAATGTTATTTGTTTTCTCCCCCCACTGTTTGGATGTGTCCCATAACATGTATATGTTATTATGGACAAAACAAATAAATAAAAAAGTTAAAAAAATATATTTATGTTTGTCTGTTTGTCTTCAGGTATTTTACAGAGTAACAGTTTCCATCCACAACCTCATCAACACTCCATTTTCAGCAGTCTTGCCCACAGACTTGTTAACCTTCCCCTTAGCAAAAAGGAATATGAACATGAATACAACTTCATCCTTCACATAGCAGAAGTAAATGGCTACAACACCAATACAGTCCATAGCAAAATAAAAAAGTTCCAGAAACAAAAAGCATAAGAAAAAATACAACCTTCTGTATACAGGAACCAAAACAACAATTCATAAAATTCACATACCATCCTCGGCTTAATCACAAATTTAATAAAATCTTCAAAAAAATAGAACATATCATTGGCACCACAGAATAAACACACAATTCAGAACCTACTAGCTTCCCCTACCAAAGATAAAGTTCCACAAGAACAAAAATCTGGCATCTACCTAATTAACTGTGAAAATTGTGACCTGGTGTATGTTGGCAAAACAAAAAGAAATATTGAAACCAGAAGGAAAGAATACTTCTGATGTATATCCAATAAATACTTGGACAAATCTGCCATAGCAAACCATTTTTGAACCACAAACCACATCATCAACACCAAAATTAGACTCCTGAAATGCACCACCAATCCAACGGAACTAAAAGTTTGTGAAAACATACACATAATCAAATGCATGAAAATGGTAATGAACTTTAAAATCCTGCCACTCAACAACCTAAGCAGTTTTATCATGGACACACCAGATGACACCACCTCCACGTCATCTACATCTATGGACCCGAATTTCCAGCATGCTCAGCCGGGAAAAAAGCTGAAGATGAAAGCAAGCGGTGCTTTCAAAACATGTATTAATTTTAAGTAAGTGAAATTTTAGTGTATTCACCGACTCAAGATTCAATTAAATTATTGTTTCACTTCACTGTCTCTAACTTCTGAATAACACTTCAATTACTCCAAAAAGAGGATTTCCATACAGAAGTGGCTTAAGATAACACCATGCAAAAGTTAGTTATAAATCTGCAGGAAACTCATTCCAAATTAAGTGAGGATGAGGAAGAAGAAGACCAGGAGGATGACCAGCTAGCAACTCCTCTACAATAAGTTGCTTTCAGAAATTCAGGTACGTTGTTTTCAGTAAATAAACATATTAATATTGAATGTTACGGGTTATAATGCTATGCAGAAGCATCCTTAGCTTCATAAGTTTACGTTCTAACAGTTTGTGATGCGACAAATGTTACTTTCCGCTTTCTCCCTCCCCACCTTCCTCACTCTGGTGCATCACTTGCCTGCAGTGCAGTCATGGCAGGCAAGCATTGGCTTCTAAAACCGTACGCCGATAATTATGCCCTTTACTGAAATTATTTCAGTAGATCCTACACATAACTTACTATTCTATTGTTGGTGAAATTCAAATGCAGACATTTCCAAATTTTAAATGCATTTTTCTATAAAACAATAGCTTAAGATAAGGTGTTGGGAATAACTAATGTATTGCAAAACTATATTGTATATGCAAGTAGTATTGATGTTAGTTTATCTGCTAAACAGTATGTATTAAACAAGATGCATTTTTTTTTTTCATTTCATGAAACATTACTGAAAGTGGAAATGTCGGGGTTTACATCTAGGCGCCTTATATACATTTTGCTATTATACAATTATCACAGCGACCATACAAATTGTTCAAACACATGCACATTAAAAATATTTATCACACAATACTCACTGCTACTGAATAATGATGAACATGCTCATAAAGATATTCTCTTGGCCACACCCTTTTCTGTAATTCTTCTATCACTGGTTCTCGACAGGTAAATAAATAAGCTCTGAGAAGGTTCAGCTGGATACGTAGTGCCTACAAGAAGAACAGTTAAATATTACAACTTATTCAGGCAGTTTTAAGCAAGCTGTGAACTGTAATATTGTAAATACAGAGAGAGCCACAAAACTACTAACCGGCTGCGCGGTGTTTTTCCTGTCCATGTCTTCGGTGCTCGTTGCCGTCTGCCACTATCATAGAAAGGTGCAGATGAAACCATACAACATTTTTAAAACTACCTTTAAAAGCTTTACTTACCAACTTTATGAAAGGAGATGCTGGAACTGACCACTGTCGTCCATACATTTTTGGTACCTCTTTAGGAAACTATCCATCACTCGCTGTAGTTCACGTTGAGAAATGCTGGAAATTTCCTGGTGGATATTTTGTTTTAATTCTTCCAGGGTGTGTGGGTATGTCTTGTACACTTTGTTTTAAGTTACCCAGAGATAGAAATTGCAGGGGGTTAGGTCGGGGGACCGAGGGGGCCACAAAGCTCTACTAATAATTCTGTCCTCAAACACACTTTCATAAAGTTGGTAAGTAAAGCTTTTAAAAGTAGTTTTAAAAATGTTGTATGGTTTCATCATTGCCTTTCTATGATAGCAGCAGATGGCAACGAGCGTCGAGGATGCGGACAGGAAAAATACTGCGCAGTTGGTTCATAGTCTTTTGACTCTCCCTGTAGTTAGCCAAACCTTTTGTTTGGCAAGGTTCACTGGACCGCAATTCATGTAATTAGCAAGACACCATTCAGAGCTGCTGGTATATTCATAGTAAGAAATAAAGTAGAGATAGCGCAACCATGCTGCAACTGAGTGAAGACCCTCATCTTCAAGTATAAAGGAAAGGGTGATGTACCAAACAGTATTTCACAATACAGCTCTCTCTCTCCATGTAGAACCTTCTCCTACTCTAGGACATGGTGCACTAAATTTGTAGGCGTAGACACGCTTTTCTCTTTACCTCTGGCATCCCTTCCTAATGAGTAGTGGAACTGGAGTCACAGCTCAATCCCATCCTGCATTTTTAAGCTTATTGGGCCTCAAACCAACAGTGTTACTCAATGCAGTTCAGTGGAGCCCACTGTGACAAAGGTAACTTCACTATGCCAGCGAACGAACAGGGACAAGCCCACCTATAACCTTGCCAGCCACTCCATAAAGAACAACTCAGGTACAAGACAGTAGCACCATAATTCATGAATGGTACCCCACTTCTCCCCTCAACAGGTAGAAGAATCAGCGCAACCACAACACCTGTGTAGCAGCAGGTCTACAGCATTGGTGATGCCAACAAAAATACCATGGAGGAGAATACCACCACAGCTCTACCGACAGACACTACAACTGGGATTGCTGCACATCACATCCATGATACTGCCAACCTTCTACACAGAGGAACCGGAAACCTGTTTCCTGCAAGCTGAAGCCATCTTTGCAGCCGACTGGATTAGGTCTCAAACCAACCATTTCTACAGAGTACTGGGAGAACTTCCATGTCAGGCCATCATCCAGGTAGCAACCACGCCCAACACGGAACCATACCTGATCTTAAAGAACTGCCTCATCGAAGCCTACAGGTCTTCTGCAGCTCGAAAACTACAGACACTTCTTGGCTACAGCCATCCAAGATGGACAACAGGGAAATGCATGAGATGGGATCTGCTGTGGATATAATTTCCTGCTACCTATTTATAACATATAGAGATCACAGGGTACCCTTCTTGGTGCATATAAGTGCTTGCAAATCCATCCTTTGAAAAGTATTCTCCAGCAGAAGGCACATACAGACTACAAAGTAAATGCAGCCAACAGAACACCAATGTCCACTTTCAGCTACCAGAGACTTCACTCAACAAGGGAACCATCGTCCATACCCTAGTGATCGACATACCTAAGGCAACCATCAGCGCAGACCTCCTGACCCACTTTCACCTATCTGTAAACCTCACCACCAAGACACTCATACACACCACCTTCAATCTTCCCATCCACGGCACTACTGAACCTTCTTCCTCACTAATATCCTCTATTTCACCTCAAATACAGAAGAATCTCCTGGACTCCTATGTCAAGGACCTGCTACCATATAAAGACGTGGGGTATTCCACCACATCGAAATTATGGGCGCTCCAGTCCCTCCAAAGGAGGATGGCTACATCCATGAATATACAAACAGGCTAAGGAGGAATGAATTATGGCAGAAGGGATAATCCATCTGTCCAAATCCCCATGGGTCTGAACACTGCACATTGTATATAATAAACCAGATGGCTCTATTCTTATTCACCCATGTGGGAAATACAGAGGGTTGAATGAAAAAAAAATATTCTTATTGCTATGCAGTACCACACATCAGAGATTTTAATATGCTATTAGATGGGATGAAGATCTACTCTACCCCAGATATCCAAAGGGCATTTTATCACATTTCGATAGCACCAGAGGGCGTCCCAAAGACTGCCATCATAAAACCATTTGGCCTGTTCAAATATACACAATTGGAGTTTGGGCTTCACAATGCTGCCCAGATGTACTAAAGGTCATGGACCAACTACTTCAGGACAGGCCATTCACCTTCTGCTACTTAGACGACATCCTAATCACCTCAGCTTCATCACAGGAACATGAACAGCTCAACATCACCAAATGCATGTTGGGGCAACCCCAGGTCAAGTTCCTAGGATATATGGTATCAGTGGAAGGGATTAAACCCCTACCCTCAAGTTCATGATGATTGCCGACTTTCCTCAACCCATAGATATCTCTGTACTACAGCATTTATTAGCCATGATCAACTTCTACATGCGCAGTCTCCCGAAAGCAGCAAAAACCCAACAGTCACTCAGTGCCTTGCTGCACAATGCCAAGAAGAAATGCAAAACTCTCATTAAATGGACTGACACCCTGAATGATGCATTTCAAGCTATGAAACAACCTCTAGCTCAAGTAAGTTCCCCAGCATAGCCATCAGCAGAAGCGCCACTATGTCTTTCCATGGACACCAGTGATAAAGGAATTGGGGCCACTCTCCAGAAACAAAAGCACGATCATCTAGAACCACTGGGATTATTTTCCAAGACATTAAGTAAGGTACAAAAATACTATTCCACCTTTGACTGTGAATTACTAGCCATTTATGAGACAATATGCCACATCAGAGACAAAATCGAAGGCAGATGCTTCACAGTGATAACAGATCATAAGCTCCTTTACTCCATCATTCAGAATCCCAAAACCAGCAGCCCACGACGATTACGACAGCTAAATTACATCTCCCAAATTATGGCCGAAATTAAATACTGGAAGGAGAGAAAAACATTGTCGTGGATGGCTTATCCCAATTAGAACTGTAGATGTCACCTCCGCAGGGACGTTAGCACCAACCCAGGTCACCAATGCCAAAGGGTGAAGGTGCACAGCCATAGCCATGCACCGCTACAAGCATTTCTGGAGGTGACCAAATTTGAACATGTGCGCATCTACATCATGGAACCACTGCCAACATCCAAAGGCAACACATACTGCCTTAAAATGACCGTGCCACTAGTTGGGCAGAGTTTACACCCCTCGGGAGAATCAACACTAAAAGTACAGCAGACAAGTTCTTCCAACACTGGGTGTCATGTTTTGGTATACTGGCTTGGATTACCACCAACCAGGGGAGGATTTCCCAGCAGACCTCTTCACCAAACTCACAAGCCTCTTAGGCATACAAAAATTCTGCACAAATGCATATCATCCATAAGCCAATGGAAAGGTGATACAGACACCCAAAAACGTGCTATGCGCTGCAATGAACACCTGGGCCAGCAACATTCCCAGGCCTCCGCACTGACATCAGTTCCATTGGCCTGAGCCCAGTGAAATGGGTGTTTCACCAAGCCATCCTTGTAACAATGGACGCCCTTATTTCCATGATGCCCACCAAGGCAGACTATACCAGAGATACTTAATGTCGGCTAAATTATTGTACCAAGGCTTACCTCCCTAGAAACCTACAAATGGCAAAATTTGTCTATGTCCGACAGGAAATAGGGAAGAACAAGCTTACTCCCCCATACTGTAGTTCTTTGGAGGTACTCTGCAATAGCAATAAAACAGTCATAATCCGCAACAAGGAAGGAAAGGCAATGACCATTTCCATCAAGATATGCAGAGCCACTCACATGCTACCAGACAAAGATCCAGGATGACTCTCCAACACAATGCCGAGCAGCTATAGCAGCGCTGATGTGGCAGATCCTACTACTACAGTCACCCTAATGGTGGACACTGCAACCAATGCATCCCAAACTAGCACTGGTGGCTCAAGAGTGCAGTTCACATTACCACCACATGGGCTATATAAAGGGAGGTTGTGACTTCAAGTAGCTTTAGAGCATGAGCAGCCATGCAAACTGTATAATGGAAGAGATCAAGTGGTTTTATGCAATTCCCCAGCCACTCTTACCGATTCAGTACCCACAGCTCATTAGGGTATGCTGGGGCCTCATTCCAATACACAACTTGGTGAACCGTAAATGATGATACACAACACTTCCTGGGAAGGAAGACAAGGCCTCTATGATCTGGAATTTCTGAGGATACCCAGTGTCAACACTAAATGACCTTCCAGTAAGAAGAGATGGAGGAACCACAGACAAAGACATCTGCTCCCTCAATAAGTGGCGATCTGGGGGAGGCCTGTTGTGAATTGTAATATTGTAAATAGTTAACCAAACACCTTTTGTAGACGAGGTCCACTAGAATGCAATTCATAATTAGCAAGATCAACACTCATAGCCACTAGTGTACCATAATAGTAAATATAGTGTCACCATACTCCAACCAACTGAACAAAGGTCCTCACCTTCTGGTATAACAGGGAGGGGGACATGCCAGAGTCAGTTGTTGCACAACTCACTCACTCTCTCTCTCTCTCTCTGTAGAATCATAGAATCTTCTCCTATTCTAGGATATAGTGCGCTTCAACTGAAAAAAGTGCAGACTCGCGTTTTTCTTTATCTCCAATATTCCTTCCTATTAAATAACGGAACTGGAGTCACATATATTGATCCTGTCCTGTATTTTTGAGCTTATTGGGCCTCAATGCAGTTCAGCGGAACCTACTATGACAAAGGCAACTTTGCTACACTAGCAAACAAACAGTGACAAGTCCACATGTAACCTTGCATGCCACTCCATGGACAAGAGCTCAGGTACAGGACAGCAGTGCCATGATTCATGAGCACCCCTCCTCAACAGGTAGAACAACTAGTGTAACCACAATGCCTGCACTGTAGTAGGACTATAACATAAGCATTTTTGGAATTTAAGATCTATACCAACAGTACAATAATCAGTAACTTTACCTTTATGCAATTAAACTGAAAAAGTGGAAAAGCAATAAGGAGAAGATAAAGGTCTTATGAAAAGATTAAGAAAGTGAATTCAGCTACATTAACTTAAGATATTTTCTATAAATAATATCATTTTATTATGAGGCAGTATTTTAATACCTGAATAATTTCAATTGTTATTTAATAATAGGTAAATTCAATAACAGCCTGCCTTGAAACAATATATATATATAATAATTATTTAAATTGTATGTAACAGTCATTGCAAATGCTTATTTTTAGTGTAAACATATTTTATTAATGTTATGTGAATACTTTATATATTCTAATAATGCAAGAACTGAGAGAATAGTAAATTTTAGGTTGCTAACAATGAGTAATAGTGAGTTAATTGTGGCAATAATGTGTTTGGAATTTAAAAATGTACTGGTCATGATTAGAACGACGATGATGTAGTTTCAGTGACAGTTTTAAAATTAGCCAATCAACAGCAAAGAAAAGTTTTAAGTTAAATACAGAAATTCTATTGGACTAGAATTAGCCAATCAGAGACTCGCATTACCGAAGCTTAAGCTTTTTACCGTTGAGGCTAGTCAGTTCCTGGCAAGACGTGATAGTGTGTAGATGGAAAAATGTGTTCTCTATGGGCGTTTAGTAAAAACTGATATACTCGTTAAGTGAGTGTATAAAAGTTTCTCACAGTTCTTTTAAAAGTGTAGTGGTTTATAAATATGTGCAAGAAGTTAAAATAAAAGTGAAAATTTAAAAGTTTAATTCTGTGACGTCTACAATAATTGTCATTACCACACCCTGCATAAGAATCCTTACTCTAAATTAAGACTGATGCAGCCGAGGCAGATTTAAAAAATAATATTACGTAAGCATTAAATTCAAATCGACGCTCAAAACAACCATTAATACATAACAACTCTTCAAGTATTTTTGCATAAACATTTATTACACAACAACAGCAGCAAATCATCTTCAAGTTACGTATTTATTACGTAACCAGCATCAATAAAGCATCATCTTCCAACTACTTCAAATTTGGTGTCCCAAACGTGAAGCTAAATACCAACTTCAAATTTGGCGTCCCATACATGGGGCAAACTCCACCAAACCACAACTCCTACTACAATTAAGTGGGAGCCATATTAAAAATTTTAGCTGCTTAAGTGTCTACTAAATGTTATATTCAGTAGAGGTGGCAAGAAATCGAAGATATTTACACAATCGTCTCAGATATGAAATACCACTTACACACAAATCATTACTGAGCACTAATGAAAATTTACAAAATCAATCAGAAAATAATAAGCTGACAAAAACGTTATATCTAATGGTGCCATACTAGGTTCCCCCTCCATTCCTTCTATCATATAAAAATGGAGCACTTATTAGGACTAAATAAACAGTATATTATTTAGGCACAACATCTAACATCAAAGACTTCACAAAGTTTGCCATCTAAATGATCATGTGATATAAAATTGTTCCTCACAATAAAGCTACTGTTTACCTCACCATAATGGAAGGTTAATATACAAAAATGCATATAAAATGCACAATTATATACAATTTAAAGTAAATTAATAATTACATTTATATTTTCTTGCTTGGAAAGTAAGATGTAACTAATTAATACATTGAGATGGATTTTAACACACATGTACACTACATGGGTTTTTAATCCAGAACACATTTTAAAGAGTGTTCCTTTCATCATCAGCTGGTTCCAGCTGTCATGACTTCTGTTCCTCAGGTGGTGGATGTCTCTATTTTGTGATCAAGCTTTCTTCAGTTGATGTATCAAAATTTCATTACATCCTGAGCTGAGCATCTGTAAATGTTTTATTAATATGGCCCCTTTCCTTATTTCATGTTCTTGCCAAAGCTGTGTCTAGCATTTGAATTTTATATTCCTGAAGTATTCTCTTTGAAATATGTTCTGGATAAAATAGAAAACCAGGATTGAAGTTGCGTGTTAAAATTAGTCTCAATTCATTAAATTATAGTTTACAAAATTTCATTTCAACATGTTTATCTAAAATTCTGGAAACAAACAACAAGGTTAATCTTGAATCCTTAAAATTTAAGACACTGATAAACTAAGGGTTACTATAAGCAGGTCTGATTAAACGTTTCAATCAAATTGTTTCTCTAGTTCTAGTTTGAGAAGGGGTGGGTTTTATGCGCAAGCACTGCGACCTTAAGATCTATTGCGCATCCCCCCTTTCATCAGTTAAGTAGTCTGTTGCTCGATATGAACTTAACCAGACTGCTAACTGAGGCTTTCGATAGTTAATCTATCTTTGGAAAGTGACTGCCAAAAGTACTTGCTCTTTGATTCGCAAGAGCAGGGCAATCACATAGTAGATGAGTAACAGTCTCATCTCCTTCTAGACATCTACTACAGATAGGGTTGTTAAACAAACCCATTCTGTATAGATTAAACTTTAGGGCACAGTGTCCTGTAATGAATCCTGTTGCCCATGCAGGTCTTCTTCTACTAAGACCGCGCAAGTATTTTGCCCGGCTGTTATCCAGGTCTATAATGAACTTGGAATGTCTGCAACCCTCAATGGAGTTCCAGTAGTTCTTGTGTTCTGCTTGAGCCCAGCACTTAATAGCCTGTTTCACTGGTCTGTAGGACACTCCCAGTACAGGCTCCGGACCAAAAAATGGGATTTCACTGCCAACCTTGGATGCTTAATCTGCTTTCTCATTGCCTGGTATACCTATGTGTCCTGGCACCCACATAAGTTGAACCTTATTGTGTTCAGCCAGTGTCATCAAGGATTCCCGGCATTCTGAGACGAACTTTGATTTTATTGATGGTGATTCAAGTGCTTTAAGAGCAGCTTGACTGTCTGAGAGGATAAGAACACTTCTATTCTTATATCTCCTTTTAATGCTTTCCATGACACTGGCTAGGATTGCATAAACCTCAGCCTGGAAAACTGTAGCTAAGGTACCAAGACTATAAGAAATCTTGGTACCATTACCGTAAAGCCCAGCCCCCGTTCCCGATTTGGTTCTAGAACCATCAGTATACCAGATTGGGCCTTTGTTATTATGAGGTTTTACCAGTCTTTCCCATTCACTCCGCTGTGGATAGGATACCGTAAATTTCAAATCAAACTTGAATCTTGTTTCAAGAATGTCAGTCCCCATGTTGAGTATCTGTTGTACATTCTTATCCCAAGGAAGCTTGAGATGATTAATATGTCCATCAAATTGTTTCACTATGCTCTTCATTTTGTAATCTTAAAGAGGAAATAGAACACAATCAGTTAGGGTAACCATACATCCTGAGTTTTTCAGGACAGTCCTTAATCTTCATGAAAGAGAGAGATAGTGGGGAGAGAGGAGAAATATTTATGTAATAAAAACAGTGTTAGCTTGATGCAAATTATCACTTTTTCTGCTTCTACTTTCCATTGTTATCTCAAATGGTGGTTGTTGCAAACTATAATTTTGTGAAAACAGAGGCAGAAAGAGGTTATGATGAAAATCATGGCCAGAAGAAGAGGACAAAATTAAGACATACTCGAAAATGATGCTCTTGACAGTCATTCTAATTTGCTGTACCTATTTGGAATATGACTAATGATTATGTATTTAATGATACTAAATAAAGAACAATAAACAACTTTTTCTAAATATAAATTATTTGGGCTAAAGCAACTTTTGTCTTTGGAGCACATTACTGTGAAAACATAATACACACACACTCACAGGGTGGACCATTTACGTTGAGACTGTACAATATCTTCAAAACCAAGTGTTGTAGAAAGAAATGCCATTAGTCTTGTTTTGTTTAGGAGACGTTAAGGTGGTCATTTTAGGGTCAATTTAATTTTTTTAAATGGGAACCTACATTTTTTATGTTGTTTTCTCATTCCTCATAAAAAACTAAACAACATTTGTATAAAACACCTTGCAATTGTTCTTACCAATGTAAATGACAATGAATTCTGAATGGCTGTGTATGAAGAGTTGGACCCATTCAACACAGTGCAGCATAACAACAGGCAAGGATGCAATGAGACATTGTGTCCATTGTTTTGTTTACTTTCCACGATAGGACAGTTTCCTTGTATCTGTCATTAGTGTACTTGCAGCTG
This sequence comes from Deroplatys truncata, assembly GCA_030765065.1. Lineage (NCBI taxonomy): Eukaryota > Metazoa > Arthropoda > Insecta > Mantodea > Mantidae > Deroplatys > Deroplatys truncata. Next base: position 17,640,417 of record CM060990.1, on the reverse strand, counting down.
CCTTCAAGCCCAGGTGGATCCACTGGTAGTACGTACCTACAATTAGCAATCACTGAGTAACAACCATCAGTTCCATTCAATTCTTTAACATTTGAAGCATACTCAGTTGACTGTGGGTTGAAATGAACCAACTTTCTGAACCAGAAAAAGCGGAAATGGTTGTCATTTACGAGGAATCTAGGAGAGCTATGGAACAGGCTATTCTTCTGTATACAGAGAGGTTTCCTGATAGAAGAACTGCATCAAGAGCTTCATTTTATCATGTGATAAAACAATTCTCCAAAGAAGGCAGTGTCCAGCCAAAGAAAAGGAGATGCAGAAGAACAGCTACAGATGAAGATAGAGAAGTTGCGGTGCTAGCTGCTGTGAATTACAATCCGCATGTCAGTTTTTGCGAATTAGCAACCAATGCTGGAATATCCAAAAGCAGTCTCCTCAGAATATTGAAACAGCATAAATTCCATCCCTGCTGTGTGTCATTACATTAAGAACTAAATGGTGATGATTTTATGAATAGACTAACATTCTGTAGGTGGGCACAAGACAGACTGCGGATTAATAACAACTTTTTTCAGTTCGTGTTGTTTAGTGACGTGTGTATTTCACAAATCTTGGTAAAGTAAATTCACACAATATGCACTATTGGACTGTGGAAAAATCCACATTGGTTACGAGAAGTGGAACATCAGTGACCCTGGTCTGTTAATATGTGGTGTGGGATTTTGGTTGGCAAGGTAATTGAACCATACTTCATTGATGAGGTGGTATCCAAAATATTTGGGACTGGTGCTGCCATTTGGTCATAAACTTACTTTGAGACTAATGACCACCATTACCCTCAAAGTAGTTCCCTTCCACACATATACACTGGTCCCGGCGATTCTGCCATTTTCCAAATGCATCATGGAAGTCATGTTCTTTAAGGGTATTTAGCACAGACAGCGTTTCTTCTTGAATTCTCTCAATTGTGCCGAACCTATGTCCTTTCAACTTGATTTTCAGTTGGGAGAATAGAGCGAAGTTGCAGGGTGCCAAATCAGGCGAGTATGGTGGGTGGGGGACAACCGTCATGTTGTTTTCATCAAAAAGCTCCTGGTGAATAAGGATTGTGACAGGGTGCATTATTGTGATGCAACAGCCAGTTCCCTTGACGCCAAAATTCGGGCCGACATCTCTGCACATTTTCACGGAGCCGTCACAAAACGTCACAGTAGTATGTGGAATTCATTGTTTGATTTGGTGGGACAATCCCTTTGGTATCAAAGAAAATGAGGAGCATCTACCTACCGGTGTGATCGTCTTCAAGAGCTGTATGGCCAGCCCTGAATCGAGAATGCCACTCAAACACACGTGTACAGCTCATCATTGCGAGGGTCTCCATAGCATTTATCCCAACATTTGCACAGAATTTGATGCATACTCTCTGTTCTAATCTTAGACCCATCGTAAAATCGCCATACACTACACACAGGGTATCATGAAAAGTACTATAGAACCTCAACACATCTACCCACTGCATGAAACTTTAAACACTCAATCATCAGATGTGCTAGTGTTGCCACCGAGTAGTACAAACTCTACTGCAACTACTCTCGAGATAGCAGCACCAGTCCTCAGTCCTGAATATTTTGGATACCTCATATATATATGCAAGACAGTTAAAGGCTGCAGTCTAGTTTAACATTAGTACAGAAGTAAGTTAAACATATAAATAAATAATTTTACACCATAGCAAATTTCATATCACTTCAGAGATTCAAGAAAATTATCTCTTTCAGAGATGGAAAATAGCACACAAATAGAAATACCTATGTTCTCTAGAAAGCAGTCACAAAAGCACCCATACCTGAAGCTGAGCCATTTCTTCAATGGCCAAGTATAGACGAGGATTTAGTATTTTTAAGTCCATGAGAGGTTGATGCTGTATCTCTTCAAGAAATGCTGCTGATCTGTGTGATACAGGATAACGCCGAAAGTCCCAGTTGTGAATAGCACGAGCTGGTATGACCCATTCTTCAGCAGTATGACACTCCTCGCAGTAGTAGGCACCATTGAAGTTACAAACTCTTTAAGAGAAGAGGTAATGCCTTATATAAATACGTTCAACTACAAAAGAAATTTTAATGCTTTTTACAATTACCTGTCTCTTACCTAAAGTTAAACAGAATTTTCTTTCAGTACTGCTCATACATGCATACATGCTCTGCTTACACTATGCCATGTCTTTTCATATTTATATTTTAGTCACTGTGTTAAAAATATGTTTCTGCTTATTTCAGGCACAGTGCTTCCACAGTTCATGATTTCCCTCTTTGGACACCAAATGGAGACGTGTAAATATTCAATAGAAATAACAGACTGTTACCTTGTGTACAAATAGTTTGCCTAATTGATAAGCTAAGTGTCTAGATATTCAAACCACTTAATAAGAGTTTTGCCTTTTTGTTCCATTTATGTAAGTACCTCCTTGTACCACTTTTTATATGAAGGTGGTTTTTACAATCAACAAATACCCCAGATGACATCATGAATGAGGTAGACTATTTGATGACCACTTTAAGTACCCTCTGAATAAGTGGAATCCTGATCCACATGGATGAGAACTAACAGTAATATTCTGATAGGACTGAAGGACTTAATTTCTTTATTTGCCCAAGGTAAGAAAATTACAGGTGGCATAGGATGAGAAGGTCTTCACCTAAATAGAAAGAAAAGCATAAAATTTGGCAGCCTACTGAATGGGGTTATCCTATGCTATTACACAACTTAACTTTGTTCTGAGTCTTGAAAACAGCTTTAACAATTTACTAAAGAAAGAGATTTTAGGGATGAGAAATTGATCTAGCTGGTCTCATTTCCAGGTTATAAAGAAAGTTTGTGATGAACTGATAAACATAAAATAGTAGTCACGAATAGTTATGTACAAATCATTTCATAGATTATTAATTAGATTATTAAGTACCACTGTAAACATTAACACTAAAATGCATAATTTAATTGAATCTTGAGTCAGCGGATACACTAAAACTTCATTTACTTTAATTAATGGAACATGTTTTGAAAGCACCACTTGCTTTCACTTTCAGCTTTTTTCTGACTGAGCATGATGGAAATTCAGGTCCATAGATGTAGGTAGCGTGGAGGTGGTGTCATCTGGTGTGTCCATGGTGAAGCTGCTTAGATTGTTAAGTATCGGGATTTCAAAGTTCATTACCATTTTCATGCGGTTGATTATGTGTATGTTTTCCCAAACTTTAAGTTCTGTTGGATTGGTGGTGCATTTCAGGAGGCCGACTTTGGGGTTGGTGTCATGGTTTGGGGTCCAAAAATGGTTTGCTATGGCAAATTTGTCCATCTGTGATGCTTTCGAAGCATGTTTCATTAATTTAAAGTAAGCGAAGTTTTAGTGTATCCACCAACTCAAGATTCAATTAAATTATTGTTTCGCTTCACTGCCTCTAACTCCTGAATTACACTTTCTATTACTAAAATGAATACTTTGCTTATGTACATTCATGTTTAAATTATGGCATTCTCTTATGTGGAAACTCTCCCAATTGTAAAAAATTGTTTTTGCTTCAAAAGAAAATAATATGACCAATGGTTGGAGCAAATCAAAGAGCCTCCTGCAGGCCATTTTTAAAAAAATAGCAAATTCTGACACTCCATGTATGTACATTTATAGATGGTGATGATACTGCTGCTATTATAAAGGAAAAAGGGACTATATATTTTATTAATGTGTTATTTAATCTGCTTATTTTTTTACATAAGTGAAAAACAGAGGCCAAGAGCAACTGAGACACTCTGAAACTACATGGACATTTAAATAGCTAATGTATGGTATCTCATTAATAAAATATCATTAGATTATGACATACTATGCTAATACTATTCAGAATGAAACATATGTCCTAGTCTTAAGCATTAAAACTAAACAAATATAATATTTCTCCATATTGTACTTCTTGTACAAAGTACCTAGGACTAGTACTTGAACTAATTTTTTTAGAAACACATAGAGACTATAATCCCAAAGATCAGTGCACAGCTTTGCTTTAAGAAATCTAGAAGACATTGTTGAAGTCCTGTTGCCACACAGGTGTTGCAGTTGTGTTGATTCTTCCGCCTGTTGCAAAGGAGAGGAGCAGGACACTGGCTAATGAATGGTGGCATTGCTGTCCTGTACCTGAACTCTGCTCTGTAGAGTAGCTTGCAAGTGGGCTCGTCACTGCCTTTGTCATAGCTGGCTCCACAGAACTGCATCAAGACACACTGTCGGGTTATGGCCCAATGAGCTCAGCGGTGCAGGTCAGTATCGACAGCTGTGAATCCAGTATCACAATGCATCAGGAAAGGACACCAGAAAAGCGAGTCTACACTTTCTACACTTGTAGCATACTGTTGTACGATAGGGTACCACACAGAGAGAGAGAGAGAGAGAGAGAGAGAGAGAGAGAGAGAGAGAGAGAGAGAGAGAGAGAGAGAGAGATATGTGTAGTGACTGACTCCTCGCTGGATCCCCTTCCCTTTTATACCTGAAGGCATGGGCTTTCAGTCAGTTGGTTGGAGCATGGTGGTGCTCTCTCTACATAATTTCCTACACTACTACACACTAATGCCTCTGAGTGGCTATCTTGTTAACTACATGTATTGCGGTCCTGCGGGCCTTGTCTACAAAAATGTTTTGACTAATTATTTACATTATTCTGGTTCACAACAGATATTTTGCACTCAGTAAAATTGAGGACTGAGAACTTTACTTATTTTCACTCCATAGTGAGATGTGGAATAATTTTCTGGTGAAGTCAGCTCATCGTAATAAAATGCCTCTTCTACAGAAGCAAACTTCATTAGTTCTACATAGTATTGAAACCCAACATTCCTGTATAAACTTATTTAAGGTAGTTTATCTGTATTGTATAGGGTCTTTCAACAAGAGTGTTCTATCTTTGAACTTAAATAAAACACGTTCTATAAATGATAGAGGTTTATTTCTTTTTTTATTTTGGAACATAATTAATGTCATTACTTGTGGAAGAGAGGATTAGTTAAGTGACCACTGTGACTTCGTTGGGTTGCGCGTATATGGTTGACCTAATTTTCAATGACAGAAGAACGTAAATTAGGTACAACTTCACGAATAACATGCGTGATGTTATTCATAAGATCATTTACTGTTTCTGGCTTGACATAAACTTGAGATTTAACATAACCTCACAAGAAGTAATCCAACCGCGTTAAATCACATGACCTTGGGGGCCAGTTAACATCACCACCATGGGAAATGATGAAACCTCTGAACTTCTCCTTCAAAAGATCGATTGCTTCGAGAGCAGTATGACATGTGGCACCATCTTGCTGGAACCAGCTGTTTCTGAGATCCATACCATCCAACTGAGGCCAAAAATAGTCCCTTACAAGAGCCCGGTATCTTTCTCCATTGACAGAGCTTCTCCATCTTCATCTTGGAAAAAATATGGACCAATGATTCCATCATACCAAAATCCACATCACACAGTAACCTTTTGGGGATGAAGTGGTCCTTCTTGAATCTGCATTGGATTGTGATTGCTCCAACAGCGGCAATTTTGATTGTTAACACAACCATCCATCCAAAAGTGAGCTTTGTCGCTGAAGATGATTTTTGGACAAAAATCCGGGTCAGCTTCCAATTGCTCCATAGCCCAGTCAGCGAATACACGGCGCAACCTATGGTTGTTGGGCTTTAGTTCTTGAGTTAACACCATTTTGTAAGCGTGAAACTTCAAGTCCAGATGCAGAATTCGCCAAGTTGTGGTCGGCGAAAGCCCCAATTCTTATGCTCAACGAGCAGTTGATTTGTTTCCGTTCTCGCATACACTCTCACGAACATCGCCTATATTTCGTTGGAGCACTTACGTCGATTACGTACAGGCGTTCTTTGATTGCTGACAGAACCACTTCTTTCAAATTTATCAATCAAATGCCGAATCGTTCTCTCGCAGGACGATTATGCACACCGTAAACGTCACGCAATACATGGAAGGTTTGGCAAACAGATGATCCATTTTGATAATAAATTTTCACAATTTCTACGCATTGCTAAATGCTGTATCATTCCATGTCTATTTGTCAATAACAATTGTAACCACATGAAAAAAATGACTGCTGTAACTCAATAACAACGGCAGCTATCACATGTTGAAGATAGGACACTCTTGTTGAAAGACCCTATATATATTAAATGTATATAAGTAACAAATGAGAACACCATTTGCTAAACACATTTTGTCACTTAGGTGCTCAGTGTAGCAAAACCTTTACACTTGAGACACTTTTGACACATACTCAGAATAGAGCACAACTGATCCATTGAACCAAATCACAACTGAACTACTGAGTTACAATTCTCAACTGAGCTGCACTTCCAACAGTCCAACTCTTTGACTTCTCGACTGCATCTAACTTTGTCACTTCTTACTCACCGTACAGGCAAGAGCAGCCCCTTATATAGCACCTGTATACAAAGCGAGGCTATTAGAACATGCCAAAAGGAATGTTCCGGAGCAGTAAAAAGTGCAAGGAAGCAACACATAATGGATTTGTTGTGCAACTATTGTTCTGGTGACCCAGTCAAAGGCTTTAGCCAGGTGGCGGGTTGGGATGTGCTTACTGGAATCCTGCAGGCGGCTTCACTGCATGGCCACAATATTCAATTTTGTGTAGCTTAGTTGATTAGTGTAATAGCTTTAAGATAAACTGTACAGTCCATTAATACTATTCTACACACAGAACCAATATGCATAGTATAAAACATCTTCCCATTGTCTGATTATACTTCCAATTGAAATGGAACCAGTATAACCCTAATTTCTTCTTCTGGTTAAAAAGTCCTGATCAGTAACAATTATGCTAATAGTATGCATATAGCATTATGGCTTCAGATGGTTCAAATCATTGGCCAAATATGTTTTGTTCTTTTATTTTGGGGAATAGAAAAAGCTCATAAGCTGGACTTCCCTTTAGCAGTTGTCTCCTGACTCCTGCAGAAGTTGAGTTGTTTCCACGGCAGTGTTGTGGTGCAACAGGATTCCATGCAGAACATTGGGGCAGACATTTTGTTTTGTACCTTCTTGCAGCAGCAATAGTCTTTGATCCTCAAATGAAGCTGTAACAATATGGGTACTACTGCTTGCCAACACTTCTCACTCACCTCCTTTTGTTGGGGATTTTCTGGAAATACCTAGAGCAATGGCTGTCAGTTTTTGCATCATACTAGCACATTCAGCTTACATCAGCAGTTATGATAATGTTTTTTGATCTTCCCCAATCAAATTTTTCCAGCTTTTCTAGTACACTACACACACACCTTTGTCTGTGAGGTGGTGGGGGACCCAGCAGCTGCAGAGCTTCCTGAGATGAAGCTTTTCTTTGAGGACTGTTCTCAGGGCTTCTTGAATCTGATAATGTGTAAACTGATGATCTTCTCCTAACTTATGCTCTACTTTCATTACATTTTCACCTTGTTTTGTTGTAGTGGGCTGTCCTACATAACCTTCATCTTTGAGGTAATTTCTTGCTCTTCTAATATCTGCAAACCATCAGCAAATAGTAGACTGCAAAGAACATAGATCCTCAAATGTATTGTGCACTGTTTCAAGACATTCTCTCTTGCCTAAACCGATTTTAAAGTCATAAAAAACCATAGCAGGGAAATGCTCCCATCTGAAATCCAACCTAGTGCACTCACGTTTGCACATGTTCGTATGTAAACTTCAATTTAAGTTAGGAAAACCTGCACTGGCATTTAACAACTCACTGTTGTCTATTCTCAAAACTTTTGAACTGACCCTCATATTGTCGCAGTGCAGTTCATGTCGGCACTGTCATATTCTTAATACATGTTTTTGGAAGATTAATTATTCTTTACAAGTCCTGAAACTCAGAAATCATTAAACCTAAGGCAATGAGTCGCAGGCAGTACATTAAGCCATCCAGTGACGTATTGCATAGTTAGCTGCACTTTACTTTATAAACCCCTGGTTTTGTACCCTCGGGCCGGACTTTGGTCAAGTGCAGTGGAAGCCCACGCTGCTTGCCTTCTTAAAAATCTGTGATCTAAAATCTTTGTTTAAAATGTGATAACGAACAAGCACCATGAAGCATTGCCCTTCACAACAGGTAAGATACTTTTCTATTCCATTATTTGTAAACTCCTTTCCGAACTCGTGCCACACTTTATAATAAATTACATATTTTTATAGACATGTGAGGCTATCATATAATTTTTTGGGACCGCTCTGGTCATATGGCAACTTTTCCCTTAGCAAGTACTATAGAGTATAGGAACCCTTAAAGACTTTCCTCATCCCAGATTTCCTTTCTTGTTCAGCGAGTCGCTCTGACTCGAGTTCGAAGCTTAAGTTAGTAGTAGCATGTGTCAGAGATGCATGGGTCTCCTGCCACATGTTGAGGCTTAGTCACACCCCTTGGAATCCTCTGAGCTACCCCTCCAGTTACCTGCAACACTCAGTCCTATCCTTACACTCCATCCTTTCCCCTGTACCACATTCCCCTTTTACTGTGACATCTGGTGATGGCTTCAGGAGTCACCCCTTCCAACCCCTTTTCCTCAACTCCTAACCATCCCTTATTTGGTCCATGACAATATCCTGTCAAAGCTTTAAGAGTTTAAAATAGTCTTTACATGAATTCCAAAGTGCTATTTTGAAAATGCATTGTAAACTACAATTAGAATCACATGCTGTACAAGAGGACAGGCACCCAAAAAGCAAATACCATAACTCAATTTACATTCAGAGAGATCATAAGAAAAAGATATCATTGTACTTGTAAAAACCACTATGTGATATTTCACTAATTTTACAGGAGGAAGAAAAAACACTATCAGAACTGCAATTAAAGACATACTGGCACGTATGCATTTTACAAAAATGTTAACACACTCGACAATAATATTTTCAACTTAGATTCTGTTAACAATGCACAAAAACACTTTAAATTATTTTGATTTATATCAAATAGGCACATAACAGATTGTGACTGCAACTGCTTTGCCACATAGCTGAATATACCCTTTGAAAAACCATAAATAAACATGAAATGTCTTATTTTATAAACAGTATATAAATACAATTGACATTTAAACTTTACAAAAATTGCATTTTTTGGGTCAACACAAAATTACCTACATTTTACAGAACTAGCTGTCAAGTTTCCAGTAAATTAATTGGAAATTATGCTTTTTGGATGCACAGACTTCTAACTTCTGTTCAGTACCTACATATACACATCCACAGTGCATTTATTTTCAAATAACATGGTATAAAACTGTCTTTGGAATTTAATTTAGTGGCTCAAATTATCGTAAAAGAAATTAGTCTTTACGCATAAATGGTTTCAAATTCTACGGAGTCAAACTTCGACTTCTCAAGTTTTATTGGCACATTATGTAGATTATGAGGCTCGTCTGTATTAAATACCTTACGGCGTTGTGGAAGAAGTTGCCAGTCATTGCCATGATCAACCTTGTAGAAAAAAAAATACCTTCTTTAAAAAACAGTTCTCTAATGTCGACTACTGGATCTCCTGTTTTTCTGCCAGGCCTTATTGATGGCAAGTTGTTGGATTGTGCCTCAACGTTTAAAAAAAATGAATAACCAACATAGTTTATTATGTATGGATGGATATTCCTTTTGTTATTTCTGGCATCCTCCATTTTACTCACATAATGAGCAGGACTGTAAATAGACGGAGAAAAGAGACATTCCAAAGTGGAGTGGACAGTGTCCACCTACGTCATCATGTGTCCTTTTTCAAGAATTATTTGCTCAACTTTCACATTATGTTGCTTGGAGAAATCTGATAATGCACTAGCCAGTGTTGTGTTTTTATTTTGATACAAATTATAACATTAAATTGAGTTTTATTTATGGATGCTCTTTAACTGCATTGACACAAAATAAATTATGTATGAGGTGAGCTCATTAGTCGAGACACAACACCCCCTCAGCTGCGTGCCAGATGTAACGATGCACATCCTTATTATTTGATACATATAGAGTGAAATTATGTATCTTAATTTCTGCCTATAATTCTGTGGCATTTAGTATGTTTTGGGGGATTATTTTGTTATTATATATTTTGCTGGAAATATCCAGCCACATTTGTAATAGTACAACAGTTCATTGGCTTTACTGGTGTTACCAGAAATTTGGGAAAGTTGTATAGAGATATCCTGGAAAACCACAAATAAGTGAGTATTAGAGGTTATGTGTACCAAAAGTATATCACATGCTTTGGATAAGCAGAATTTTTATGAATCTATTCTGTGATGAAATTTTCTGATTTTGTTTTCATAATGAAGTTCATTATTTTTCTTTATGTGTCATGCACTGCTTAAATTTTGCTGTTTTGATAAGTAATTTTCATTTAATTTTGCTTGATTTTCAGGAGTAATATGTGAGAATCCTTATTTGCTTATGATGTGATTAGTCCTCTTGTATTACTATATTTTGTTTTTTTTTTCATGTTTCATTATGATGTTGTGATGGTCTTTCATACAGTTGTTGCATAATATTTTTTTTTTTTGTGAGCAGTGTGTTGATGAAGTTTTGCCTCAGTGGGATTGCGACAGAGTAACCCCAATGGTATGAGTGTTAATGTGTATGAGGTGTTTATGTGCACTGTTTTGTTACAGTGTGGGTTTCGATGAATTGCTACAATGTACCCTCGTTTTTAGGTTTTAGTTTCTTTCTATGGTTAATTTGCAAAGTTGCTGTATGTGCTTGTGAATTAAATGAGATATAAATGATATTTGGCTGGATGGTGTTGCTGCAATGTGCCCATCATGGCTGTGTGTGTTGATAGTGAGAGCTTTTGATGTACTGAGATGATTTTTATTGAGGTTTTCTGGAACAGTTTTTGTGTCTTAAGCATGCTGCTTTCCCCCCCCCCCCCCCACAGCTTCATACCGATATTGAGTATAATTATTGGTACAACAGTAGAGATACTACAGTTTCTGCTCTTGATGTATTAATGATGCATTAATAATGTATATGCCCATTTTTATATTTAATGAGTACTAGTATACTTAAGTTATAACTTTGTATTTTCTATAAGCTGGGTTCCAGATATTATTCCCATGGGTTTAGATTATGAAATAATTATTTAATATTTCATGCACAGGATTCATATTTCATATTCTTGACAGGTATTTGCAAGTGTAGTTTACATTTGCATTGCATAAGATATCTTATGTTTCATGTTGTAGTATTGAGTAATTTTGATCATAATATGGGTATTAGTTCTGGTTCTTATTTTGCATTTTCTTGGTGAACTATTGCAATGCTGAATTGTTCTGTTTTTTTGTATGTATACGAGTCATAAGTGCACCTCTTTTGTCAATTATTTTATAGCTTTGTAATGTGAGTTAGCACCAGCTGGTTAGGTTAAGTTTTGGGATCACAATTATTTGTCATGTTTTCCTTGTAATTGCTATGTTTGTATTCTGTTTTGTGTTAAAATGATTTGAGTTATGTATACAAAAAGTATATATTTTGCTACTGTCATACATTTTTGTCATGTTTCTACTCTATTTATTGTCAAAATTTTGCTTTTAAGCTGCTTTTAAATTCATTGCTTATGTCATTGTATAATACTTTTTTCTGCAAATTGTATTCATTTTTGTAAAATGTATTTATATTCTTGGCACACTTTTACATTTTCATATTCTTATTCAGAATGACATACCATTTTTTTTGCCTATATTTGTTAACTTTGGTTTTTGAATACACTGAGACACAACTCCCGTTCCAGTTGTATCTTCTATATGGGGAGCACGAGTGCCACGTCTGGATGAGTCCGCCTCTGGAAGACCTGCCACTTGTAGGGATGGTTCTCCCCCTTTGCTGCACAACCTGTTTAGCTATACCAATCATCTGCACCACTTCGTGGCATGGTGCCACTTTGGGGGCACAATCCAAGTCGGCAGTTGCACCTCACTTTCACCACAACCAATCAACAATATCAACACAGTGAAATATGGACTCAACAAACAGTACATCCTTCAGTGTTGTGAATTAGTGTGGTGATAACGGAGGTATTAACAAACCATATACTTAACCTCACATTTGTGTAGTGCGGTGAGTATACGTCATTTACTTTGTCTGTGCATCAGTTTGTTATAAGTTGCATGTGTGGTGCTCATCCTAAAACCTGTAGAGAACCTTATAAAAAACCTCTTCGACTCCTATTGCAACTACTGCCAACGTGAGTCATTCAAGTTTTAGATGTGCAGATCCTACAACTATGCTCTGTTGTCACTCTCCTTCTAAAAAACATCCCTCAGCTCGCTTTGAGGCTGAGAGCCCTCAGTTACGCTTTGCAGCATATTATTATTTTTAGGTAAAGTCTCAGCAACTAAAAGTTACTTTTGTATGAATTTATAGTGATAAACAGACATTTTCTGAATTCATTCACATAAAAACAATTTTTCGTTTTGTCACATTGTGTAGCTTCAACATTTTAACTATGTGGTGTATTGTTATACATACAAGAACTACTCCAACTTTTGTGAAATTGTTTTTTACCATTTTTTGTGAAGTATGTCATTCTCTTTTGTTTCGATGAGGACATCGACATTAGTGGCCTGGGGGAGGTGTGGCATTTAGTGTTTTGGGGGATTATTTTAGTACACTTGGAATAATTATTCACATGTTGGCAGCTTGTGCCGGTAGTGACATAAAGTTTATGGATGGAGTTATGATGTAGACACTGTACTGCATACAGTATTCTTCCCCTTTTGAGCATGGGGAATCAGCAGGTCAACATGGGGGTTAACCATCCTCATTGGAAGAAAAGGTAAACTATGTGATTTATAATTTCATTTATAATAAACTTACAATTATGTTTTGATATATGTGTATCTTTTAAAAATACGGACTCTTCCCCTTCAGTTCCTGTAATAGGTACCCTCTAAATTCTTGGGATGGGCTCCTTATAGCTAGCTGGATAATTCTGAAATGTTTTAGGCTTCGCTCCCAATGTCACCCCCGTTTGTGTTGAAATTTATGAAGTATTCCTGGACCTTAGGCTCTACCATTGGGTTTCTTTAGGGGTTGCGACAATATTGCTTGCTAACTAACAGTTTTGGGCAAACCAAAGTTGCTGCATATTCATTGTAACAACCAGACTGCTATCAGAGGCAAAGGATATGGCATATCTTTTTCCCTGTATGCTGCTTCTTTCTTGCTTATGTGAAGGTTGTAGTCATCTTGTGATGTTACCTTCTCTGTAAGAAACACAGATATCACACTGGTCTTTTCCACTTTCCAATATTTCACATTTTTTTCCTTTCCACAAAATGACTACCAGATTCTGTGCACCATTCCTTGTATACTTCATGCATACGACAAATGGATCTGAAATTTGGTTCAATGTGGACTCTTGTACTCGATGCTCTACAATAATGGCGTGGCATCCTCAAAATTAATTTTAGCCATATTTGTACAGGATCAGATGTCAGTTTCTTTTTAGGAGCTCCGTCACCATGTTGTGTTGTACCTCTTTTCATTGGAACCATATCTTCAGTTCTTTCTTCATTACAGTTGAACTTTTTAATCCATGCAGCAAAAGCATCTTATTTTAGGCCAGTAGTACATAAAAAAAAATTCTACATGCCCTAACTTTTATGCCATATTCCTTTTTTAAGTAACACCCAATAACCGTGTTCCTTAATGACTTCTTCTCTGTTGCCTGTTCTTCTTTTCAATATTGGTTTAAATACCCAGGACCATTTATAAATACTTTTTCTGGTTCCAATCATTTAAAGACCACAACTTTTCACGAATCTTTCATCTTGATGTTTCATTGACATCATTTCATTGGAAACTTTGGGCTGATTTGCTCTCTTTGTGCTGACATGTTCGAGGAATATTTTTCTCTCAGGCCATACAATATCAGTATAGTTGTGATCCACTTGTTTCACTCCTTGATATTGTTTCCCATGTAATCTTAGATCCCTGTTATGTTTCCTAGTACTTCTTTTTGGTTTAGGCACATGTATGTAATCTTCTGTGACATCAGTGGTTTCTCTTGCAGCAGAAAAAGTGGAACCAATTTCAAACTTCTACTTCCTTCACTGCTATCTCTTCTTGTCCCATTATTACTTGATGTGAGGTAATTAATATCTTTACTCATAACATTCGCAATATTACCTATATTCTCTACAGAACAATCATAAAGGCCACCTCCTCCTTTCGTGACAATGTTGTTTAAGTTATCTTCAGGTGGTTTTGCTTCAACATTGATGGTGTCTATAACTGGCAAATTTAATTCTCCGATAATTCCTTCATCAAAAATTCTATCAATAACTGGATCTTGGGGTAGAATTATGCAGTCAGGATTGGGAAAGAGGAAAAAGGAAAGGGTTTCACAAAAATACAATCCAGTTATTAGCATTTTAAATACCGTAGAACTTTTGAATGTAGCTAACTGTTGTGGATAAATTTCACAGTGAAAACCTAACAGATGTATTTGAATATCATGTTTTCTGCTTTTTGTTGAGTGAAAACATGCATTCACAGCATTGGTTTTCAAGAAAAGAGGATGAAAGACACAATACCTGACTGAAATTAACTTCCAAAGGACAGACCTGTGATGTTTGTTGTACATCTTTTTTGAGAAACTGCATCACCAAAAATCAATCTTAGCAGGAACTTTATGAAACAAATGGTATTATAAAAATGCAATAATTTTTATAGTCACATGATGTTGCTATATTAGAAACCAAATTTCATTTTTCTTTGTTGCTGTTGTTAAAAAAATCAATTTGATTTCTGCAAAAAGGCAAATCAAAAAAAAGTTATTCTATAATGGAAGATTCAAGAAAATACATAATGCTGTGGACAAAAATTATTCTTAATGTAGTACAATTATTTTAGCGTTACTTACAAGAATTAAAACAAAATTGAATTAAATCAAAGTCTTAAAAGTTGAAATGTGCATATCTTTTTGTCTTAAATGCCCATAATCTGGAAATGGGTCAGTTGCTACACAGCCATATGGTCACTTTATTGCCCTAATCAGACTTTCCTGTTCTGATGAACTCTTCTGACAGAAATGTGCTTTCAACTGGCATTTTGATGAGTTTTTGCCCAAGATTCCACAGCTAATTTCACAAGCCTCCTCTGCTCGCAATACTGACCGAATAAGTATGTTATTGCTGTGTATGGTATAAAAAAGACATTCGTTTTCATTGTTGAAGACATTCTGTTTATTGCACTAGCTTTGTCATGAGCGATGCGCTATTTGTTCCATGAAGCGCAAAAGACAGACTTAAAAACCAGCTATGTGGACAAAGGAACACATAGCCGATTTTGAAGGTGCAGTGTTAAGAGGCAGTACATGGTGGACTATATTGTTTGCTTAATATCACAAAAACTGTTTCCTATGCACATAGCTGCTTTTTACAGTCAATGCATGACAGTTTTTTGCTTCTTTTAAGCCATATAACTCATTTTATAAAAGTCTCCACATAGCAGGTTTCGCAGGTGCAACAATATTATGGTTTCATTGTTCAACATGCTAATCGTATTCTTATTTGGTAAACTAACCATATTGAATTTTTAAAATAGATAAATACAATGTTAACATTCACCAAACATAATACAAAAAAAATTTACATTGTACAATCTGTTTGTGTCCACAGTAATGATTTTTATTTTTAAATCCATACGTTTTTTTTTTTTTTTACTTTGTACTGTATGAAAATTTGATACCTGTTTTATTGACATTAAGGTGAAGCTTGTTAACAGAAAACCACCTTTTCTTATCTAACAGATCACTGCAATTTAGTTTCAATACCTGAAATCACAACCAAAATATCATCAGCATAAACAGTAAGAAAATACTGTTTTAAATGTAAAGATAAATCATTATCATACAAAAAAGTAAGTTAACAAAAGCAGCTCTAGGGCAGAATCTGGAGGTATACCACCATCTCATATCAACTCTTTTGTTTCCTCATATAAGATATTCCAGTATATTGTTTATGTCCATTTAGGTAAGAATCAAAACATTTCACACACTTCTCAGATTTCATACAATTCAAGTATTTTCAATAAATCATGATTTACATATTTGAATGCTCGACTTAAGCCATAAAATGTTCAATTAGGGTTTGTCAAGAATAAAGAGTGGGAATTATTTCTTGTATGATGAATATATTTCAGAATTAGTTGATTTGTTGACTAAGATGTTAAATCTCATTGAGATTTACATAACATATTGACTTTAACACATTACTCTCTAAAATCTTTGCAAAACCATAACCTATAGCAGCAGGTCTGCAACTTTAAAACTTTTATTGCTTTTTTTTTAAAAAAACATTGGGATGACTTAAGTGGTTTTAAATTCTCCAGAGAAAATGTCACTAATAAAAGACTAATTTGTAGGTTAGTGGTTTAACAATAACATTTGTGCATGATTTCATGATAATTGTAGGAATTTAACCAGAGCCAGAAGATAAATTGTTTTCAAATTTTGTCTATATCATTTTCAAAACCTCTTATTTAGTAAATTAAATAGATACTGTGAGAAGTGCCATTAATTCTACAAAGTCCAATAATAACTTTTAAATTATTTGTACTGGAAATTTTTTCATTGGAACTTTTTTAAAAAAGACTTCATTGAATTCTTTAGAAGCTCTACAAGGATAATCAGTAGGCACATAATCAATATTTAGAATATCATCCTTGTTAACATTGGTTATGCTCTTATTTATGATCTTTTATGCATAGATGTATTTTTGTGCTTGGTATTGGTCTGCATATAACATTCTTTTAATTCAGGAAAGTCTCTACATAAATAACATAAATCTCTAGCATTACTGATAGATTTCCATTACATATAACTTACCCAAGATTTGTGAAGCTTCATACAACATTTAGCTGGAAAGCTATTAAAATAATATAGATAACTAGAGTAAAATTCATTAAAATTATCTTTAAAATCTTTACACTCCAAAGAGGTAATGCAATAAATTTCAGTAAATTGTACTTAGAGAGGCATCTTTTAAAGTAAAAAAAGGTCACACCTTACATAATAAGAATGAAATACAATGTGTTCATCAGAATAATTACTGTCAAACAAATATCACTTATTTCCATTTAAATCTGCAAAAAGGTCAACCAGAATATTAGTACTGCTCATGGCCACTCTGGTAGGCTCCTTAACCTTATTAATTTAAGCCAAAGTTTGACATTAAAATATGTAATTATAAAAATTCTTGGAAGGTGAATAACACATTAAAATAATTATATTAAGATTGCAGTTTACCTTATGTTTAAAACCACAAAATTCAATACCTTATCTTAACAAAATTTGGATAACTTTGTATTTGGTAAATGCTCTTTCACACTTGCTGTGTTTACGCAGTAAATTGGTAAGTAGAATCAGACCTGAAAAATTCAATGCCATGGCTGGGACGTGATCCCCAGATCTTCAGCTATCCATGCCGATGCTCTAACTGCTTGAACTACCATGGTGAGACATCTATATGCACATCAAACCGTCTCATCTGATTCAAGTATCCCAGTAAACCTATAATGCCCAGAAACTGAAACGTACATACAAGTGCCTTTGAGGGACAATATTTATCTCTAATATTTGGGATTGCCTTTAAGGTTTACAGTGATACTTGAATAAATGCATGTTAAATAGAGTAAGGTAATATTTGGAGCATTAGATAATTCTGACAGTTGAAAGACACTCAGAATACCAAATGAATGCACTTCTATCGTCTGCAATAACCCCTTTGAGTGCCAACTGCAGACCAACCTTTGCACTTTTTATTCATATATTGAATATTTCAGCATAATTTTTAAGTTCAGAACTACAGAGCTGCAAGATTTGGCAAGGAAATGAAACAAAACAAAAAAACAAGAAACATAAGTTTAATTCAGTCTCAACTACTAAGAAGGTTAGGAATAACACTGGATCCAAGCTTAAATGGGAAAATCCTAATTTCAAGAAGAAAGTGTAGTGTGTATGGTGACTCTATAATGTAACACATCCATGGTGCAAAATACAAACTCAGTGAAAGTATTTAGGGGAATAAGTTTGCTGCAGTTAAGTTGTACTAAACAGTGTTATCAACAGGAGCAATCTGCATAAAAGGTAGATAAATCAAATTAATGATAGTCTTTATTAGGTCTGCAATAAACTGAAGGCTATATTTTATGACGTAAATAAATGCTTACATGACACATGTTTGAGTAGAGATGGATTACATCTGAACAGAAAGGGCTCCTATATGTTGGGTAAAGAATAAGCAAAGTTATCGAAATCTGTATGCGACAGGGAAACTAGTTTCTAGGGTAGCTGTTGGTAAAGATACATCAACATCCAATTACTATAGAGCATCGAATGTTATAGGAAATGTTGCTCCAAACAAGGTACGTGATCACGCAAACAAGCCAGTATTAAAGTTGTTACATCCAAATGTGTAATCTTTAGCAAATAAAATAAATGATCTTGAGGGTTCTCATTGCAGATGATGCTGTGAATGCTTCTGTTCTGCGTTTCACAAAGCAATGGTTAAATCAGATTGTCTAGAAAATGCAAAACTCCCAACCTATACTTAGCAGCATACTTTTGTCAAGCGAATAGCAGCCAAGGTGGAAGCTGCATTTATGTTAAGAGAAAATATTGCATACAACTGTTTAACTTCCAAAGAGAAGTGCATAAGAAATTTCTGCTGTTGAATTGCTAGACCATAACACACTCATTATATGTATACACAGGCCACCAGAAGGACTTTCTAATACCTTCCTAAACAAAATAGAGGCAACCCTTAATCATATTAAATCACTAAATAAAACAATAATAGCCTGTGGTGTCTTTAACATGCATTTTGACAAAGATTCCAGGCAGAAAACAGAGCTTATACATTTAGTAACATCTTACAATTTAAAGGCCACTGTTGAGACATATACTAGAATAACATTGAACACTGCTTACACCATTGATCAAATATTTATAAACTTGGATCAGCCATGCAATATAGGAACTGTTAGAATGGGTTTTAGTGACCATAATGCACAAAGATTAATTTTGCAGCCAATGGTGGAATATTCCAACCCACAAAAGTATGAAAAATGAAAAGGATATTTGATAATAGTAATATAGAAATATTTTTACGCATGCTTGAAAATTAAACTTGGCATGGAGTCCACAATCACAGCAACCCAAACGATAAATATGATGCTTCTATTTTTTCCTTTAAGTATCATTTTGACATAGCTTTTCCATACAAAAGTATGTATGTTAATACTATTCATAAACAAAAAAGCATGGCTAAGGAACGGTATAAAAGCTTCCTGTGCTAACACAAAATCTCAAAGAATCAAAAAACCACACTCCGCTTTAATAGCTACTTCAAGTGATACAAAAACACAATAAACAAGGTAATTAAAGAAGCTAAAAGAATGGCAAATGATAATTATTTACGTTCAGCACATAACAAAATAAAAGTTACTTGGCATATAGTTAAAAAAAAATTTGGCAAAATATCCAGCAGCAATAATCTAAAACTTAAAAAAAGTATCATAAATAACCCAACATCAATAGCAGAAACATTTAATATTTTTATAAATATTGGAACAAATATATCAACAACGAAGTCAAAAAATCCAAATTTAACACAATCAACTTCATTTCACTCATCAATGTTTTTAAAACCAACAGATACAATAGAAGTACTATCAGTAATTGCTCAGCTAAAAACTAAATATTCACATGGAGTTGACGGCGTTCCAGATTTCCTAATTAAGAAATGTTCTCATTAATAGCATGTCCTATAGCTGATATATGCAATGCCTCTTTTGAATATGCAGTTTTTCCATATTCTTTAAAAGTAGCTAAAGTAAAACCCTTGTTTAAGAAGGGCAATTACATGGTAATTTCAAACTATAGGCCCATTGCATTGCTGTCAGGTTTTGCAAAAATAATTGAAAAAAGTATTTTATAAAAGGCTATTAAACTTTATTGAAGAGAATAAATTGATATTGGAAACTCAACATAGTTTTCGAAAGAGCAGATCCACAGAAAGTGCTCTTTTTCAATTTGTAAATACAGTAATAGAAACCTTAGACAGAAAAGAAAATATATCAGGAATTTTCCTTGATTTGTCTAAAGCCTTTGATGTATTATTGAATCATGAATTACTTCTTACCAAACTAGAGAACTTAGGTATTAGAGATACTCAATTACAGTGGATAAGCTCATATCTTAAGGACAGGAAACAATACGTAGAAATTATACATAATGAAGATGGATCATTAAACCACTATCAGCCAGGGACAAAACAGATTAAATTAGGCATTCCACAAGGATCAATATTAGATCCCATCCTGTTTTTGTTATTTGTGAATGATTTGGAGAGCAACTTGTCAATAAATAAAGTAATACAGTTTGCAGATGACACAAATAATATTGTGAAAGGAATAAACCAAGAGAGACTTTTAAAGCAAGTAGCAAGAGAGGCTTCAAATTGGTTTAAAAATAATCAGCTGGTAGTAAATACAGAGAAAACTGTTGTAATGCATTTTCACACTCCTCAGAATAAAACTTTCAAAGAATTGATAGTTCATCTCAATAACACAGAAATTGGAAACATTAGCAATGCAAAGTCTCTAGGTATTTGCATATAGAATAATGTAAAATGGGACAAACACATCAATGCACTAACAAATAAACTTAGCACTATCTGTTACACTTTTCGAATGCTAATGAATAATGAAAATCTTGAAACAATGAGAAATGTTTATTTTGCCTATGCCCATTCAATCATGCGATATGGAATTGTGTTCTGGGGAGTTCACCACAATGTAAAATCTTGTTTAAAGCCCAAAAAAGATTGCTAAGAACAATGATAGGAGTAAATTGTAGAACCACATGTAAGCCCATCTTTATATCGTTTCACATCCTACCTCTCCCAAGCATACTCCTTTATGAATTAATCCTTTTTACAAGACAACACTTAACTTGTGGTAATATATTTCCAACAAAACAGGAATTTCACAACCATAATACTAACAAAAATCAGATATACATGTAATGAGAACCAATACAAAACTGTTGCAAAATGGAACAATTATGCAGATACGAAGTTATAAAACAAACTTCCTGTCAGTTTGCAGTCAATAAAGAAGTTTATTACCTTTAAATCAGCACTACTGGCACATTTGCTTGATCACTGTTATTACTCAAAGCAGGAGTTTCTTAAACAGTGAAAGGTATGTTATGAATAATTGTATGTAATTTAGGCATAGTTTTTTTATGTTAAAATCTGTATATATATCAAAGATTTGTTGTATATATTCAATGTTTATTTGACATGTCCTTTATCATTAATACTACCAGTGTAATGTATGATTTACAGGATCAATAAACCATCACCACCACTACTACTAACAAGATTACATACAGCTTCTGAGCAGTCATCATTGCTTTGTGAATGTAAAAAAATATTGAAAATTTATACATTGCAAAATTGTCCGTGCTGTATGGACATATTCTGGCTATCATGCACGATGTCACATTCACTGCATGCACAGTAACAAGAGCAGCTGTTGTTTTGTGTAAGCGACATTGTCAGTTAAAAGTGGTTACTGGGTCAAAGTGTCATGATTGTTCAAATGTGTTCCATCCAAGTTGTGCTAAATCATACATGCAAATTTTGGAAGATAATGTGATAAAGTGCTATTCAAGTAATAGTAAAAGTTTGAACTTAGGCAATCTTAATTTATGTGAGGTTTTTTCAGAACTAGCTGATGAGATTAACAAATTGAGATTAATTTTGTTAAATATACATTAGCTCAAAAGGATTTAATTATTAAAGAACTGCTTGAGAAGGTTGATATTTTGACATCTAATGTGAATTTGCTAAGTGTTCATACAGCTGTTATTAATGCAAATGTTTTGCAGAGTTCCAGTAAAGTTAATGCAGAATCCATAAGGGTTAGTAAAATCTGTAACAAAAATAAAAATAGTGGTGAATCCCAGATAAGAAAGACTTTTAATTAATCAACTGTGGACAATGAACCTATTATTCAGCATACCAATGAAGTGAACAAAGTAATAACTCAGAAATTACCCAAAACCTATACTCCAGTGACTAGACGCAAGCAATTAGCAATTGTGGGAAATAATGTGAAGACTAGCTCAAATAAAGTGCAGTTAAGGGACGTTCCCAAAACTTTGTCTTTGCACGTTTATCATTTATCTCCTGATATAAAATGTAAAGATAGTGATTTTTTTAAACAAAAATACAATTGATGTTTAGAGGAATTTAGAAACAGTGACGTCAAAATTGTACTTGTATATTTGTGGAGTTGATTTTTTTAACACTAGTCACTTATGCTTTAATTTATGAGGGATTAGCTTCAGGAATATTTCCGGATTGTCTGGTTTAACCTTGGTCCCACCCAGTCTAGATAAACAAGGTTCTTGTGTAATTACAAAACTAGGATATGTGATCAACCAACTGAGATTTGAATACTGTAGAACATCTAAAGTGTTTAACAGTTGGGAAACATTTGGCATTAAATTATTTAAGGCTTTACCTGACAGTGGCTATAGTGCATCATTAACTCTGTTCAAAAAAATTCTTTTTAATTGTTTAATTAACAAGGCTTATTATAGCACAGACCAATTTGTTAAAGATGATTTAAAAGCTCTAAAATTTTAGACTTTGTGTGCATCATTTATAACGAAGCCTGTTGTAAATCTTTCACCTAGTGGCTAGTAACTTAGTAACTATTATTATTATTATTATTATTATTATTATTATTATTTATATAATTGAGAATCTTGAAATGTATTACTTTACAAAAATGTTTGGGGAAATTGCGAGGGGTAAGGTGAACACTCCCTCTGGTTATGTTCCTACTGAGCTAGTCTAATTAATGTACTACTTATTAAAATCTGCATATGGTTACATGCTGCCAATTGTTGGTTAAAGCTAAGAAATGCGGTTTTATTAACATTGTTGTTTTCATTATTGCCCCTCTAATTGAATGGGTGTTCACAAAAACAGACTAACAATTATTTCATCAGAATATAGAAAAGTCCACCATTGCAAACACCAAGAAAATAAATTGCCTATAGATTCCAGCACACCTAGAAATAAAACAGCAATTCAACCATCTTACATAGCAATGCTACTTGCATGGCCTCCTGTGCAAAGTACCAGCGCTAATTTGAAATAAATGTCAAAATTATAAGCTTTATATCTTGTCACACAGATTTCCTTTTAGCCAAACTCAAGAGAGGATGGGTTGCAGTTTCTGAGGTATGTTGCTGCATGTAATTTACTCTTTATTATTATTATTATTATTATTATTATTATTATTATTATTATTTTTTTTTTTTTTTTTAAATTTAAGATCAGCTCAATTTTGCGAGCTCCCATTTAATTCTGAAAAAGCACCACCAGTGATTTCCCTGCATCATTTTCCATTTATTACTTTTAAAAATAACATTTATATAATTTGAAAAGAGAATACAGTTATGGAAGATCACCTCTAGTGTAGCTTAGCATCAGTCAACTTTTCACTTCTTTTTCAAGTTAAACTTAGAGGATGCATTAAGTGCATATAAGAGACGTTTGGATTTATGGTTTCATCAGATGTTTGTTTTGGAAAGCCTTTGAGTGTCCACAAAAAGATGAAAGCAGCACTAAAGTGAACTTCTTGAAGGTTCCAAGTGCTCAGAAACAGCAACAATCACTCAAGCTTAGTTCACCAGCAGCAATAGCAGAGAGACTTTGCAATGAATGAAATTAAACAAATAAATGCTGAAGATGTTGATTTTAATGCTAAATTTAAAGTGTTATATTTGTCAAACGTAGCATCAAGGAATGGGATGAAACTGGAGAAGATGCTCACAAGGCTTTGGCCAAACCAAGCGAGATGACTCTGTGATAAAGTGTGAGGCTTGCGTTTGGGAAGTCCTGGGTTCAATTCCCAGTGGATTGACCACTCAAGACTTCTTTTTTATCCTCCCTGGTTGGTAGCAAATGCTGGTGTGGATTATATGACACCACAAATTTTCCTGTTCTCCCATTTCTTGTCATTTCCTTATTATGATTCAGGGTCAAAGGATCTGGCAAGTGGACGGAGGGCAAGGAGTTTGCTATGATGACCTGGTGTCTGGCTTGTGATGGACCATCAGAGAGACCTTTCTGTAGGGAGAGATAGGCCTGTTTGGGGGTCTTGCCAGCATCAAGATGTAATATCTGGCATGTGTCTGAGCTTGCTGCCCCACATCTGGTACCCCTCTATGTTTCTTGCTTCATGCCTTCCTTCTGGAGGTTTCCAGAAGCACAAGCAGCCTTCTTGTGTGCTTAAGCGACAAAATCCTCCTCCACTTTCTGATGACCATAACCATAAATGAAAATCAAGATGACTGCAGAAATGAATCATCAACTGGGCAAACAGAAGGAGATTAACTGGGAAATGAAGAGTAAGATGATAAAAACAAATGAATGGCTATTCAGCTTAGAAGGAAAGATCATCAGCTTGGAGACGATCACCAATGTGGCAAAGTGGAGGACCTCAGAAGTGATATGAGAGTAACAGCAAGGGGCTGAAGGTGCTTGTTGAGGAAGTGGTTGGCAGGAGACTTCAGGATCTGAGGACAGACACACTAATCCCTGAAATGACACCATGCCTGCACATGTCAAGCCACAAAAAAAAAAAATTAAAAAAACATAATGGAGCTGTCACTTTTAAAGTATTCCCCTGATATTTCTCCAGTGGCAATATACAATATATGGTCATCTGAAAAAGAAACTATGCAGTCTACAGCTACTCTTCAGCAACAGGTGACAGAGATCCTCAAAGCAGTTCCAGCATCATAGGTGCTCAAAGAGGCCCAGGAGATGGTTGAGAACAGTTTTAAGAACCACCGGTTGGCTGTAGCATTTTGCAGCCACTTAAACTGAGGTAGCAGTAACTATCAAGAATGCTCCAAATATTTGCAAATTGCTGCTGACCAGTTTATGCAAATGCTACTGATTGACATCACAACCACTTTCCTGTCTGAGGAGACTGCATACTCCTTCATTGATGGGGTTCATTATGCCACGCTAAAACAAGAGTCTATGCTTAGTGAGTATAAAACAATCCATGAGTCACTGATGCCCATGTTGATGAAAGGAACCAAGCTGACAGCAACCATAATTTCATAAAGGATGAGAAGCATTCACCGCAACAATGAAAGAAAATTACAATAGTTGTTTAAGAGCTTCCAACAGTGCATGTTGAGATGGAACATACGACAGACTTCCCACCAAAAGGAGCTGTCAGGAAACGAGTAAGGTACATCAAATAGTGGGACAAATCAATGCCATAAAGCCAAGAGTGACTTAAGGCACCCTGTGCTGGAACAGATTCTTCAGAGATGGATGGGTGATAGGGAAGCTATGCTGGGAATTAGTGGACACAGGAGATGCTGTAAATATCATGAGAACTGACATGGTGAAGGACCTGGAGTCAACAAAACCAAACCTACCCTACCAGCTTGTGATGGCACTGGGGACTCTTTGCCCATGAAACAGGCTTTGTTTAAGCTGACCATAGGGGAAGCATCACCAGGTTGTGAGTGTCTGCTACAAAACTGGACAAGGTATTGAGAATGGATGTGCTTAGGAGCCACGAGATGAACGTTGATGTGGTAGGCTACTGCCAAAAGGAGGATATGAAGTTTACGTTCTAGAGCCCAGACAAACATCTGATCCAAGATGAGTAGTGGCTGCATGAAGCAAGGTTGTAGTCCACACTATTATACCTTTCTGCCTACTCTTCCTAGTTCTGCCAGTACCATGCCCCTTGGTGAGCTCTTGGGTAGACCCAGAACTTCTCTACAAAACATTCTATGGACATCAATCTCAAGCCACCCCTTTTGTCACTCCCCAAATTTCTATCCCATATAGCATCTTCAACTCGACTACTGCTTCTTAAAGCCTTTCCAGCCAATTTATTGACAGTGTGGGTGTTATGTATAATCAGACTAACAGCTTTCATGACTAGTTTTCCTTTCAGCTGTGCATATTTGGATTGCACCTCTCATTTCCTATTGCTTGAGAATCTGATCTGCAGGTGATCAAATTCTTTTAATACCTCTATTGGATCACCATTTATAAGCCGTCTTTCATCTCTTTTTAATTTTGATCCTTTCTGGAACACTATTATCTTTTACTTGCTTGTTTCACCTTTAAACCCCATTCTGTACAGAATTTAACAATTTCATTGATAGTATGCTGTAATCCTATCACTGTTACTGCCCCTGCTACGAGATCATCAGCAAATAGTAGTCCTGGTATCTCTTTCTTTCCTATGACTGGGCAATGTTTACACTTTTCATTATTTTATCTAAAATATCATCTATAAATAAATTAAATAATACTGGACTGAGTTTACAACCTTGCCTCAGACCTAAATTTTGCTGCATATACTCAGTAGTTTTACTTCTTTTGTATCTAACACAAAATTTATTTCCTTTGTATAATTTTTGTACCTCCTCAATAAATTAAGTACAGAGAGAGCCATAAAACTATGAACCGGCTGTGCGGTATTTTTCCTGTCTGTGTCCGTATGTGTTAACTCAGTCAGCTCGCCAAGTGAAAGTACGATTTGCAGAAAGATTTCCAGGTATACAAGTTCCAGGCCATACAACAACCATGAACTTGCCAATAAATTTCAGACCACAGGAAGTGTTCAGGCTAAGAAATCTAAAAGATGGCAAAAGAGTTATAGGGCCAATTGTTTTCGAGTCAACAGTTGACGCCCATACATATGTGAATACAATTTTGCCCCCCCCTTTTTTTTAGAGAATTAACACACAGGGAGCTTGATTTTGCCTTTTTTCAACAAGACTTTACAACAGCTTATACAGCCAATATTTTGATGAGAACAATTGAAAGTGCATTTGAGGACAGAATTATCAGTAGAGATTTGTGGCCCTCTCGGTCCCCCGACCTAACCCCCTGTGATTTCCATCTCTGGGGTAACTTAAAACAAAGTGTACAAGACAAACCCACACACCTTGGAAGAATTAAAACAAAATATCTGCCAGGAAATTGCCAGCATTTCTCAACGTGAAATATGGCAAGTGATGGATAGTTTCCTAAAGAGGTGCAAAAAATGTATGGATAATGACGATGGTAGTTTCAGCATCTCCTTTCATAAAGTTGGCAAGTAAAATCTTTAAAAGTAGTTTTAAAAATGTTGTATGGTTTCATCCGCGTCTTTCTATGATAGCTGCAGATGGCAACGAGTGCCGAGGATGCAGACAGGAAAAACACTGCGCAGCCGGTTCATAGTTTTGTGGCTCTCTCTGTACTTACTCCTTTATTCCTCACTCTATATGCCAAAGTGTCCCTGTTTACAGTGTCGAATACCTTCTTGAAGTCTGCAAGAAATATATATACCCTACCCCTTTTATTTCTTAGGTACTTGTTCACTATAGTTTCAATTATTATGTTATCTATTGTTCTTCTTCCTCTCTTAAAACTTGCTTGGTATTCTGCCCACTCGTATAATCTTCTAGCTAATACCAGTGTATATCTTACCTAATATGGATAATGAACTAATTCCTCTGTAATTGCTTGGGTTATTTGTGTATCCTTTCCCTTTTAATAGTACAATAATGCTCACTTTCCAATTCTCAGGCATCACTTTCTTCTCTTTAAATCCATTAAATAGTTCTGTCAAGAGCTTTATGCCTCCTCCTATTTCCCCAAATGTTTTCCAAAATTCCCTCAGAATTTCATCAACCCCTGTAGCCTTCTTCTGTTTCAGTCTTTTTATCTCATACTCTACCTCTCTAACTGTAATCTCTTTGTCTAAGTAATCCACTCTATTCACAAAGTTTTCCAAATATGCTTCACTTCCTTGAATTCTTCCTCTCCCCAATAAGCTTTTATAATATAATTTCCATTTCCTTGGTGCTATCTTATTATCTATCTACTTCTTTCTAGAAATATTCTTAACAACTGACCATATATATTTATTTATCTTTACCTCTGACCACCTCCTTAAACTTTTCTCCTATTCTCTGTTGCCATTCCTTCTTTTTCTCGTCTAGTAAGCTTTTATAGCCTCTTTTAATTAATAAGAAAATTTGCCTATCATTCTCCTCTTCTGACCTTCACCATCTAGACGCTCTTTAAATATTTCTTTCTTAGCCTTTAAACACTCAACATTGCGACCCCACTGTTTTTCATTTACTTAGGATTCACTTCCATCCTACTTCCTGCCCACTTAACCATTGAGTCTAACGCTTCCAATGTTACCTTTATCCTTACTAACTGTAATGCTTCTGTAACACTGGATCTTATTAATTCCCCACATTTTGATATCAAATTACTCCTAAATTGATCTGCATGCTCCGCTTTCCATTTATAACTTCTGGTTTGTTGCAGTGCTATTATTTCATCTTCCTTGTAACTTAGCCCTAGTCCTATTTTCATTTTTAGCAGAAAATTACCACTATTTGTTGTGATGTTCATGATTTTAAAATCTTCCATCACCTCATCGATCCTTGTGCTGCATTGCATATATCAATTACACTCTGGCCGGTTACATTCACAAATGTGAACTCTCCCCACTGATCCTCTCCCTTGGTCCCATTACACAGTATTACATTATTCTGTTCGCAAAATTCAATCAGTTTTCTGCCTTCTGCATTTATTACTTTATTTTTTAAGTTAGACAATCTGCACATTACTGTAAAGAAAAAAGGATTAATCAATTTTCAGACAATCCAAAATAGGAATGAAATCCAAGTAAATATTAATATAAATAATGAAGAAATTAATGAGGTAAACAATTCTAACTTTTTAGGAATAATACTGGACAAACATTTCACATGGGACAAACAAATAGATAAAGTTTGCAATAAAGTAAGTTCAAGAATTTTCTTCTTAAAAAAATGGCAAAAATTGATACAAGGGCAGATCGAGAAGTTACACACAATAATTTTTTTATGAAAAAAAAAAATCACAAATGAAACTTACACCTTTTACCTATTTTTCGACATAGTCACCAAGTTTCTCAACACATTTCTCCCATCGTGATACCAGTTTCAATAAGCCCTGTTCGTAGAAGTCTGTTTCCTTGGAATATAGTCATCTGCGGACTGCTGATTTCACTTACGCATCTGTCACAAAGCATTGGCCGGCCAGGAATTTTTTCATGGGACCAAATAGATGAATGTCCAATGGTGCAAGGTCCGGACTGTATGGTGAATGCTGGAGCACCTCCCAACCAAATTTGGCGATTTTCTGACGAATAGCAGCAGCAACATGGGGGCGAGCATTGTCATGAAGAATTTTGACATAGTCAGCATTCATGTTGTGGCATTTGTCATGAAGGGTACGGCGCAACTTAACCAAAGTTTTCATGTAGGCTGCAGCATTCACAGTGGTCCCATGTTCAGCAAAGTCCACCAATACAAACATCATGCATATCCCAGAACACCGTTACAAGCACTTTCCTAGCAGATTGAGTCACTTTGAATTTTTTCTTCAGTAGGGAAACAGCGTGTTTCCACTCCATACTTGCCTGCTTGGTTTCGGGTGTGTAGTGGTATGTCCACGACTCATCACCAGCAACGATTCCTTTCAGAAAGTCATGCTTTCTGCGGTGTACCACGTTAGATGATCCAAGCTTGTCATCATTCGCTGGCCCTTGTGGTTGTCTGTCAGGTTCTAATGCACCCAGCGAGCACTAACTTTACGAAATTTCAATGTGTCATGAACAATATTGTACACTGCACCATAGGAAATGTTGAACTGTTGCGATAAGGTTTGCAGTTGCACACGCGGATCGTTCAAAATTGCCGCCTCAATGCCTCTGACATTCTGCGGGGTTGCAGCTGTTACCGGCCTCCCACAGCGTGGCAAATCACTAAGGTTCACATAGTCCTCTAGGAAGAATGCACACCACCTGGAGACATTGCTACGGTCCATACAATCATCCCCATACATGCCACGCATGTCCCTGAGAATATCACTCGGTTTATACCCTCTGGCCCACAAATATCGAACCACACCTCTCTGCTCTTCACACGTGAATGACAGTAACATGCGCGCCATCTTTGTTGCGTAGTTCACGCTTCTCTTGTTAGAGCTGCACATGAAACAAAAAATACCCTCTGTAGTGAAAACTTCAAACTATATCTGTGTGAAATTGCAACATTCCAGCTGCAATACCAAGGCAGAAAAAAATTATTGTGCATTACTTTTCGATCTGCCCTTATAAACATCTTAATGAGCATCTATAATGGATTAATATACCCACATTTATGATATGGAACTACAGTTTGGGACAAACTATCAAGTGCACCAAAAGACATTTTATATTACAGAAAAGAGCAATTAGGGTAATGGTAGCTCTAAAGCCACAGGAATCTAGCAGAAATTATTTTAGAAAATTAAATATTCTAACTCTCTATTCACTCTATATCTTTGAGGTAATAATGTATCCAAAACATAATGAAAATCATACAGAAATTAACAGCCAGACTCACAACCATTTCACCACGGGTAACACACATTTCCATTAGATTACAAATGTTCAAGATGAAACCCACTGTTGCCATTGTATGGTTTTTAATAAACTACCAACACACATGCAACAAATAAAAGATATAAAACAATTTAAAAAGGAGCTGAAAAAATATATGGTTCAATGATGTTATTACTCAACAGATGAATTAATAAATGATTAAATTTTAGTATTGTTATACTTTTCGTAGTATAAATTATGAAATTTTTCTATTAGACAAAACTGTACATATCAGCTTAAGGGAAAACTTTGTACATACATTTTCATTGTAATAGCTTGTAAGAGTAGGATTGTATATAGGTAGAACTTAATGTATTGTATTGTGTAATGTAACTTCTTTTGTGCATAGCATTCTCTTGACAATGTCACGAATTCGTGTCATTTTAATTGGCAGATAAACAAATGAAATGAAATATTTACTTTTCCTCTCCTCTTCATCATTTTTTTCCCAAGTATATCTGTTTTCTATATTTAAACCTCTTATATTATATTCCCTCAATCTGGCATTGAGATCACTTACTGCAATAAACTCTATATTAGGATTTTCCCTTCTTAGTTCTTCCAAACAATCATTCAGTTTTGTATATAAATTGTCATTATAAAACTCTGATGATTCTGTTGAGTTATAAACTATAGTTAACCCTATACAAACTTTCACCCCTGTTACCCTATTTGTCTTTAGCCACATTACTTGGCCTTCTTCTATACTCAACACTTCACACACGTTTATTTCACTGCTCTTGTTAATAAACACTTCAATGCCACCGGAGACCCTCCCTCTTTTACTTTCCTTTTACCATGATCGCCTATTACATCTATCTTCCCATGTTTCCACCACTGCTATCATGCTCCCTAGCTCTAGTACTTCACATACTTCACCATTTAGCACTTTCGACATAACCCTTCTACATTAAATAACACCACTTTCAAATCCAATCCCTATCTTGAATCACTTCTTCTGCTTTGTATTTCTCCAACTTTACTCTGTATCTAGTTCTCCTATCATGCATTGCTGCATCCTCTTTCTTCTCCAGTTCCAAAATGCTTCCTTCTGGGGTTGCCACC
The DNA here is from genome assembly GCA_030765065.1 of Deroplatys truncata. Classification (NCBI taxonomy): domain Eukaryota; kingdom Metazoa; phylum Arthropoda; class Insecta; order Mantodea; family Mantidae; genus Deroplatys; species Deroplatys truncata. The sequence goes on along the minus strand of CM060990.1, from coordinate 17,608,717 downwards.
ACTTTGAGTCGGTTCCCACTCAGCTGCTGCCAAGGTCATTGCCTCTTGCTTTTCACTTTCGCTCGGTGTGACATATCCTCTTGGCAACGTCATGCCGTTTGCTGCTTCTCCTCCAATCTCCTCTCCACGCACGTGTCCAGCTTGTGTTTCTGTGGTCACTCTCGCTCGCTGTGACATATCTTCTTAGTGATGCCATGTCGGTTGCTGCTTCCCCTCCAATCTCCTCTCCACGCACGTGTCCAGCTTGTGTTTCTGTGGTCACTTTTGCTCGCTGTGACATATCTTCTTAGTGATGCCATGTCGGTTGCTGCTTCCCCTCCAATCTCCTCTCCACGCACGTGTCCAGCTTGTGTTTCTGTGGTCACTTTCGCTCGCTGTGACATATCTTCTTAGTGATGTCATGTTGGTTGCTGCTTCCCCTCCAATCTCCTCTCCACGCACGTGTCCAGCTTGTGTTTCTGTGGTCACTTTCGCTCGGTGTGACACATCTTCTTAGTGATGTCATGTCGATTGCTGCTTCCCCTCCAATCTCCTCTCCACGCACGTGTCCAGCTTGTGTTTCTGTGGTCACTTTCGCTCGGTGTGACACATCTTCTTAGTGATGTCATGTTGGTTGCTGCTTCCCCTCCAATCTCCTCCCCATGCAAGTGTCCGGCTTGTGTTTCTGTGGTCACATCTGTCTCCATCGCTGTATTAGTTTTCTCTGCTGAATCTGCATTCCTTTTGTTTCATTTATCTGAAATTTGTCACTGACCCATGTCCTGTTTCCTTCCATCTATCCATAATTCTAAGCCTTTTACAAAATATTTTTTCCTTTCTTGTCTGGCTTGGTTCATTTTCGCTAGTAAAAATCTTATCTCTCTCTCTCTTCTTTTCTGTAGTCCTGTTCTACAAAATTGCTCATTCCTTTCAATTTCCTTCCATGGTTCAAAACTGCCCATTTTATTTTGTTAGTTGCAAATTTTACTACTATAGGTCTGACTTTGTTGCTTCTTCTTCCAATTCTGAAACATGTTATGATTTCCCAGCCTGGCAATTTTATATCCATGTGCTTTTCTAATATTTCTTCCACTATTTGCTCTAAACCTTTCTCTTTATTTTCCTCCACTCCAAGTATCACAACGTTGTGTTTTCTTGTCTCCATTTCCATTTTCTTTTCCAACCTTTCTCTGCAGGTGTGTGGCTCTTCATGTACTTCCTTAGTCGTAGTGTACAGCATTCCTTTCATTTCTTCTATCTTTCTGTCAATATTTAATTCTATTCTCTTTTCTATTTTCCTCAGGTCCATTATGTCCTCTGAAATTATTTTTAACATTGCCATTATTTGTGTCATATCTTCAGGTCCTGGATTTAATTCTACTCCTCCAATGATCAGTAGTACAGCCAGTATTGCCAGCAACCACAAGTACTCCTTTGTTGCTTGTTTTCCTCTCTCTTCTTTCTCACTTTCTCATTTATATAGCAGCCAATTCTGGCCCGATAAGCTTCCAAATCTACACCCATTTTTCCAGTCAATCTTCTCCTCATAGAGAGCCATGTACATGCAACCGCTTGCTTCTGCTATTTGTGCCAGGCTCCTTCTATGAAATTAGTACTGCACCACATAGGAATTTTCAGATTTGCACAACCTCACATTGGTTTAAATGCAGGCACTGATACATGCTATACCGGCATTTACTGGCCAATAATATTAATTTGATTTAATTGCTGTATAACTATAGATGTTGCCAAGCTCAGAATGGACTGGCATGGATAGTCACTTGTTTCAGCAAGACGCTATGCAGGCGGAGAACTACTGTTACCACCAGAAGTCTTGGTGGACTTCCACAAGTACCTATATGGTTAGTAATTTCCTAAGGACTCTCTATTCCACCCTCCTCCTGTGGCCCATATAATTCACATATGGGCCAGACAACTCTATGGATCCAGAGACTATAAGAATAAACTTTACTTTGGAATATCAGAAAGGATGCGTTAATCAAAAACTTCTACCAGAATTGTGGGGTCACTCCAGCAAGGTGGAATAGAAGTTGCGGCAGCAGCTATCCCTGTGAATTCACCTGCTGAAATAACTCAAGCCTTAGAAAGAAGCAGATGGCAAAATGGGGCCACTCCTGAGGGAAACACAAGTAGGAATTAGGCCTAGCTGGGAGTACACTATGATGAGGAGCTATGTCCAGCAAAATGCTACTCGGCCTATTTTGTTTTGCTGTTAGAATTATTCCATTGGATATAAAATATTATAATACAACAATATATCAGATGAAAAAGAAAGGACTATGTCAAAGTTATTTATTTTCATTTACTACAAAAAAATATGAGGGGTCAAGTGCATGCCTTTTGTGTGATGCAGACCCATAATGCAATAAACAGAGCTGCAATATTTGTACTTTATGTTCTGTAGAAAACATTTTTAATTTAAAACATGTTTTTCTGGAGTTCCTTCTAGGCTCTATGACATTTTTTTGTGAGAGGCAACATCTATAATAATTATAATCAATATCAGCAGCAAAATATAACTTTCAGAATATATATTAGGCTATGAGTTGAATATTTCAGTTAAAGCTCAAAGATATGTTGTATCTGTAAAAATACCTTGCTTTTCCAAAATTCATTCCAATGGAGCGTCCACAGCCCTTACATGCATAATTCTGTGCATCCAAGCCTGGCTCATTGGGTAATTTGCCCAGCTGCTGCACCAGATTTCCAAATTCCTAAGGGAAGAGATCATCATTTATTCAACTACACTCCTTAATCACATGGTACAACAACTTAATGTACCAAAATTAATGACAGGCAGTTACCCATTATCTCAAATGTCCAAAAATGAGTAGTATTAACAGAGGGAAGATATGTCTAAATACTAATTAAAACTGAGTACAGTACAATATTCTATATACATCTTTGTTTGGCTTTGCTACTTTGTCTACCAAGTTCCAAAAGAAGAAATTACTGTATTGGCCTGAAAATAAGCCACACTTCTGGTTCAAATTTCAATGGCAAAAAGTTGGGTTATGGCTTATATTCACTACCTTGACTTTTTAAATACCTTTGCTGTTAAAATGTATGCTCATTTGCAACAATACAGCTAGCATCTGCAACCAAAACTGGCAGTATTTTATTATACAACAATGTAAACTTTAACCAGCATTTTGGCATTAACATTGTGTACCTATATTGTTTTGTTAGTTTCCCCCAATTCAGTTTAGTTTCAGAGAGAAGCTGCACACTGGCAGGAGAGCTTGTGTTTTGCTGTAATGAATGATCATTTGGAGCGAAAAGCATCAAGCCAAGGTATTCAGCATAGTTATGATGTAATCTTCAAACTTACAGTTGTGTTTTATGCCAATATCACAACCAACAGAGAGGCTGGAAGAAAGTATGCACTGGATGAATGTGTTTGGTGCCAATGTGATGTACCACATGCTAGGAAAAATATTTATGCATGTGCAAGTACAACAAAATAAACATTTATACGCTTTTTTCTTCACTCAACTCAGACGAGGCTTATGTTAGTGCCAAGCTTTTCTTTCTTTTCCCCCTCAAATTTAAGGGTGCAGCTTATATGAGAGGGCAGCTTATTTTTGGACATTAATTATTTTGGATAACCTTAAGGTCATTCTTAACTATTTTCAGAAATAAAGTAGATGCATAATACTATTGGGAGGTGTAAGTATTTATTTCCTTAATGAGAGGCATAGTAAACCAATTTATAACTTCAAGTAACATCTTCACACTCAATGCAGCATGTCACTACTATTGGTTTAAATCACAATTGCTCACTTAAATTTATGGGTGTTTTCAAGAAAATCATTATTTACTCTATTACAGGTTTAAATACACAAACTTCACTACAAACTACACATTTACCTTGTAATAACTAGAAAAAATTTTTCAGGGTAGTTACTCCATATGTCACATCATCCTCTCTTGTTGCTGGGCTACTGATACTGTTGCAGATTTGTCCACTTGTTTATGTTTAATATTTATGAGGAGTTGCTTTTGCCTGGTTTTTAGATACCATTTTATTTTCTAATATAAACTTTACTGCAATCTTACAAACCACTTCCATGATTTATTTTCTGGAGCAATTTTTGCAAGGTTTGATTTCAGCATCTTCTTAATGGAGAATCTATTGTATGGTGCTAGTGTGATGTTGAATTCATTGAAAATGTTTTGTATGCGATATTTTTTGAGATCTTGACTTCTTTAGTCCTACATAAAGTAATGGATCCTTTTTGTCTACAGAATTTAGCTTATTTTCTTGTCCACCAAGTCTCTTTAAATTCTATTATTCATTGCAATTTCCATTATTTTTGGTATTACTTATTATACTTGTGATTTTGTCCAGTTTTTCTTAATACTGTCACCCTTCACTGTTTTCTTGTCACTGCTTTATTTTTATCTAGTTCAAATTCACTCTGCCACTTCACATCCTTTGTGACATAGCCTCTTCACTTCACTTGGGAGTCAAATACAAGACCTCCACAACCCATCGCTCCACAGTAGCACTCACTGCACGTCACAACAGATCCAACTCGCTCGGAGAACTGCTCTTGATGTCGTACTGAAATGCGCACGCTGATTGACTCAACTCAACTCCTGCAAGAGGTTCGCTTATATAGTCAGTGGAACCTTTCCACAAGGTTCCCAAACATTCTACAACTATTTCGACACACTTTCTGGAGAAGGGGGGTGAAGAAGCTTCCAGAAGGTTCTAGTTATCTGCTGATAGCACGCCCGGTTTTTACGCTGGCGAGCGGCAGTTATCGTTGTTTACTCTGACAACGCAGCACCAACCTCCCGATAAGCTTGGCCCATAGCTGCTGCTTCACAAAACTGACATTAATTTAGGGGGGCATTTATATCCATATTGTAACAAACAAGAACACCAGCTTTTGTTAAACACACTTTATTCAACTTAACATAGCAAAAAGTTTACATTGAGACACTTTTGTCATATGCTGAGAACAGAACACAGCTGATCAGTCGAATCAAATCACAACTGGACTGCTGAGTCACAACTGAACTGCACTCAGGACTATCTTAACTCCTCGACTTCTTGACAGCACTTAACTTCGTAACTTCTTTACTAACAGAGCTCAAATGATTGGACAGAGCAGCCCTTTAATATAAGCCCAGCATACAAAGTGGAATGTTCTAGAAAGGGAGGCTACTAGAACATGCCAAAATCAATGTTCTGGAATAGGGAAGTGGCACATAATGGGCTATTGTTCCAACAGCTGGTTGAAGGCCCCACCCAGGTGTTGAGCTGGAAGATGCTTACTGGTCCATCTGTGTGTCTTTCCTGTGAAAGTAAAGTCAAATTTTCCCACTGCAGTAAAATACTTTAAGGTCTGGGAATGAAAGGAACCCATCCATTTATATTTCCAATGTAAAATTTATGTCCTTATTAAACCTACAGAATAGCACGAGAGGTTATATTGTATTTTTAATTATACATATACAGTCAAGTCCAGGTTATCCAATCTTCAGTCATTCAACATTCTGTATTATCCAACACTATTTATGGTAGACAACATTTTTATTTTACAGTAGCTTTGGTGGGGCAGTAAATCAGCACACTATAGTATTCTGCGATGCCAAGCTGTACACATCCCTTTTGTGCATGCGCGAGTGCTGGACTGGCAGCTACACTACTCTGCTGTCTGTGACTCAGTGTTGAGCAAGGCTTTGTAGGGTATGGTCATGGTTGCTTTCAGTTCCTTGTGACTATGGCCAGTAAAAAGGAAGAAAGTGGTTGTTTTCAAGGAAGATCAATTAAATGCATTAAAGAGACTGGACAAAGGTGAAACACTTCAAAAAGTTGCTTCAGACTATGGTGTTGGGCATGTTACAGTGGGAGATTGGTAAAGAAAGTGGAAGAAATTGAAAAGTTATTCTGCATTACCAGAGTAACAGATGAGGCATTAAAAACAGAAAAACAATGAAAAATTGCGAGTATGAAAAAGTAAGTAAAGCACTATTTCTTTGGTTCACACAAAACCAGAACAAAGGTGTGCCAATATCAGGTCCTATTCTAACAGAGAGTGTGATTTATTTTCAAAAGGAATTCAACAAAGGGGACTCTAACCTCATGGCCAGTGTTGGGTGGCTTGACCGCTGGAAAAAATATTACAGCATTACGCAGCTTAATGTCTGTGGAGAAAAACTGCCTGCAAAACCTAAAGAAGTTTTGAATTTTAAAAAGAAATTCTATCTGGGGATCAAATATTCCACTGCGATGAAACTGGTCTAAACTGCAAGATGCTACCATCTGAAACACTTGCAGTCCAAACTGAGACTTCTGCACCTGGCTACAAATGTTGTAAAAAAGAGTAACAATTCTCGCATGTAGCAATGTTGCAGGAAACCTCAAACCAAAAATCCTTATGACTGGAAAATCAAAGAACCCAAGGGCATTTAAACACTTTTCGGTCAATTCTTTACCATGCATTACACATGCCGAAAGGCTGCCTTGGTGTCTGCTGACCTCTTTAAAAACTGGTTTTTCACACAATTTGTCTAAACTGTAAAAAGGTTTTTAACCTCGATCAATGTGCCAAGAAAAGCAGATGTATTCGACAATGCCATCACACCCAAATGAAGAACAACTTAGAAGTGGCAACATCATAGTAATATTTCTCCTGCCTGTTGTTACCTAATTATGTTAGCCTATGGGCCAAGAAGCGCTGGAAACACTGAAAAGAAAATATGGTCGAAAACTTTTCATCCATCATAGAAGAAATCAACAATGGCAAGGGCATAATTGATAAACTAAAAAAAATCAACATGAAAGATGTAGCTTTTTGGAAAGCTGAGGCTTGGAATGAAGCCGAGACAACATAGCAAAGCCATGGAATGCTTGTTGGGCGAGGAAGAAAATCAAATTGAGAAGGAACAAGAAGTTACAGAAAACATGCTTTCTTTATTGAAATACATTCCTGGTTGTTGTGAAGATGCTACAATTGAAGATGTGAGTGATTGGTATAAACAAGATCAGTAGTTAAAACTGGCAGACACTGACATTGTAGATCTAGTAAATAGAAAAGAAAATGAAGATGAACCAAGTACTAGGGCAGAGCAAATGGTGCACAAGATGATGCATAGTGAAGGATTAAGTGCGTTGGAGACAGCATTAACTTACGTGGAACAACAGTCTGAAGTGAGTGCTATGGACATGTTGATGTTTCGGCAATGGCAGGATCTCGCAGTGAGAAAACGTCAATCAGCAGGCAAGCAGACATTAATAACATCCTTTTTTTCTTAAACATTGTAAATGTACATATATACATATGCATATTGTGTTCTCTTTGTTCATTGATGTTCTGTTCTACCCTTTCTATTCAGCAAATAAAATATGTTACTATAACACATGTCTTATTGTAGCATAGGCCTACATTTCCTAGTTATTCTGCATTAACCGACATTTCTCTTATTTGACCTCTTCCTGGTCCAGTTTAGGTCGGATAATCGAGACTCTACTGTACTTTGACTTTCTGCACAGAATGGTAGCATTTAACTTAGTAGTAAACATGAGTAAAGAAATTAGCTGATTACTTTATTTCATTAACTGTGCACTGTAGTGGCCACATGCAAATGGAAAACCCAACTGTTTGTGTATCACACAAATCACTATGTGGTGATACAAGATTGAATGCCTGTTGTTTTTCCTAGACTTTAGATGCAATATCTCAATCAGATGGAAGTATTTCCAGATAAAATGCTTTATTGTCACAAAATGCTTACATTTAAGTGTGAGCAAAAGCCCTGTAAGCAGGTGACTTATCAGGCTGTAAATAAATAAGAAAAATACATTTAAACAAAAGTTAGACCTTGGTTATAAGATAAATTTACAATAAAATATTTACAGAAATTCGGTGTAGGTGAGAATACAATACATTGGTAACCCTTTTGTACTTATGTCTGGATACATACTACTATTTACATAATGAATATAAGGTTGACTTATGAAGAACTGACACATTTATTTCTTTAACTGTTTCAAAACGAGTTATGCTAGCAACAACTTATTATACCTGAAATGAGAGGAATTTTGGGAGATTATATAATTGCCAAAGCAAAACGGAGGATAATGCTTACAAGTATGCAAGGGAAATGCGGAAAAGGAATTTGAGTCAACTACAATATAGGTTAGATAAAGAGGAATGGGATGAAGTATATAAAGCATGCAATACACATTAAAATGGAAAATCTTTCTACAGAAGTTCAGTCTCCACTTTGACCTAGCTTATCCACTTTCAAAACAATTAGTCAGACATAAAACAAGGGAAAAAATAACTTTACCACATGAATTAGTTCTACTGAAAGTAAAATGAAGCGCACGTATAAATTCTTTAAATTTACCAAACTACATTTATATAATAATGCGTACAACTTGTATAAAAAACATTATAAAAAAGCACAACTTGTACTAAAGACTGAGAAAACTGAAAATAAATAATATATTCCCATAATGCACAAAAACAGTTTGGAATTTTATAAACAAGCAGACTAAACCACAGGCAGATAAGTATACAAATATATGATATACTTCAACAAAGATGGGAAGATGATAAACAATCCATCCAATATCTGTAAATTATTCAAAACCATCTTTGTAAATACAAATGATGATCCCAATATTGATGATAGTAATAAAAATAATAATACAAGTAGCATTATGACTAAGGACAAAACTATAATAAATAGCATGTACACTACGTGATCAAAAGTATCCGGACACCTGGCTGAAAATGACGTACAAGTTTGTGGTGCCCTCCATTGGTAATGCTGGTAGGCAATATGCTGTTATCCCACCCTTAGCCTTGATGACAGCATTCACTCTCTCAGGCATACTTTCAATCAGGTGCTGGAAGGTTTCTTGGGGAATGGCAGACCATTCTTCACGGAGTGCGGAACTGAGGAGAGGTATCGATGTAGGTCGGTGAAGCCTGGCACAAAGTCGGCATTCCAAAACATCCCAAAGGTGTTCTATAGGATTCAAGTCAGGACTCTGTGCAGGCCAGTCCATTACAGGGATGTTATTGTCATGTAACCACTCCGCCACAGCCCGTGCAGTATGAACAGGTGCTCGATCGTGTTGAAAGATGCAATCGCCATCCCCAAATTGCTCTTCAATAGTGGGAAGCAAGAAGGTGCTTAAAATATCAATGTAGGTCTGCGCTGGGATTGTGCCACACAAAACAACAAGGGGTGCAAGCCCCCTCCAGGAAAAACGCGACCACACCATAACACCACCACCTCCAAATTTCACTGTTAGCACTACACATGCTGGCAGATGACGTTCACCGGGCATTTGCCATACCCACACCCTGCCATCGGATCGCCACATTGTGTACCGTGATTCGTCACTCCACACAACGTTTTGCCACTGTTCAAGCGTGTAATGTTGACGCTCCTTACACCAAGCAACGTGCTGTTTGGCATTTTCCTGTGTGATGTGTGGCTTATGAGCAGCCGCTTGACCATGGAATCCAAGGTTTCTCACCTCATGCCTAACTGTCATAGTACTTGGAGTGGATCCTGATGCAGTTTGGAATTCCTGTGTGATGGTCCGGATAGATGTCTGCCTATTACTCTTTATGACCGTTTTCAAATGTTGGCAGTCTCTGTCAGTCAACAGATAAGGTCGGCCTGTACGCTTTTGTGCTGTACATGTCTCTTCATGTTCCACTTCACTATCACATCAGAAACAGTGGACCTAGGGATGTTTAGGAGTGTGGAAATCTCGCGTACAGACTTCTGACACAAGTGACAACCAATCACCTGACCACGTTCGAAGTTCGTGAGTTCCATGGAGCATCCCATTCTGCTGTTTCACGACATCTAATGACTACTGAGGTCGTGGATAATGAGTACCAGGCAGTAGGTGGCTGCGCAATGCACCTAAGATGAAAAACGATGTTTGTGGGGGTGTCTGGATACTTTTGATCACATAGTGTATCTTTATGACACAAATGAAGAGGAGATCGACAAAATAACTAGTAACTTTAAAAATCAAAATTCAACAGGGTGGGATGTGTCATCTAAGATACTAAAACACTGCAAACATGAGCTATTGAATATATTGGTGTATTTAATAAATTTCTCAATGAACGAGGGCTTCTTCCCAGATGCATTAAAAATAAATGTTGTACAACCAATGCATAAAGGGGTTCAAATACTAATGTTAGCAATTACCAACCAATTACCCTAACCTCTGTTTTCAGTAAAGTATATCAGAAGGTTCTTATGAATAGAATAAATGGTTTTCTATAATCAAATAATATCCTAAACAGTTTTCAACATGGCTTTATAAATAAACTCTCAACTGTAACAGCTAGAGCAGAATACATGCACAAACTATTTCAATTGAAAGATAGCAATAAAAAGACTGCAGGAATCTACTTAGTCCTCTCTAAAGCCTTCGATACCGTTTCTCATGATTACCTAATTGCAAAACTAGAATACTATGATTTCAGAGGACATGTTAACAAATTATTGGCATCATACTTAAAAAATTGTGTGCAGTGTACCAAATTAAGTTAGAAAAAGGGAATGTTATAGATACTGTCAAATCAGAATATAATATAGTAAAGTCGGGGTAACCCCAAGGATCAATGCTTGAGCCTACACTTTTCTTGATCTATGTAAACAATCTGCCTACACCACAAAACAGTAAAGTAATTTCCTACACCAATGATACATCCTTAATAGTTGGAGTGATTGCATTGATACACTAGAACAAAAAACAATTAATGTAATTGGGGAAATCCTATAATATCTTCTATATAGTGGATTGAAGCTAAACATGGATAAAACTAAAATTATGGTATTCCAAAAGACTAACAATCCTACAGATAAACTAAACATAAATATTAACAACAGTACCTTGGAGCAGGTAAACAACTTTAAATTTTTTGGTATAAACACTATGAAAATTTAATTCACAAGTGGACACAGTTTGCAAAATAATGAACTTGGGACTATTTCTACTAAGACAATTGGCGAAATAAAATACAAGAACAATTATATTCTAAATACAGCTTACTGTGGAATTATTTACCTACATTTAGCATATGGAATAGAAATCTAGGGGTACAAGTAAATCCAATATTGACAGGATATTAAAAATACCAAAAATACCCCCCCCCAAAAAATGCATCAGCTGCATGTACAACCTTCACTATCAACAGTCCTGCAGAGATACATTCATACAACAAAATATATAACCGTAGTCTCTCTATATGTATATAAAAGTATCTTACTTGCCAAAAATAAGAATGAATTTAACGTGCTCAATAAAGACTGCCATAACCATGATACTAGGAGGGTAAACGATTTTCATAGGGTGAGCACAAATAAAAATCAAACTAATAAAGACCCTTATAAAATAGGAGCCATATTATATAGTAACCTACCAGTGCAAGTAAAGAATAACATAAATATCAAATTAAAAATTGTTTTAAAATCCTACCTAATTAAAAAGTGACTATACAGTATTGCAGAATTATACTGTTTGTGCATATCTATAATTATATTTTGTATATATTTGTAATAATTACCAACTGATTATAACTTCACTTTTGATATTAATACTCTGACAATATCAGATGCTCTTGTAAAGAGTCTATTGACTGCAATAAAGATTATTATTATTTCAGGACTTTTCACTTTCTTTCTTCTCACATTGCTTTACTCTTTGTCGGGTTGAGCTGAAGTTTGTTGTTCTGTCCCCAATTATGCGAGATGTCCAGAGTAGCACGTGCATACTGAGCTCATTAAAAGAAGCGCCATCACCAGCATAAGCAATGACATCGGATCCAGTCGGGCAAGGCTGTTGCAGGTCATCATATAAGGTGTTCCAAAATTCAGCACTGCAGCTGCATCCATGAGGACATCGCTTGACTACATTTTTGGTGGGTGCACTTCCAATTTTAAGTATAGCTTTTTGGTTTGAAAAATATGCTTGTATTAATTTATATAAATTTCTGGGATATTGCGTACATTGCTTAAAGCTTACAATAAATGTCCTAAAAGGAATCACATGTAATTCTCCAATAGCAATTGACCAGAGAGCCACAAAATTTCAAGATCTTGTTTTTGGATACTTGTCTGTCCAACCATCTGATTATAACTTCACTTTTGTCTGGCCATAGATTGGCAATGTAAAAAGAAATAATGCACAAAATAATCATTGTCATTAATAAGAAACAATCATTTTACTTTACATGTAATAATATAGGGACTTGAGAAGATGCCTCTCATTAGAAAAAGGTAAATATAGCATCGGTTAAATTCCTAAACAGTTTTAAACACTACTGCGATCCAGCATTCCCATTAGTGAAAATCAAAATGAAAGCTAAACTTCTAAAATTAATAATCAATTAGATTAAAATCTCTATTCTATATGAAGCATCTCACAAGAATACAAATAAATGAAATAAAAGTGTATAAACTTCCAACTGCCATCTCAAAAAATGAATGAAGAGTGATATGGAAGTCTATATACAGCAGACAGATACATCCTGGTGGAAATAAATGAACTGAATTGAATCCCTATCAAATACTAATTTAAAACAAATATGATGTTACTGCAGAATCCGCAGAATCAGCTAAGCCATTTAGCAAGTACAGAGAGATTGCTTTGTGACCCAGCCAGAATCGCGTGCATGCGTGATTCTCTTGCACTCCAGGACCTCAGTATTGTTCCACAAGCTCACTAGCTGTGAATGACCTACTCAAGGAAGGATTGGCCATGAATACCAACTGTTAGTTGCTACCTTTTGTTCGTGCTGTAAAGACTAGTTTTTCATTGTGCATCTTAGAAGTAAAGGCTTATTCAAAAATCTGTGCTGTGTGTGAATTACTTTAGAATATTCTTATTATTGTTGCTGTTCTTGTTATTAGATCACTGAAATGCATACTGAAAAATTTATGCTTGAACAAAGAAATTTTATGTTCTATATATACATAAAAGCCAAATCATGTAAACAGAGGTGTAGATAATTTCAGAAAACATTTCTTCGTATTCCAGTTACAAATACAGATACTGTCAGATGTATAGTTAATAAGTTTAAGACAATGGGATCACCAAACCCTAAACCTAAGAAGTTAAAAATTAATTTGAGTTTTATTTATGGATACTCTTAACTACTATAGTCCTCAGTGTCCCATTCTATATTGGGCGTCAAAGATCAGAAATTTTGCTCAAGCCTTCTTTATAAGGCTTGAGGTTCTTTTATGTGTCATAAATCAATGACATGGGACCACCAGCTTTACTTCCGTTCTGAAGGAAGCCATTCTAAGGATTTTTATGCCCAAAGGAAGCCATTCTAAGGATTTTTATGCCCAAAAATATCCATTGCCCTCCACCAGGTTTGAACCCATGATCTTTGGAACCAGAAGTTAGTTGGTACCCAGAGGACGACAAACCTAAGAAGTGAAAAGTAATGTTCTAACGGAGGAAAAAATTGATGAAATTGATGCACTCTCTAAATAAGCCTCTAAGATGCATTGCACAGCAAATGGGTGTTATGAAAACCTCTGTACATACAGCTGCTAAGCCAAATTGAAACCCTACATAGTCATTACTGTTCAAGAATTAAAACCTCATGATGACAAAGAATGCCAGTCTTAATGCAGATGAACCACTTATAACAAGGTTAGTATGCACTATAGTGCTTGTTACTATTGCTAATGAGTATGTAACATGGAAGTTTTAGAATGGAAAACCCCCGGTGTAGTAGACAGCATGTGGAGCATGCATACACACGATCCGGGCTGGGCCATAAAATGAACATTCTGTATTTTGATAAATTAATTAGAAGTAAGGCGGCGCCGTGGCCAAATGGTTAGACCGCTCGCCTCCCACCGAGGCGGACCGGGTTCAATCCCAGGGACCTGCATGTGGGATTTGTGGTGGACGAAGCGGCATCTGGGCGGGTTTTCTCCGGGTTCTCCGGTTTCCCCCGCCATTCATTCCACCAACTGCTCCATCATCACCTTTCCTTTCATCCATTTCACCAATATTTCGCTTCATCCACTTCCTTCATCCCATACCAGGCATCGGGCTGATCACCCATCCTGGATGTTCTGTCTGATCCATGAGTGTCTGCTCCTCGACGGGCCTCTGACCCCAGGCACCCGCCTGTAAGTCCTGGGGGTGTAAGTCCTACATAAGAGGAGGGTAAACAGATAATGAATGAATGAATGAATGAATTAGAAGTAGTATACTGTAAAAGCTAACAGTAATTGCATGCCTACAAATATTCTCCTTTCTCTATACTGCAACATATAAGGAGATGATCAATAATATTGTCAGTACACTATAATAGTATATTATGCAACGAGACTATAATGGTAGTAATTAAAACGCGAGTATTATTATTAATCGAGTGAGCGAAGCGAGTTTAATAATTATCATATGAGTGTTTTAATTACCATTATAGTCAAATTTCATACGACTGTTTATGCTCAACCATGTATCTAAATTAAAGGTTTCATAAGTATTCGTTTCTGGTTTGAGTGATGTGTTACAATCGGTATTCCTTTATCTATGGTTACAACACAATGACCTTGTAGCACCTGTATCAAACAAAGCTGCTAGCATTGTGAGATGTACTACGTAGAATAATCGATACTTGCGCTTTCACAATGTTGCATGGCCACTTCTGATTAGTCGAATACCAATACTTTAATGAACAGGTGTACTTTAATGAGGCCCATTAAAGTACTGCTACCAGTCGTATAAATACTACATTTTCACATGGTCGAGCATAAAACAAAATAAAGCATACCATCTCATAAAAACATACCCGGTAATGAAAAAGCCGATATTGCAGCAAAACAAGCTACAGAACTACCAATACAAGATACTGATATAAAAATACCTCTCCAAGATGCAGTCACACACTTTAACAAGAAAATACACAAAGAATGGCTGACCAGCTGGATGGACAACTCTACAAGTAAACTTCATGATGTACGTGGAACTTCAACTCAAGAATATCCAATAAGACAGACAATGAAACCAAATTGTAATATCCCGACTACGAATTGGGCATACCAAATTGTAATATCCCGACTACGAATTGGGCATACCAAACTGACACACCCTTATTTGTTAAATTGAAGCTCTCCACCAATTTGTGAAACATGTAAAACAGCATTAACAGTAGTACATATTATACTAACATGTCCAAAATTTGAAAATCAACGTAGTCAGGTTGGTATGCCCAGAAATATTTCTGCAGCACTCAATGATGCAACTTTCATCCAGGAAGTAATTATTTTTCTTAAATTAATTAATATCCATCAATACATTTAACCAAATTGTAACCTGTATGTATAAATAATGTGTATTATACTGTAATCCAATAATGTAAACAACTGTACATGAAAGGTCATGATAAAACTTAGGAAGGTTAAAAGACCCTAAATAAAACTTAACAAAAATTTAAAAAATAAAGCAAAGTCAGAAGTGCAAGATGGGAGTTCAAAATAGGTGTTGCTAATAAACCTTATGTTGTGTAATTCATAAAACATTGAGAATGAAAAATTTCCAAAGATAGTGGAAAAAATGAATATCTTCATACAAGGAGACAAAAATGTAGTAAATGACTATAAACCTATTGCAATATCTATTTTTTATCAAAATTCAAGAGAGACATGTAAAAAAAAAACAACAACACATACACGGAAATGGCAGAATTTCCAGAATGTTGCAACACTATTTACACCCGGTTGAAAGCTATGCTATTACAGAAGCTATTTCTATCTGCAAAAATAACTTCCATTAACTTTAAAAACAGTGAAATATTATCATTAAAAAAAAGCATGCAAAGAAATCTTACAAGAGAATCACATAGAATGGTCACTTTCCCTTACAAACAAATTATTAACTCCTAGATATTCTCAGCTTCTGGAGAAGGTCGTATGATCTTGTAGCTAGTTGTCAACATTTTGCTCATCTTCTCATGAGCTTCTTCTAAGCTCTTGTCCGCTTTCTGATCTGTTCACCCCCATTTATAAACCTATGGTACCTGGTGGCTCCTCCCCTTGCCTCTGATTAGCTGTTGGTAGATTTTTTGGATTGATTTAATTTTAGGCTCTATATGTGCTGTTTCTTCTGCATTATGGCAGATCTGCCTGTTTGGTCAATGCCACAGTCACACCTAATTTTGTATATGTCTGGGTTGAGGAGTGGATTGGATGTATGATAGGTTAGTCCGTTTTGCATCCTTAGTGTGGGGGTCCTGTCTGCCATTTCATTGTCACAGTTTCTACTGTCTGCATTCTACTGCATTCTTCTTATCTCTCTGCAGGAGTAACCATTTGCACTGAGAATGCTATTTAGATGTTTCTGCTCATTTCGGAAAAGCTCTGGGTGACATATGTAATTTGCTCATTGACATAACATACTGATCACCCCTCTTTTTACAGCGGGCAGGTGATGAGAGGATGCACGTAAATATCAATTTATATGGGTGGGTTTCCTGTAGACAGAGCAATGAACTCTATGTAGGCTTCATCTAGTCGTACTATCACATTTAGAAAGCAAAGCCTGCCATTCTATTTCCATCGTAAATTGTATGTTGGAGTGCAGGCTGTTGAGGTGTTTCAAAAAAACAGTCTGTGACGCCTCTGCCATGAGGTCATATTACAAATGAATCCATATCTGTATAAACATCACTCCATTTTTTGATGAAATTCGATTAAGTGTGGTACAGTATTTTTTTTTATCTTAGACACATGTTTTGGTGCATTAACAACATGAGCCCATCAATTTCAAGTGGGTGTACATGTACATCAAGTTTCTTGTTCCTTGCATAAACATCCATCCTGGACTCATGTGGTTCATGTAACTGATGTAAGGCAGCAGCAGCTCCCAGCACTAGTGCATGAATGACAAGCTCACTGTTCTGTTGCAGATTTTCATCAGTTTTGTGTTACCAGCTGTTGCAGCCTTGTTTGAGGTGTTGGCTTATTTATTTGTACACTATGTCTAGAAAAGATCTGCTCATCCTGAGTCAAACAAAACATTATTAAACATAGCTCGTGTTGGCTTGTTTATTAGTACACTATGTCTAGAAACAGATCTGCTCATCTTGAGTCATACAAACAAAACATAATTAAACATAGCAGAGCTATGGACGCTGTGAAGATAGGCTCTGGCTGCCAGTAAATACATAGGTTAAGGGAAAATATGAAACTCTCTATTATTTCTGAATTCATTGCAGAGTGTTATTACTGGGTCATTTTCTAAATTTATTAACATTAGTATACTGATTTATAGCATACTCTTTGTCAGCCTGAAGTGTGCAACGGCTACACATCGGGGTGAGTCTGGTATCAACAGAGGATTATGGATAATTTGGTTTATAAGGAGCTTTGTATTAAGTGGTAAGATAATGAATAGTTTGGTTTCTGTAAACTTTTGGTTCCTTTCTTGGCCAATAATATATGATCTCCTTTTCATTTCCACTGCCAGCAAGTATATAGGTTAAGGGAAAACATCATACTCTTTATTATTTCTGAATTCTTTGCAGAATATTATTACTAGGTCTTTTTCTAAATTTATTAAAATTAGTATACTAATTTTAGTATACTGGATTTTTCAATCAACATATACTGACTGAACAATTCACACATCATCATCACTCCAGTATTGCAATAACACTCTGACATGTTTCAGATGTAAGCAGTTGTTTCTAGAGGATCACAGAGCATGAACAGTTGGATATATTTACAAAATTTCATGATTTTGAAAGCAAAAATGAGCAAGATAGATATCTCATGGTATTGACCAAGAAGGAAGATGTGCTAAAACCACGTAAAACTGATGAAGATCAAAGATAAGGGATTTTCAACCACAGATACTATGCTGGTTAGGTTGAGGTTTGCAAGAAAGCATTCTGCAGTCTTTTTGGAATTACCAGTGAACATGTTCTTAGACTGTGTTATTATGTATAAAACAATGTGCAGCCTGTAGACAGAAGAGAATCTGCAGCAGCAAAAACTGCAATACAAGAAAGTATGCTGACTATGATTGAGGATATATCAAACTTTTCTTGCAAAAATGTCCCATTATAGGGGCAAAGGTGTGCATTATTTTGATGCAGAACTGAGTGTGAAAACTATGTATGAACTTTTCAAGTCTGCACATTCCCACATTCAAAGTGTCATATGATATCTACCTGAGAGTTTTCAGGGAGCATTCTAATTTGAGATTTAGGTGGCCTCAGATTGCTACTTCTTGTACCCATGAAGCACTTTCTATGAAAATAAACTGTAATTGTAATAGTAAGTCCTTCAAACCTTTCTGTAAAATATGCAGCTATGGCTGAAATGATGAGTCTTAAAAGAAAAACTAAAAGGTTTTGTACAACAATAGAAGCTAAAAAATGAATGTGCGAAGAACATAACAATGTTGCAGCTCTATGTTTTGATTACATGCAAAGTATTTAGATACCAAAAATCCCTATTCAAGAAGCATTCTATTTGTGCCAACTCACTGTCAGTGCATTTCGTATCTGTGATCTAAAGAGTAACAAATCAAAAATTTACCTACATCATGAAGGTACTAGGCACAAAGGACCTAATGAAATGTGTTCTTTTCTGATAGATTATATCAAAAAAGAATCTACCAGAATCAGGTACCAAATTTCATTTCTTTAGCAATGGATGTTCAACAGAAAACAAGAACAACACAATTATCCAGGGTAATGAACTATCTTGTTAAGTATTAGAAGATTTAATGATGTCTTTCAATACTGCCAACAATGCACTAATTCATTCCACCCAGTGATTGCACCTTTACCAGCTTCAAAAGGATTAATAAGAAAAATGAATAGAATATACTCGCTGTATTAATATTCTGATGCAGCTATGTGCCAAGCTATCAATTAGCTGGCACTGAATGGCTGACCTCGGTAAGAGGTAGGGAGAGATAAGTAGCGCTCTCACCCAGCATAAACACCAGAAACACTATCGAGAGATGACTAGAATCTTTTGCTTGTTTCCCTTTTCTCCAACTTTTGAACATTCTGGAACTCTGTGGAAAATTACAGTGCCTATATAAGAGAGCATTTTTGCAAGTGAGCCAGTTAGTGTGAGTTGGCAAGTGTGTTTCTGATGCGAAATCAAGTACAGTTCCACAAGTAAGTTTGTGATGACAAAGTGAAACACAGTGAGTGCTGCTTCCGCAAGAGATTACAGACATCTTGTGTTTGATTCCCCAGAGAGTGAATCATCTGAAGAAGAGGTTACTTCATGCATATTTCATCACACACCTACATTGCGAAAAAAGTGAAGTGACAGAGAAAGTTGAACTAGTTCACATTAGTGAAGTGACAGTGAGAACTCAATGAAGTGAGAGTGAAAACTGGACAAAGTCTTGCTGGTGTCAGAAGTGGGATTATAATGGAGGAACTGCTTAAAAACTATTGGCTGAAATGGAGAATATTAAGGCAGCTGCCTGCTGCATTGAAGCGGCAATGATGAAGGCCGGAAGAGCCACCCAAGTGCTGGATAGGGCTATGACGCCGAGAATGACAATTGTTGACACCAACTGCCACTACCTAACCATTGTAGAACTGGGGGGGGGGGAACCTACATGCTGGACTTGCAGAGAGCTGGACATCTAAGCGCTGACTGCAGGAGCACTCTGGCCGAGGATCAGGAAAACTACTAAGGGCCTGCATGAAGGACAAGTAAGCATTCACATCACATTCCCCTAGCTTCATGTTGACCACCATGGCTGGGAATGGCAAGGATTGTCTGGTAGAGCATGGGTGAATTCGGGACCAACCCTGCAATTATCTACACCTCTGTTTACATGACAAAGGACCTCACTAACAATCACCGGGCCTGATGTGGTGCACAGACTACCAAAGAGGACATTGGTCATCAGGCACTATAGCTCTAAACCGCCTCAGGTGAAATCCTGCCCATGAGAGGAAGCTTACCTGGAGTTGACTCTTGGCAGGAACAGGCTTCAAATGTGGGTGTTCATTGCTGCAATCACTGAGGAAGTGATCCTGGGCCTGAACGACATTCGGTTGTTTCATGCCAAGGTGAACATACTGCAACTGGGCCGCGACGAGATCTTGCTGAAATTGTAGACTGTGAGGCTCTTACTTGCCAAACGAGAAGTGGTTCCAGATGGAGTGAGGATGATAACGGCGTGAGCAGAGAAAACCTTAACTAACATAATTTCGGATGGAGCACTCCATGGGATTTACATAGCAAGGGTGCTGCTTCCTGCTCAGGAGGTCGTCCTGTTAAGGTCCTTCATGTCACTGACTGCGGCCAGAAACTGCTTAGCGGGACTGTCTTGAGGAATTATGAGCCAGTCGCCTCAATAATACCTGCGGTCAGAGAAACCCAGCCCCCGACCGAAAACAAAGATGTCTGGATAGACATCTGCGTAACCTCATCCAGGAGGTAGCTGAGAACCTATCGTGAAGCGAGAAGAGGCAGAACCTCAACCTACTCATGGAGTTCCAGGACATCTTCAGCCTACCAAAAGATGACTATGGCAGCACCGATAGTGTAATGCATCGCATTGACACTGGCGATGCTCGATCGATTAGGCAGCCATATTACCATGTTCCGCTAGCGAAACAGAAGCAAACCGGATAGCATACATGAAGGGCAGAGAAATAACAGAGGAATCTGAGAGCCGGGTTCCTCTCTGGTAGTGGTAGTGAAAAAGGAGGATGGAGATATGCGTTTCTGTGTCGATTGTCGAAAACACAATGTCACTAAGAAAGATCGATTTCAGCTGCCACGAACTGGCGACAACTTAGACACCTTAGCGAAGTACCAGTGGTTTGCCGTCTTGAAGTCAGGGTACTGGCAAGTGGCACTTCAACCCGACAATGAGAAGGCGGCGTTTTCTACTGGGCATGGACTGTGGCAGTTCACGATGTCTTTTGGACTCTGTAATGCCCCCGCAACGTTCCAGAGAACCATGGGGTTTGTAATGAGGGACCTATGTGACTTACCTTCTTTGCCTTGATGAGTCATTGTTATAGGCAAGACAGTTGAGGATCAGCTAAGAAGCTGAGGAAGGTGTTCGAAAGACTTCGCCAGGCCAACCTCAAGTTCAACCTCATGAAGTGTCCACTGTTTAAAAGGAAGTGCGCTATCTAGGACACATTGTAGGTCCTGATGGAGTGGATGCAGATCCCCAGATGGTAGAAGCCGTCAAATAGTCAGTCAAGCCAAGGAATAAACAAGAACTGCGACAGTTCCTGGGCCTCTGCAAGTACTATCGGAAGTTCATGGCTGGATATGCAAACATCGCCAAACCGCTCATGCAACTGAAAGAGGGTTGAGCCTTCCAGTGGTCTGACCAAGCCGAAACATCTTACCAGATCCTGGTACTAGGATACCCAGTCCCCAGCAAAAGGTTCATCGTGGACACGGATGCCAATGAGTTTGGCATTGGGGATATCCAAGAGCAGGACGGAGAAGACAGTACTGGCCTACTTCAGTAGAACGCTGCCCAAGGCCGAACGAAACTACTACATGACAAGACGAAAGCTCCTGGCTATTGTAGAGATCCTGAAGGATTTCCACTAGTGCCTTTGCGGATAGGAGTTCCCCCTCCGAACGAACCATTTCGCCCTAACTTGTCTGTTGGACTTTCGCAATTTGGAAGAACAAACAGCTGCTGGGTACAACGGCTGCAGGAATACATTTTACCTCTGAAAATCGGGCAGGAAGGAGTCATTCTAACATAGGCCACTTTCCCGGAGAGCGTGCCAGGAAAACTGCAACCACTGTGAAGGTCAAGGCGAAGGAGCATTGCAGCCTTACGCCCAGTCACGGTGCAACCGAAAATGGTTAGGCACTGGCACTCCCTGGTGGCCAAGAACGGTATGCTGAAGAGAGAATGGGAGTTCGTAACCGGAAAAACCTGAGTAGAACAGCTAGTGCTTCCGAGGAGTGAGTGAAAAAGGTCCTCGAGGAGACCCATGCCGGCACTACCGGAGCATACCTGGGTGTAAATAAGACCTTGGAGAAGCTACGTCACCGACACAATGAGACGACCTGCTCAGCTCAACCCAGGTGCCACTACTGTGGAGCAGCCTGCACCACCGCATCGTGCACCCAGCACGACGCCGCTACTGTGCGACCTGTGGAGGGTCTTCGCACTTCACCGGCCAGGCGTTCTGCCCCCTGCATCCCCGCAGGAAGGCATCGCCGACGCCGCCTGCACCTTCATCGCAGACAGCATCACCTCCACAGACGCCGACACCAGCTCCATCACCAGCGCCGACACCATCTTCAGCAGCGATCATCGAGGAAGTCCAGGGCCTACGCGACGCCGTTCAGGATCTCCACGCGGAGTTCCTGAACATGACGACGAAGCTTACAGCCCTGGAGGAACTCATCAGGGACCTTCAAGACACCTCAGCTGCTCAGCAAGTTTTTCTAGCTGGGCAGTTCGAGACCTTCACTTCGAGACTCACCACCATCGAAACCTCCTGCCAGAACTCATCATCAGCAACAGACACCATCACAGAACACCTAGATTCTATCGACATCGCCATCAGATCCCTGGAAGAGCAGCAGCACCAACTTCGGGCCTACTTCCAGCAGACAACCATACCGGAGGCCCCAAGCAACCGCCGAAAGCCTCCGGCCAACGCAGCATTCTCACAAGAGTACATCAGCAGGATACAACTTCACAGGAAGTAAGTTCCACGCCAACCTACACCTTCCATAAAATCACCTTTCCAACCCTTACCTAAACCCTCGCCATTTTTCACTAGGGTTGCAGTCAGGTTTCATGGCTGCAACCTAGTACCCACCTATCCCGCTCCAGCCCATAGGGCGGAGACATCCATCTATCACTTACTAACGCGGGTGCTATGCGGGACCGCGCAAAGCCACGTCATTCCACTTTTACCTTCTTCCTTTTTCCACCGGTGGAGGAGTTTTTAGTGGGTATGCCGACTATTGGTGAGTCCCACACTCTCAGTCCCGACTCCCATCGGGGCTGGGGTAAGTGATTAAATCATTTTCTCCTCCACTCGAAAAAAAAAAAGTCACCGATTTAATTTGCTGCATCTTTGAAGCGACGTGAAAAAGCAGTGACAACAATGCGATATATGCGCGACAAGTTGTGGGTGCCAGACTCGAAGTCGGGGCCGGATGCAACAATACAACGTCGGAACGCCGTTCAAAAGATTACCATCAGCGTGGTAGACCCTTCCTCAAGGACAGACGCAACAAACCGCTACTTGCTATTGGCCATGGACCATTTCACCAAGTGGCCGGAGGTTTACGCGATCCCCATCAAGAGGCTTTGACTGTGGCTAATGCACTGGTGAACAACTTCTGCCGGTTAAGGATTCCCCGGGAGCTCCCCAGTGACCAGGGGGCGAATTTCGATTCCAACCTTATGCGAGAGCTGCTCCAGCGCCTCGGGATACACAACACACGTACCAACCGGAATGGCGGAGCACTATCTCAAGGCGGTCGAGGAGCACCCCCGGAAAGTGATATCCAGCCATCAGCGAGATTGGAATGTGCACATCCTATTATTCCTCCTGACCTACTTAGCATCAGTACACGACTCCACTGGTACGACAGCGGCCAACATAGTATTCGGAAAGGAGCTACGGTTACCATGTGGTCTGTTGTTCGTCACGCCTCCTGATGCTGAACAGCCGGCAACGGATTGTCGGGGCGCTAACGGACAGATTAGAAGACATCCACCATCTTGCCAGGGGGTACCTCAAGCTGGCAAATGACCAGATGAAGGCATGCTATGAGCATCTATCGAATAGTGCCGGATTCCTGGAGGGTGACCTCATATGGCTCTATAGCCCCACGATGACTAAACGGAAGTCACCAAAGCTACAACCTTCCTGCATAAGGTAATCACCTGTATCAACAGGTCAACCCCGAAGAATGCTGATGATAGTTAATCTTCATTGGCTTGCTCCATATTGAGGAGCTGCTTGGGGCGACCAGCTCTGAGGAGGGAGCTATGTGCCAAGCTATCAATTGGCCAGCGCCAACCAACTGGCCATGGTACGAGGTAGGGAGAGACAAGTAGCGCTTTCGCCCAGCGTGAACATCAGAAACGGTACCGAGAGATAACCAGCATCCTCTGGACATTTCCCTTTTCCCAGACTTTCAAACATTCTCGAACTCTGTGGAAAATTACAGTGGTTATATGAGCATTTTTGCAAGTGAGCCAGTTAGTGTGAGCTGGCGAGTGTGTTTCTGATGTGAAATCAAGTACGGTTCTACAAATGAGTTTGTGACGACAAAATGATGCACAGCGAGTGCTGCTTCTGCAAGAGATTAGAGATGTCTTGTGTTACATTCCCCAGGAGAGGCTGCTTTGCGTGTATTTCATCACAAGGCTACATCGCAAAGAAAAGTGAAGTGACTGGGAAAATTGAACTAGTGTTCAATTACTTCACATTAGTGAAGTGGCAATGAGAAGCCAGCGAAGTGAGATGGAAAACTGGACAATGTCACAATATGTTGAACTTATAGTTTGAACATCATCAAGAATAGAATAGTCAAGTAACATTTGTTGAACATCAGACATTACAGATTACAAGGAATGGTGGCCTACACATTACAAGTGGTCCTATCTGTGTGATGACAGTCTTTGAGGGTCTGTGAAAAGAAACTCAAAAGTAACCTTCTCTTTTGGCTAAATACATGAGCTTTTACCACAGCCAAAACTTTGCAGGAAATGTTGAATGCTTAGAAGTGATAGATGGTCTTGTCAAATATAGACCTTCACTAAGACACAAGCAAACCATGGAAGTAAACTACCCGAGGAAAGAGCATATGTTGGCAAATTGCTGATTAATGGCCTAAAATTGCACAACATTCAACAACTTGTACAATACATTCCAGAAGATCAGTCTTTTACCAACTAGCATTCCATGGAGGCTAATGAGGAAGACTAATAATACTTTACATGAAATCACATGACTGTCAGCAAGATAATTCTTTGTAGTTGTTACATACATAAATTTTATATCTCAAAATACCTTTGTGATATTTAAAATGTATAATAATCGGTGTTATAATCTTAATAATAGTAAACTTTTCATTCATGGAGATATAGAGTAAACATTTGTAATAATAATATTGTTAAAACGTGTCTCATAATCAATTTAATAGAATTATATTTTCTTTCAGGCGGCGCCGTGGCCGAGTGGTTAGACCGCTCGCCTCCCACCGAGGCGACCCGGGTTCAATCCCAGGGACCTGCATGTGGGATGTGGTGGACGAAGCGGCGTCTGGGCGGGTTTTCTCCGGGTTCTCCGGTTTCCCCCGCCATTCATTCCACCAACTGCTCCATCATCACCTTTCCTTTCATCCATTTCACCAACATTTCGTTTCATCTACTTCCTTCATCCCATACCAGGCATCGGGCTGATCACCCATCCTGGATGCTCTGTCTGATCCATGAGTGTCTGCTCCTTGACGGGCCTCTGACCCCAGGCACCCGCTTGTAAGTCCTGGGGGGTATAAGTCCTGCGTAAGAGGAGGGTAAACAGATAATGAATGAAAAATATTTTCTTTCAATATTTCCATCTTGCAATAACAACACATGTCCATAAAATTTAATAATATGTAAAAAGGTAGTATTAAAATGTATAATTCTGAATGTTATCTTAAAAGTAGCCCAATTAGGATGGTTTAAACTGTTATAATTGTAGACTCCCATATTTTCACCACTTAGGAGCAAAACTGATTTTTCCTTCTCTTGTAAAATTTAGTTTTTAGG
The DNA here is from genome assembly GCA_030765065.1 of Deroplatys truncata. Classification (NCBI taxonomy): domain Eukaryota; kingdom Metazoa; phylum Arthropoda; class Insecta; order Mantodea; family Mantidae; genus Deroplatys; species Deroplatys truncata. The sequence continues at coordinate 17,582,937 of CM060990.1, read as the reverse complement.
ACTAATGTTGTTTATGTAACTACTGATTAATGTGTGTCAGATATGAATACATTATGTCACTGAGCGAATCACATATGTGACTCAGAGCTTCTCAGAAATGAACAGAAACATTTAAATAGCATTCTTAGGGCAAATGATTATTATTGCAGACATAAGAAGAATACAGAGTAACACAAACAGTAAAAACTGTAACAGTGAGATGCCTATAACAAGGATATAGAACGTACTAGCCAAAAATACATTCGAAGTGTAACTGAGTTTGATCATTCTCAGAGACATCAAAACAAGATACATGTCCATCAAGAAGCTCAGACCATTTCTCCGAACAACTCAAGATACTAACAATCTGCTCCTGAACCCAGGCACATACAAAATCAGGTGTGACTGTGGCAAAGCATACATTGTCCAAACAGATAGATTCATGATAACATGGAGTAAAGTGCACATACAGAGCTTAAATCAAACCAATCTGAAAAAATCTGTCTCAGCTGAACATACAATCACAACCTGCAACCACACAGATTTTCACAACAGGGTACTAGTAGCAACCTGCAGAAATCTCTCCCACAGAATGATACAAGAAAGTGCAGGGATTTTCAAAGAAAAGAACTACAAGAATAGAGATAATGGAAAACAACCCACAATACTTGGAAACCCCTACTCACGGAAATCACAGCTATTGGCCAACTATTCCTGCCACAAGAAAGAATTAGGAATAACTAAGAAAACTTTAAAATCCCCAAGGAAGCAGACCATCACAAAAGAAACCGAACAGCCAATCAGAGACAAAGAGCAGAGCCACTGGGCACAACAGGTATATAAACGGGGGTGAATGGAGCAGAAAGCAGACAAGAGCCCAGAAGCAGCTCACAGCAAGATGAGTTGGCAACTAGCTACAAGATGAGCTACTAGCCATGGTATATTCAAAGCTGAAAATACTTATGAAGACACAGGCCATGGAAATCTACACATCTATGAAATTATTAACTCATTAAAATCCAAACCAGTAGTCTATACAAAATCTGACAAAGGAAATCAAACAGCCATTATAGATAAATTTGACTACACAAACATGGTAGAAGCCAAGTTACAGCCAGAATATAAAGAAACAAACTCAGATATTCTTTAAAGTCAGTGTTAAAATATACATGAAGTAAAATTTCTCTCAATAAATGAAAAATAAGATCAAACTAAGCAACCCCACATTATCCAGACTATATGCACTTCCAAAGATATATGAGGCAGGAAACAACACAAGGCCAACATTATACAACATAACCACCACATCAAACTGACAAAATGGTTAATAGAAAAATTGACAACTGTACCAAAATTTCAAAGCTACAGTATAAGCAACCCTATACATTTAGTCACCAGAATATTAACCAACACACTCACTACATAACGACAAACTGCTCCCATTTGATGCACTGGCCTTGTTTCCCAGCATCCCAACAGAAAAAGTACTAAAAACCTTGGAAAATGGCCCAATTCAACAAGAATTCCATTGGCAGAAATAGAAAAGTATACAGAATTAACAAAACTGTGCATAGATCAAAATATATTTACATTTAACAATAAAGAGAATATGTAAATTTCAGGAGTAAGTATGAGCAACCTTCTTTCTTCCTACCTGGCAGATTGTTTTTATGAGCCAGTTTGAAATCTGGGTCCTTAAGATCTGCTACATTATGTGGATGATGTGTCTGCCATTGTCCACAAAACATTTCTATAAGAGTGCTAAAACTGTTCAACTGCAGGAAAAACTAGTTTGATTTATTACCGAGTCAATTTGTAATGCTACATCACTTAATATATTGTAACAAACAAGGACACCAGTTTCTGCTAAACACACTTTATTTATCACTTAGGCACTCAGCATAGCACGACATGTTACACTTGAGATGGTATTGTCGCATACTCAGAACACAACTGATCTGTCAAATCACAACTCACAACTGAACTGCACTCAGCACTGTCCACTTTCAACTGTCCAAACTTGTCAATTTAACTTAACTAATCTCCTGCAGCAGTAACTACCCAACTGCAGAGAAGCAGCACATAATGGGTTTGTTGCATGAGCTATTGTTCTGAATGGCTGCCATTAGCCCCACCCAGCTGGCCAGGTAAAATGGGCCAGGATGGAATCACACCAGTGGCTCATATGTAACTTCATGCTGTGGTCACAATATTTAAAATGGAAAATATGTTTCTGTAGCTACTTGATCCCATCATCAGTTCCTGATCGACTGCAAAAGTATCAGCAATAGTCCCGGAAAAGCACTTAGAAGATGCATTGAAACTACTGAACCTTCAGGAGAAATCTATAAATTTCACAATGGAGAAATAATGTAATGGATGGCTACCTTTCCTTGAACTTAAAATCACCTAACATTTGGTACCTACAGGAAATCCACTCATGCCAATAGTTACATAAAACAAAACAGTTACAATCCTGTCCTCCACCAACATGCAGTACTCAACCATCTTGCGTACAGATTAGTTAATGTCCCTATGAGCAAAGAAGAATATGTCCATGAGCTAAACATAGTAGATACAGCTATGAAAATGGATTCCGGGCAGAAAAAGTACGTATGAAAATAAACAGAGCCCTGAATAGAAAGAGAGTAAAAGCGGTCAGCACACTCATTCCATACCAAAAAGAAAACAAGATTTCCTAGAAATTCACAGACCACCCAGCAGCTTTCTGCAAATTCCTGAGGATCTTCAAACAGCACATCATAAGCTTAGCCTGCCTGCCTGCCTGCCTGCCTGCCTGCCTGCCCGCCCGCCCGCCCATCCGTCCGTCCGTCCGTCCGTCCGTCTGCCCACCCCCACCCCTAAAAAAACCAGTTATTCCATCAAGAGCATATTAAATTCTAAATTTAAAAATGACATCCCACGGAGAACCAACCAGGAACATACCAGATCAGCTGCTATGACTGAAAAAATTCTACATCAGGAAAACTAAAAGAAACATAAAAACAAGAGCAAAAGAACACATCAGGAACATAAAGTAAAAACAGGAAGAAAAATCGGAGGAGCTTGGCAATTTTTGAGGGAATAACACACCATAAAAGAGATCTGAAAATACTAAAAACCATTACAGAAAAAACAGAACTTGCAGTTTGGGAAAATGTTTACATTTGGAAGAACAGGAACAATGTTTTCAATGAAGTAGATTGAGTCACACTTTTTTACACTCACCTTCACTATAGTATAGTATTTTATTGTGCTAAGAGTTTTACAAATTTGATTGTCTACTGCATTTTGACCCTGGTCACTTATTCAGTAGACAATCACTACAGTTTATTTACATTTTACAATTTCTTGTCACTAAATTATCTTGCTCTTTTTTTCAGTTTATTTTTTTTTTTTTTCCTGTCCCATTTCCACTTATTTTTCACTTTTCATTTATTGATTACTTAACCATCACACATTCACTATAGTTTTCCATTCAAAGTAAGATGCACTACCTCTTACTTTTCTCTTTCCACTGTCCAAAGCCATTTATTTTTTACTTTACACAAAAACTGTCCAATGCTTCTAGCGTCCTTGCATATCATTTCAATTATAAGTGTATTTCTATCCCCCTTCAACCACTTCTTATTAAAAAATTCTTTTCTCCAAATTTCTGTTCCTTGGCACTTAAATACTATGTGTTCAATGTCTTCATTACCACCACATATCGGACATTTTAAAGTTACCTAAAATCGAAACGTTTTCGAGGGCATTCGTCCTCAGAGAGAGAGAGAGAGAGAGAGAGAGAGAGAGAACAGCATAACTCAAAAACTAAATTCAGATAAATACCACACTTGTTGATTGAGTTTAACATCTTCCAAAGTAGCAACACAAAGGATTTTATGAAAATCTCACCACTCCAACTAGCCTTTATATGGAAAATGTTTCCATTATTTTTGAGTTGCACAAAAATGGCAGAAACGCTTTTGATTAAAATACTACGTTCAAATATATTTGCATTGGTATTAAAATGTATTTGTTGAATTTTCTATAAATAGTCTGTGAAGTTCTCTTCATTCTGAATGAATTTGCTTAATTCGTAAAGCATACACATATTACACAAGAAAATGTAGACCTTGTTAAAACACACACCTTATGTAAAATAATGTTGCTATGACATAAACAATTTCTAAGATATTCACTGCTCTTGGTTAAATTTTCCAATACTTTATATTTTTAAGTGCTTGTTTCTTGTGATGTCATGCAAAAAATATGAAACTTTGAAGTCAGCATATTGTGACCTGCTTTTTAAAGATTGGATTATTCCTTCAGTCTCCTATATTCCTACAATGAAATGTGTAAGGAAATCATTTCTACAAACATTTATTTGGTTAACAAGGAGTAGATACATATAAAACATTATTTTTATACCATAAGAATTCTGCACAAATTAAAGATTTTGTCAAGGTTTATAATGTATAGCAACAGAAGTACAAAGTATGGAACAAAATAAGTCAAAATAAATGGAATAAGGCTCAACACTTTATGCAAATAAATCTCTCCCAAGCAGTATAATACAGCAAAGAGATACAATGACATGCTCAAAAGGTATACATTTAACACTAATAGTGATATAATTTGTCCACAAATAAAGTACAATTATTTTTACAAATAGAATACATCACTTTATCTGGATTGTAATTTAAACCACAGACTTAAAGTCCTAAAATTAATTTCATAACCCATTTGTAATCTGAGTATATCTAAATTAGTACTAGTTATATTTGCCTTTATTTAAAAATTCATCAATTCATTGCTCTTCTTTAAGCAAAATTTGTTTTAGTTTTCTTATAAATCTATTTATTTCAAGTCTATATTTTGTGTTCCAGCAATTTATACAAAGACAGCAGGCTGCAAAAGTGGGTCTGGTCTTGTACAATTCTGCGAATGAAAATATTCACTTACTCTAGTTTGATGGTTGTGTGCCTCATCATTTGTTTCACAAGTGGTGGATTTAGTTTTTTCAAAGCACTACAGTCACTGAAATACAAATCTTAACATTACAGGAAGAAGGCAATAAAAACAACAAATACTGACTTTACACGGTTTTAATTGAGGGGTGTAAAAACAAAAACTGATATCTGACGCATATGGACTTTTATGTCATTTCTTCATCTAGTCCAGCCAGATAAATGTGGTACGTTAATAAGAAGCAAAAACCGACATATGAAATGCCATTCCAGTTTAAAAATCAGCTTTTGAAGCAAAAACGATAAAAAAATATGGCGACCAGTTAAAAACTGTCATCTGTGTTGCGGTAGCTTTTGTGTCATTATTCAGCTATCTATAATTGAAATTGGGTCGCCTATTGCTTTATTATTTTATTTATGGTTTGTTACCCTCTGACTAGCTTTAGTTACTCAGCTGAGCAAGTGTGTCTTAGCAGGGTGTGTAATCAGAAAGGGGTTATGTGTTTCTGACAGATAACACTGATCAAAAGTCAAATTTGAGAATTTTATTATGTTCATTTAAAATAAAGTTGACACGTTTCACTATTGCTACATGCCTGACTGAAACTGTTTTTGTTATTCACATAATCTGCAGCATGTCAGATTTCTGTGCACTAATTATTTTGCATACTTATTACTTTTCTAGCTCACTGTATGACGTGAGGTAATCTTGAAAACTGGGTGACAATAACTTTTGGCTCGAGAAATATACATTTTCATTGATATTGTAATGAAAAGAAGCTAGAAACAGTGATGTGTATTGAATTTATTTAAAGGTGAGTCGGAATTGTTACACTAACATCATTTAAGTTTACTCACTTAACATGTTTCGGGAAACTGTTGTTCCCATCCTCAGAAGGTTAATTCGACTGGCCCGTGTTGTTGGTGTTTCCGTTTTTTGGACTGGATCCTGTGGTGGCATCTTGTGGTGGAGAAATGTACTTCCAGAGAGGATTTGGTGGCGGCAAATCAAAATTCATTAGATGTGTGTTGTGTTTTAGAATGGTGATCTTCTCCCATGCATCTAATTCGGCTGCAAATTTGGCTGGTTTGACTAATGTAATATTGGGTTTGATGTTGTGATTAGTGATCCAAAAATGGTGTGAAACTGCAGATTTGTCCATTTGTTTGTATTTAATACATCTCATGTGCTCCTTTAGCCTAGTTTCTAGGTTTCTTTTTGTCTTACCTATGTATACTTTATTGCAATCTGAACAATTGATTTTATAGATTCCAGCTTTTTTGTCTTGTGGAATGGGGTCTTTTAACTTGTTACAAAGTAATTTCTCTATGTTAAATTTGTTCTGTGGAGCTAGGCTGATGTTATGTTTCATGAAAATCTTCTTAAATTTGTGAAAAGTTCCTGGGTGGTATGTGAATTTCTTGAACTTTAGCTCTTTATCTTGCTGGCTGAGATTTGTTGTGTTTCTGATGTGCATCTGTCGTTTGAATTTTGCAATTTTTTTGTCAATAGTTGTTTTGTTGTACCCATTATGTATTGCTGTGTCTACTATATGCTGGTATTCTAACTGGTATTCTTTTTTATTTAAGGGGGTATATACCAGTCTATGTGTTAGGCTGTTTAGTACTGCATGTTTGTGTGTGGTTGGATTGAAACTCTTATTTTTTATGTAATTAGTAGAGTGTGTTGGCTTCCTGTATATGCCAAAGGTTAGGTTCTTTTGTTCTCTGATGATTTTTAGGTCTAAAAATGGTAGCATGCCTTCTTTTTCTATTTCTATGGTGAATTTTATTGATTGGTTCTGTAGGTTTAGTAAAGGCTAAGGAGTCTTGTATGAACCTGTTAGGGACAACAGCGAAGATGTCGTCAACATATCTGTGCCAAACTTTAAACATGTATGGAAAGGAAGTTGTTATGTGTGTTTCTAAGTAGCTCATAAATAAATCTGCCAAGAAGGGTGAAAGTGGGTTGCCCATGGTTAAACCAGTTGGTTGTTGATAGAACTTCTTATTGAAACTAAAACAATTTTGTGCAATGCATAAATTGGTAAGTTGTATGAGGTCTACTATACTGCAAAATTCAAACGACAGATGCACATCAGAAACACAACAAATCTCAGCCAGCAAGATAAAGAGCTAAAGTTCAAGAAATTCACATACCACCCAGGAACTTTTCACAAATTTAAGAAGATTTTCATGAAACATAACATCAGCCTAGCTCCACAGAACAAATTTAACATAGAGAAATTACTTTGTAACAAGTTAAAAGACCCCATTCCACAAGACAAAAAAGCTGGAATCTATAAAATCAATTGTTCAGATTGCAATAAAGTATACATAGGTAAGACAAAAAGAAACCTAGAAACTAGGCTAAAGGAGCACATGAGATGTATTAAATACAAACAAATGGACAAATCTGCAGTTTCACACCATTTTTGGATCACTAATCACAACATCAAACCCAATATTACATTAGTCAAACCAGCCAAATTTGCAGCCGAATTAGATGCATGGGAGAAGATCACCATTCTAAAACACAACACACATCTAATGAATTTTGATTTGCCGCCACCAAATCCTCTCTGGAAGTACATTTCTCCACCACAAGATGCCACCACAGGATCCAGTCCAAAAACGGAAACACCAACAACACGGGCCAGTCGAATTAACCTTCTGAGGATGGGAACAACGGTTTCCCGAAACATGTTAAGTGAGTAAACTTAAGTGATGTTAGTGTAACAATTCCGACTCACCTTTAAATAAATACATTTTCATCTTGAATTCCATTATAAATGCTTTCTTGTTAGCTATTACTTCACGCCCAACTTGGCATCTAACTTTGCTAGCCAATCCACATTATGGTTACATATATCTTATGGAAGAACTACCCTCCAATATTGACAAAAAAAAGCACGCTTCCCTGTGACCTTGATTTAGACTTTCTACTCTAGTGACAAACAAACATCTAATCCCACTATTTTTCTTTAAGGTCAAGGTTGTTCTTTATAGTGGCTTCTCCCCCTCAATACCTATTGTCCCTCTTGCGTTGTAATGTCAGCTTTCTCTCTTTTACAGTTTCAGTGAGGCAAGGCAATTCTTATCTTCTAACAAATCCTCATGGCTAAAAACCATCTGAATATATATACAATATTACATAAGAATGGGTTACATATTTGTTTTGCAATTTGCCGTATCTTAATTGGAATCCCCACAGCCCATTGTAAAATACAATAGTTTCATTTGCTATAGCCAATCAGGACACTGGGGTTGGGGTCACATGACCTATGGTTCTCTGCCATAACAAAAGAGTGAAACTTCCTTCTTGTTGTTGCTACAAGAAACCTACTTAATTGTTCTTATTGCAATTTTAATAGTGCTTGCTGCAATGGATACTGCTGAATGAGTGAAGCCTTCTCCAAGAGGAAAAGGAAGAAATGTGGAACAGATCCTTTGAAATGGATAAGGAATTTAGCGGAAGAGAACAGGTAAGAGTCTATCCCTACTTAAAATATCCTAAGTTATTACAATGCAATTCCAGACACAGGAAATTTACAATAAAATAATATGCGTTTTCACAAAATAAGTGGTAAACCTAAGTTTTCTCAATATTATTCCAATCGTGGGAAAGTTAAACCAAATTATTGCAAGCACTTTACATAAAGCCCAGGCCCTGGTATCACAATATTATTCAACCATCATTGTTAGAATAAAAGTATGATTACTCTGGTCTACAGTTTGTGTTAGGTTTTACTACATCTCAAACATTACTAGTGGTTCATATTTAGGCATCAACCCTGGCAACATATGCATATGTGGACATAGAGGGAAACCCTATCAATGCTACTCATGGATCCTTCTACACAAATAATAACAAAAGGGACCAAGATGCATTTCTTCTAAAACACATGGATACAAGTGAGCCTAAGAGATCAAAACGTAACAGCCTAAAGGCTCAATCTGTTACCATAAAATACTTTTGTTTATGCAGAAAATAGGAGAAAAGTTCCCATTTGTAAAAAGGTATCTTTGCAGTGGAAAAGGATAAAGTTGTTAACCTTGAGAAACAATTTCAAAAGCATGGAATACTCCCTATAGATTCCCGTGGTGGCCACCATTCTAGAATTCAGCTCCCTTGCAAAGTCACTGTCCAACAATTTACTGAATTGCTTCAGTGCATTGAAAGTCATTATTGTCATGGCATTACTGAAAGAAAATACCTTTCTTGAAAAATTATAAATTAAAAAACTCTGGAGGATGTATAATCCAAGTTTGGAGGATGTTAGTTTGAAGGGAAAAGAATGCTTTTTCAAAAGCATTTTTAATTCAGAGTATAATTTAGATTTCGGGACATCCTTGATGGATGCATGCTCTACCTGTTTGTCCCTAAAAGAAAGGTTGAAATGAGAAACTTGCCCCCAATAAAGGTCTGCTTAATAATTCTAAAAACAGCCCATTCATTGAAAGCTTCTGCATTTTACAGCTTACTAAAAGACCAAACAGAAAACGTTTTTGCCTGTGAGAAAAATTTGCCCTTGCCTAAGGTCCCTGACCTGGCGCATTACAGTTGCCAGCTGTATATTTACAATCTGTGCATCAACAGGGTCATTCAAGAAGTAAATTGACTAAGCACAACGTATTCATTTACACTTGACCTGAGTACCAGACATCAAAAAGCTTTAATGAAATTGCCTCATGTGTGTGTGTGTGTGTGTGTGTGGCATAGGTTAAATAAAATAGAATTGCTCCCTTCTATTGATACTGTATGCCTTTGTGCCGATGGGTGTGGGGGCCAAAATAAAAACAGTAAAATGATGGCTATGCTCATGAAATAGTTCAAAACAGCTGCTCCAGATCACATCCAGAAAGTTGAAGTAAGTTTTCCTGTTGTAAGTCACAGCTACTAGCCCCCAGTAAGAGCTTTTGACAACATTGAGAAGTGTGTGGCAAAATTAGACAGCTTAGTTACACCTGAAGAATACTATGAAACATTTGCTAAATCTGTAACACTTGTGAAGATTTCCGATTCAGAACTTTCAGTATTCAATTGGCGGAAGTTATCTGAAAGCTGCTTTAAAAAACCTGCAAACTGGCACTTTGCCTTTAACAAAACAAAAAGGTTCATTTTCACTCGTGAACCTAGAAAGAAAATACTAACAAAGAGTGGGAAGAACTGTACAGATCAGAAGTTGGACTGGACAAAACAGTTCTAAAACATGGAAAGAAACTATCCATGAATCCTGCAATTACTCCAACAAGAAACTATGCAAGAGTATAAGCAAAGAAGCTCAATGATGTGAAACAGCTTCTAAAAATTCACTTTGGAAATAATGTGCCAGAGCTCTATTTTTATACAGATATTTTTCTGTTCAGAATGTAAACGTAGAAGACATTACTGAGGAATACCTTGAGAATAGTGACTTGTGTGTGCATTTACAGAAACACTAAACCTATGCAAATGTAACACCTTCAGGTGAATCAAAATAGGCATTTTTTCAAGTTCCTAACAACTGTTTTTTTGAAAACTTAACAGAAATTAGAATGTTTTATCAATAATTCATTTAGCTTTTATTTCCCAAAACTCAGAATCTAAAACCCAAATTTGACAGTCATTAAACCATAAGTCAGAAGCATAAACCGACATCTACATATTTAAAAGTTAATTTACGATTTTATTTATTATTCCACATTTTCTGGCTTTGTTTTATTTAGTACAAAATTACCAAAGCTTTTAGCACAAAACAATTACTAAGTTAATGTTTTATCTCCACTCCCCCCCCCATTTTCCTGAAAATCAACAGTAGATGCATTTACTGGTTTTTATTTCTACATCCCTCATTTCTAATATTCTGTACAACTAGTACTTGGCCATATTCCCTTTAACTTGTATCACTTTCAGCAGATTTCTAGACATTGAGTCTGCCAGATTTTCAAAATATATTTTCTCCTTATCCATCCCTAGCTTCAACACCTCTTGCAGCACCTTAATATTTCTCATCATTTCCTGACTCATATACTTTGTCCTCTTCATTATCAAAAGTGGTTGTTCATCGTTGTCAATGTCCGAGTTCTCCAATAAACTAATCCCATCTCTTAAAGTAATTCAACTCCCAAAAATACCAATGCGCTTTATGCACATGTTTGCAAGCTTTTCTTCACATTTTCTCTGTCACTTTTTCCACAGCATTTCAAACATTGCTATTCTTCACAATATAATGGAACATCAAAAAACCAAATTAATTAGGGCTATGTTCTTCTCAGATTTGGAAAACTTCAGATTATCCAAAAGAGTATGCAATAAAGCACTGATTACAATTACAAAATAGCTTACAGTACAGTATTTATCATTTCCATTTTATAGCAGCACTTCTATTTCACTACCGTATATTGTACTAGAATTTAATTAACAATGTAAGCCTTCTAGACTGCATTTGGATTCTATTATGCTAAATACAAGCTTAAAAAAAATTATTTTTAAGTGCAGTACTGTGATTAAATCCTGTCTTTTCACTGCAGGTGAAATTTGAATTTTTTCCCTCAATTTCAAATTCTGTTCAGATTACCCAAAATTTCAGATTTGTGAGATTCTACTGTATATTGTGTTTTGCAAACACCATTTTGAGGAATAGGTCCATATCAGCTGTACAGCGTTTAAGTTGCAATGATGCACTGGTAGTGTATGCAGCATTTCCACTGAGTCATCTGTTCTATAAGTTTGAGTGTGTTCTTTTTCAACTGTATAAGCTTATTATGTGTTAGCAACCATAAATTCATAATTTAAGACATAATGAAAATATTTCTAACCATAATAATTTAGTTACTTTACTGTTTTTTTTATTGTGTAATCTTTAATGTGCACTAATTAATTGCATTTTTAAACTTTTTAGTTACCTAAAAATTGGTTTTCAAGTGGCTAAAAATCTTAGATATACTTATAACATAGTACAAAAAGTGACTCTTGTAGATTATACTAAAGATGCATTTAGAGATGATTATTATTATTATTATTATTATTATTATTATTATTATTATTATTATTATTATTATTATTAACATTTCTTATTCCAACATTTTTAAAATGCTTCTTATGCATTTTGGAAATGGCATATAGAAGAAGGCAGGTATTTTGAAAAATAAAGTTTTATACTAGCATGCAAAATATTTTCTAAGTTATTCTGCTATATCAGATTTATAATGTGAGAGCCTGGGAAGGAAATACAGCAAATACAGTCGCTTATAAGCACTTCAATAAATGGAGAAATAAATACACTACAAGATGGAATAACTATCAATTGCCTTTATGAAGCTTGAACATAGTTTATGCAACAACCATTCAAGTTGCAGGATATATTATCAAATGCCAGAGTAAAACACTTCCAATGTCAATCTTGGTATCCTCTCAGGGTGCATCTGTAAACAGGATAACAAAATACCGACTATCACATTCCCTAACCAGACAGGCCATCAAAAGTATAATTAACTTCATTAAGTTTAATATCCTTGGATATTTATCAGACAATAAATTAATGATATGGGTGAAATGCTGAAATGAACCCAGGGTCCATAGAGCTTAGAATTATCTGGCATTTGTTTTCTGAGGATAAGGGAAAACTCCAGTAAAAATATTATCCAGGTATCTCAACTCCACTGAGATGGGGCCTCTTGAATATGAGCAAGATGTGCTGCTACTACAATATGGAGGTGGGCAAGATTATTTTATTTTTCCAATTATCAAAAATCTATTTGTTAGAAAAACATCTTAGTTTATGTTTCAAGCATAAGATAAAAGCAATGATGCCAAGGACATTGGGAAAGAATGATAACTTCCGTATTTATAGCTTAGTTTTCTTATGCAGGTTTGGATAAAACAGTTGCTTAGTTCTGATAACTTGCAGAATCTACAAGGTATTAAGATTGCTATTCTCTGATCATCATAAATGCTACACTAAAGAGCAGCCAACCAATGATTTTGTGTCATATTATTTCACTTCTAGAAGCTGAACATGTATTGGAACTACTAGTGTGTATCACATTATTGCAAAAGTTGCTTGCCATTATATACCCGTGTGAAGAAATTCCTGTTAGCCATAAGTAGTAAATAAGATCTGCAAATATAAATAACTGATGTTAAAGACTTTATAATTAATCAAAACCAATGGCTCTGATATGCACAACAGTAGTCCTTAATGAAATATATTGTTAATAGACATAGCATACTATCAGACGTTTAAAACTGCATTACTCTGGATACCAGACTGTTTATAATACCTCTAGACATGGTCAAAATTGGATGGGCAGCAACCCCAGTTAAGGCTTTATGTACCTGAAGGAAGAGGGGAGGGGGAGGGGGAAGGGAAGAGGGGAGGGGAGGGCTGGGGAGAGAAGGGAAGTGTAGGAAGGAAGAGACACAGTATGCCAATACCAGAAAACTATCAAGTTTTATAGATAGTTTGTGAACCACATTCAAGATCCAAGCCTCAAATATTCAAAGTTTATCTCTAGTAACAATCTCCTCCTTATTAAAACTTATACTGCAGTGGGATATGCCTGAAAATAAAACAGAAGAATAACATGAATTAATTAAATTACATTGTAAGGGTTATAAATTAGGCAAATCATCAATTTTTCTTTGTGCTACTACATACGTATACCTAAAATTTGCAATGATAAAATGGTCAAAATGAAGAACTTACCTGAAATTATGAAACATTTCTCATGTGTTACATCACTGCTAAAACACAACATACTGCTCTTCAGCTAAACTTTGTAATTCGTTAAGGCCATTCCATGTCATGGAATGGGACAATTGGAAGGTTTTGTTTCTCTATATTGTTCCAAAAATAACTCTTAAAACAATCTGTGAACGTTTATTTCATTCATAACAGAGAATTTCAATCCTAAGGTTAACACAAAAAGCATAAAAGGGAAAAATCTTGTTAATTGAAGTAAAAATATGAAGTAAATTTCTCGTGATGGAAAGGAACATGGATATAAAGGAAGTTCCCTCTGAGTTAAAACAACTCGGAAGTTCTGTGAAACTATCTCATTATTTCAGTAATGAATAACCATATATCAAGTATTAATATAAGAGTATGGAAATCATTATTTTTTTAGTTATTTTTTACTTATGTGGCGACATGGGACAGTTGGTGTGACAGAAAGGGACATGTACAAAATGAAAACTGCTGAAACTGCATCTTTCATAAAACAATTCTGTACCACTGTTACTATGTTGCATTTTTTATCAGAACATATTTTATGATATATAAGCGATGTCTACACCAGGATATGAAAATCTCTGCTGATTGTCTACGCCAGGAACTGAAATACATTAGAAATTGCAACCTATGAAGCGTCATTACTTTTAAATGCAAATTTGAAATCTGTGTTGATTTTTCTCATGAAACTGATCTCACATTCAGTATTGTCAACCTTTAAGATTTATCCTAAGAAGTTTTAACTGTCTTTTTTGTCATAAACTTCACCACTACAAAAGCACCCACTTGAACATTTGAATTTCCTTCCATTGTTTCAATCTGATTACTTCTGCCAGTCATAAAATCAAAATTGAAACTCGTTTTAGACAAAGCAAGCTCTTTGTAAACCACATTATAAGGAATACAACTTTAATGTAATGCTTAGAATGAGTGTCACATGTCACTCACTAACATCAATTAATTTCTTTTGTTGATCCACTTCATATTTAGAACAAAATATCACCTGTACTGATATTGACATTTTCCTGGCACACCTGTAAAAAGACTCTGCATTGATAACCATGTGCTTTCCACCTAATACAGCATGCCATACTAATCTCTTCAGTTCTCCATCAACCCATCGACACTGTCCTTCCCATGACCTGTAGGTAGAAAGTTCCATGTTAACAGAACTTTCAACTCTTCCTGAAGGTGAGTTAAATTACATAGAGAATAATGCTGTTTGCAGTGGCTTGCTGCACCATCACAAAATGTTAATTATTAGAACTCTGGGTAAGTTTTATTGATCTGAAAACAGCCTTCAAAGGAATGTGTTGATAGCATATTTATCATGCAATATTTCGTTACTTGCATAACTTCGTACCATTCCAGGACTTATCCATGTACAGCTATGAAGATTGTGATCTGTTGAAAGTTCCAATACACTGAATGAATTTCATTTTGAAATCTTGGCAGTGTGATTTTTGGCAAACTTAATGTGTACTACAATTTCTTTGCCATCTACAGCACCTCTTGAAGATATGTGCTCTAATTTTTAACAAGAAGCAATGTTTTAAAAGGTTGGGTATTTTTTCAATAAGTTCAAATGCTTCACAGTGTTCTCCTTCAGAACTTTTTAAATTTTTTCATTAATGGTGTTCCAAATGAACCACACTTATTTATTTATATCATCTGTTAAGGTATTACACTGACTGAGCAGGTTTCTGATGCCACAACTATCACATGTGCTTGACATGCAGTTGTCATTTTCAGGATTGCATACTAATGTACTGATTAGTTGCAATGATATGTAGTGGTTACCATGCTAGCCTGTAGTTCCCGAGGTTGCAGGTTCAAACCCGGCGGAGGGCGATGGATTTTTTCAGGCGTAAAAATCCTTACCATGGCTTCCTTCGGAAAGGAAGTAAAGTCAGTGGTCCCGTGTCACAGATTTACGGCATGTAAAAGAAGCTCAAGCCTGATAAAAAGGCCTCTGAGCAAAGTTACCGGTCTTTCATGCCCAACATAGAATTGTACGCTAAAGACCATAGCAGTTAAAGAGCATCCATAAATAAAAAACTCAATTTTTTTAAATTTGTGATGATATTTTAGGAATCTCCTCTTTATACCCACACAGAGCAGTCTAAAGTGATGTTCTCTTGATTGTGACACCAGCAGCTGTGTTGAGGCATTTCACTGACTGGAAGGATAAATTTGGGTTCACAATGAAAAGAATTTTGATTTCCCACTTTCTTATCAGAGTTTTCCTTTTTTAATATCTGATACGCCTCTGCAATAGTGGTGTACATAAATCTGTTTTGAAATATTTTTTTTCTTCTTCATTCTTTCAAACTGTCACAACATACTTTTTCTCCCCAGGAGCTTGCAGTGATATATAGTCTCTTTGATAAAATTGCTTAACTAAATCATTAATCTCACACAGGGCATTTTCTAAGATATATGCCTACAGTACACTACTTGCAAAGGTATAACCTGCATATTTTAAAATATACAGTGCACTTATAAAGTAAATGTTTCTCAGAACCTAAATTAAATCATGCTATGTTGATTTACTTAAGGTGAGTCAGAATTAGTTACACTAACATCACTTAAGTTTACTCGCTTAACACGTTTTGGGAAACGGTTTGTTCCTATCCTCAGAATGTGTCTGACTGGTCTTTGTTGTTAGTTGTCTATTGTGGTGGTTCAG
This sequence comes from Deroplatys truncata, assembly GCA_030765065.1. NCBI lineage: Eukaryota > Metazoa > Arthropoda > Insecta > Mantodea > Mantidae > Deroplatys > Deroplatys truncata. The sequence continues at coordinate 17,566,603 of CM060990.1, read as the reverse complement.
TACTGATAATTCTGCTTTTATAAAAGTTTCATTTGAGAGGTTAATTGCATCTTGGTATGGTGTAGTTTTTTCATTTTTGAGGTTAGGTGTGTTTGAGTATTGCTTTCAACATAGTATGTCTAGCATTTTCTTTAATTTCAGCGTTTTTGTTATCATCCCGTAACTAAGAATCATGAGAAATTTTGATTACATGTTTTCCAAGAGCGGATAGCCGAGTATGTTTGTTAATTTGAGATGAAGGGCATGTATTTCTAGTTGTAATTTTGTGTAATGATAGTTTCTCTCAACTTCTATTACTTTTTTGTCAGCTGATGTTTGGTGTTTGCTGTTTTTATAAAATTTTACAATCTTCCTTACAAATTTTGGTGTAACTTTGCTTATCATGTACAGATTCAGAAAACGGTGTCCACAAATGTGTTTTTTCTTTTTTCTTGGAGTTTCTGGTACCTTTGTTGTCTCTTTTGGTTCCATTGACTTTCTTAGATCTAAAACTAATCTGGGAACAAAAAACCCTAACCTTTGGCATATACAGGAAACCTCTACATTCAGATAATTACATAAAGAACAATAGTTTCAATCCAATAACAAATAAACATGCAGTACTAAACAGCTTAACACATCAACTGGTATACAGTCCCCTGAATAAACAATATCAACTGGAATATCAGCACATAGTAAACACAGCTAAAAGTGATGGGTTCAACAAATTACCTGATGATAATACATATTTAGCTCTGTAAGTAGTATTAGTAAATATTAATGACAATTGACAATTACATTTGTTGCCTGTTCTAGAATTAATGAAGTTATTTAAAAGTATGTATATTAAGAACTGACAGTAAATGCTAAGCATTACAAATCGAATAGAACAAAATGATGAGATGAACAAAAGGTACAAGCCTAGTGAAAGTTAAAATAACTGTTCTTGTCTATAAATATAATGTTAGCCTTATAATGGTAGGGAGGTATTCGATTTTGCACAAAATTACACCTGCTTTGTTTCATTTTGTATATAATGTCTTTATTTTATTTTAAATGTTCTACATTCTGTGTAATATTTATGTTTATATGTACTTTTTGTACATTTCCTTGACATGTTCTATGTTCACAAGCCTTTATGGCTGCTAGTGAACTCACAGAATGCAATCCGATCTAATCTAATCAAACTAACAACTGACAAGAAAATTGTAAAATTCAAATGACAGAAACACATCAAAGACACAACAAATCTCATACAAGAAGAAAAACAGTTAAAGTTCAAGAAACTCGCATATCCCCAAGAACATATTACAAATTCAAGATGATTCTCATGAAACATAACATCAGCCTAGCCCCACAGAACAAATTTAGCATAGGGAAATTACTTTGCAATAGGTTAAAAGACCCCAAACCACCCACAAAAAAAAAAAAAAAAGCTGGAATCTACAAAATCAACTGTTGTGATTGCAGTAAGTTATATATAGGCAAGACAAAATAAACCTGGAAACTAGACTAAAGGAACATATGAGATGCGTAAAATACAAACAAATGGACAAATCTGCAGTCTCTCACCATTTCTGGATGACCAATCACAACACCAAACTGTACGTCACACTAATCAAACTGGCCAAATATGCAACAGAATTACACATAGCAGAAGGTCTTCATTTTGAAACACAGCCCACAGCTAATGAATTCTGATTTGTTGCCACCAAGTCCCCTCTGGAAGTACATTTCAACAACACAAGATGCCACCACAATAGACAATCAACACAATAAAAACACCAACAACACAGATCAATAGGGCACACTCTGAGGATGGGAACAAACCATTTCCCGAAATGTTAAGTGAGTAAACTTAGGTGATGTTAGTGTAAGTAATTCCAATTCACCTTAAGTAAATTCAAAAACACATCACTGTTTCTAGCTTCTTTTTCATATATTAATGCTATGTTGATCTTACTGATGCACATATACTGGTCTGTGACGGAATGAGACAGTTATCAAAAGCTTTCTCCAGTGTTATGTTATCACGTTATTTGAGGTTAGGGTGCTGTTGGATGTTTATCATAAAGTTCACTGACCATACATATCAGCATTGAATAAATATTGTTACAAAATAATACAAAAAAATACACTTTTTCTGTGACGGAATGGGACATTTGAACAATGATAATTAAAGTTCCAATGTAAGGTATAATATGAAGTTACAGTAACCACTAAATTCAATGTAAATATAGCTAAAGAGTCTATGTGTAAGTAAAAAAACATTAATTTTCAAAATTATTCAAAACTTAAGCATAAGAAACCTTTCTAAAATGTAGCTGCCCAAACACTTCTTTCAACATTTGTTGTCACCTTGCAGTAAAATCACAATATTAGAGGTAACAATGTTGCCACTTGTTCTTTACACAATTTCTCACAGTTAGGTATATTTTAGTTCAAATTTAATGCACATCACCCTTGACTTATAAAAAAAAATAATTGTCCATCTTGGTTTAAGTTTTCATGGAATGGCCCTTACACAGATTCATTACATTAAACCAGCCAACCAGATACACCCAGTTTTCCAGACAGTTAGTGAGAAAACTTGACGATTGTTGCCAAATCTGCTATCTTGGCTTCACTCCCCATGTTTATTATCAAGAGCTACGTAATGTTGAAAAGAAGTGGTCCTGAAGCTTCAAATGCTATGTTAAACAGCTCACTTTCGCACATCCATGCACCACCTACATCAAAATTGGTGAATTCAGCATTTCAAGACATTCATCATTGAATGTGGATTGAATTCATCTTAAACTTTAATGTGAGTGCAATCAAATCAGTTTACACTTGTTATACTTCAATTCTGAAACAGTCTTACTACACAATGTCAACTTTGAGAATCACCATATATTTTGGAGCAAAGAAGAGACTTCAGTAATGTCCATATTTGCAACACAAGTCAACCATTTCCTTAAACCAAATCTTTGCTTAATAATATTGTGCAGCACTGTTTTCAAATTCCAATCTAGAATGGCATTCCTCTAAACTTAAACAAGGTTGGTAATATAATATCTACTTACAGGAATATCAAATAAGGAGGTGGGAGATGTTGGCACTACTTCAAAACCGAGCCGATACAAAGGGGTGAACTGTAATGGAAGCACACACATTAGAATAATTTGTAAACATTGGTTATAGTTTAGGGCCTATTATGAATGAAACAATGGACAACATCCTAAAAATACTTTAATTGTAGACATTAAGAATCTTTTTATTTTAAAAATATCAAAACAAAGTTAAAGTTAGTTCACACTAAACCTATTCCAAAGAATAACAAGATCTGCTGCTCATCTGGTTATAGCAAAGAGAGCTTACTTTAAAACTGGCATACTCTTAAATTATTAGCAATCAGCAATAAACACATTACTTCTGTCATAAGCAACTGATTTAGGCACCTAATACTCTGTTTTCCTCTGTTTTAGTGTTTTATGATATCCTTGCATTCAAAATTCCAGTTTTGTAAACGTTTTACCTGGGTAAAATTATGTATAGTACAGAAATATATATTGCATCACCCACCAGGTTTGTAGCATTTATGCATTTAAATAGCAGGTTAATGAAAATTAACAATTTATATTTTTAATATGTGAATGTTTAATGACTTTATGTAGATCTTTGTCATAACTAGGGGTTTACATTACACTAAAAAACTTACACTTATCAAGGAATGCATTTTCTGGAGTAATGTAATTAAAGGAGTATTTATATATTACATCATGGTTCATGGGGGATGTCTCCAAGCATGATGATGCACGACACTAAACAGGAAAAGGGTTCAACACCAGGATGATGTCACATGCTTCTTCGTTTTTCTTCAGATGTGAAACACATCCTGTACAAAAATCCTCTGCTTTTTTAAGCTCATTCAACATTTTATGTATATTTGTGACTTAATTCAGCAGATTCAGATGGCAGCAGTTTTATCACTGACAAAAAATAAAGTACATGAAATTCACTTAAGAAAAACTTGTAAAATGCGAGTGTTTCTTTATTTGGTTCTTATGAATTCATTATATATGAATGAAGCATACTGAAAAGCAATTTTCAATATGCTTTCCAAAACGCTATTTATATATCAGATTTGCCTGCAAATTGCATGAAATCGTATAAAATCTTAATTATTTTATTAAAAGTAGCAGTTATTTCTTAAATCATAGTAATGGCTATCCACATTCTATACAAATTACTAACAATAGCAAATAACACATATCTAGCTTACATTTTATATTAAAGCTAGCATTTGAGATCACTTGGAATGATATTTGTTATTTGATAGATGTTATGAAAACATTCATTGTTTTATCACTGCAGGTAACCTTTAAACAATGGTGAACTTCAATGCAATCAGATCATTTATATTAAAGAAAAGCAACTTAATTTTAAATATCATTATAGCTAAACTCTCAAATTGACTGAAATGCATTATTGGTCGTGGGTAACTTGATGCTATCACTAACAGTTGTATAAAAAGATATTATCATTGCAATATGCCCAGCTACTCAAATTGGGGTTGTTATCTCTAAGGTTTACGCACATATGTAATTTTTCAGCAACATATTTAGAACATTTACACCAGATTTTATTTTAAACATTAAATTAGATGTACAACATTGTCTTGAACATGTAATTTTTCAACAGCATCTTTGGATTATTTACACCAGGTTATATTTTAAACATTAAATTAGAAATGCAAGATTGTCTTGCACCTGCCTCTGTGGTGTGGGGGTAGCATGTAACTTTAAGCTCTATGGACCCAGAGCTCAACTGAGCATCATTTCAATCATTTCATTCATTCATCATGGGATATGGCCTACCAGGTTAAAGGACATTAAAGTTCAAGGGCAACAATATATATATATAGGAATCCTTTTCTTTTCAGTTTGGTTCCTTTCTACTAGATTTCTTTCTAGTATATATTTTGTCTAGTATATATGATTTGTTTACTGACAAGCAACTTTGTTGAATTATTATGGTTATTGCATTGTTAGGATACTGTTACTCAACTGTTTGTATCATTCACTAATTGCTTTGTTCAGTGCTCTATATGCTGGAACTTGGAAGACAAAACCTTAAATTTTGTATGAATGCGAGGGCATGCTGGCTTTTGTTTTCTTTATTCAGCAAATGAAGAAATTTAACCACAACATTGACATCATTGTTAAATATGAGTATTTGTTTACTTATGTTTCATTCTTATACACAATGATGATGAATATGACATCAAAATATTCCCTTATTTTCCTTCCCTATCAATTGCAATTTTCACTTGAACTTTAACTACTTGAATTTGTAATTTCCTTATCTCAGATACAACAGTAAAAAACACTTTACAAAGAAATCTTATGTGTTGCATTCACATGACTTTCTCTACTCACTCTTCTACAAACTATTCTTACAAAAGCTTATTATTCCAGCTATTTCTTGCTAATCCAGTTAAACTTTCAATTCACATTTGCACATTTTGTTGTACAATACAGTATGTAAAACAATAGTCAAATTTTTTAAAAGCATGTTGCCATTTAATGGCTTTGACCACGAGAAAAAATGAATAACAACTTCCCAGGGAAAAGTATAAATATTTGAAAATTCAAACCAATAACAAGGAATATCTTGGAAATTGTTAACTCCACAAGAGAGGGGGAGGGGAATAAAAAAAATTATTTGACATAAATTGTGTGCTTTAACGAGATCTACATTTTGTGAGTAGTAAGATTAAAGAAGATTTAGGGAAAATGTTGGATATCAAAAAATCTAAATCTAAATAAAAATCTCCAGACCCTGACTATTCATTATTTTACCACTGAACAAATCTCTTAATAAATCAAATTTTTAAAAAAAAAAATTAAAATGGTTTTTCTTAGAAGACAGTAAAAATAAACCATTGTCATGTTTATTAAATAATCCTCTGTTGATACCAGACTCACCCTGTTGTGTAGCAGTTGCACATTTCAGACTGACTACTGGTAATCATTATATGGCTGCACATCTCCACAGAATTTCTGTCATAAACTCAGTAAGGCAATGAAGATACCTCAATAATGAACATGGACCACCTTAGGAAATGCTCTGCCCTATCATTATTTAATTATACTGGGAAGCAAAACAGCAAATGGAGAGCATCCAAGTGCCTGGACAATAGATATTACAGCATTTCATTTGTCATGCAAATATCTTAAACATATAGTAGCTCAATCAAAATCATTAGAGCCAAGTTGAGAAAATAAAAAATAATGAAAATCTGTCCATGTAAAGTAGTTTCGAGTAGGATGATTTCCTCAAAAATCTTTGTGTCACATCCTTGGAAGATGCTGAACTTATATGCCAAGTTTGGCATCTAACTCACTTTTCATTTTTGAGTCATGCTGTTCACAGATAGACAGACATAGACACACACATTAATGGATCTTTTTCTAAAAATGGATTTTGGGAGTCTCAAAAAGTGTATTTCTGGTGAAATCTCGGTATCAAATTTTTGGGTAGAATGCAATATTTCCTCTAGTTATTTACAAAAACTAGCTCATATTTTTACTTTCTCTACTAGTTACTTGCATTCCACCCAAAACTTTGATAGCAAGATTTCACCGGAATGTAAACACAAAGTGTAGCAAACTTGACATGAGAAATGGGATAGACGGGGTTAAGAAAATGGAAAATTAGGTATTATGTAATAAATGTAAGATCCCTAATCCATATGTTCTAAATTTAAATAATCAATGCAGTAGTAATCAATAATGAACATTGAGAATTCTAGAGACATGTATGAAGCTTTCGCTTAGGGATGAAATAAATATTTCCATTAAATGTACCTCACCAGCTCAGGAACAGTCACACATCTAATATAAAGCCACAAAATCACTTAAAGTCAACTATGGAGTTCCACAAGGATCCATATTAGATCCCAGTTTTTCCTTCTCTTTATAAATTACTTCCATTTAGATGACCCATCTGCAGAAACAATATTATACGCTGATGACACAAATGTCCTGATCAAGGCAACCCATATAGAAACATTTCTAACTTCTATTCACCACACCACAGAGAGAATCTCAAATTATTTTACATCTAACAACCTCATCATAAACATAGCAATGAATAAACACACAAACAAGAAAACAATTATCTTGCACCTCAGAAAAAAAATCCTCCCTAATCATACTCTTAAAAAAGTTGAATCCATAAAATTCTTTGGCATCTGGGTACAACGCAATTTGAAGTGGGATACTCACATTAACATAACAAATAAAAAACTTAGTTCACTGTGCTACATGATAAGGGTACTAACCACTTGCACAAGAAGAGATACAGTTAGGGCAGCATAGGTTACACATGTCCATTCACTACCGAGATATGGCATAGTCTTTTGGGGTGAGTCACCATTGTGCAAGGCAACATTCATAGCACAGAAAAAATCATCAGAATCATGGAAGGTGTGAGTCCAAAAGCATCCTGCAAACCTCTGTTTAAAAAGTCAGGTATTCTTCTGCTTCCCTGCATTCATATTTATGAAACAATTATGCTCATACTTAATAACCCCAATGCCAGTGATACACCATTTACTACAAATAATACTGCACATAAATATAACACCAGGAAAAACATGCATCTGCATGTAACCCGCCATAATACTTCACTCCACCAGAAAAGTATTTTACACTCAGGCATTAAGCTATATAATAATTCGCCAAGCTACATCAAGACAATAAAACAAGTAAACCATTTCAAATCAAGTCTCAAGGCACATCTAATTAACCACTGCTTTTACTCCATCGAAGATTATTTTAAAAATCAGAGCAAACTATGAAGAATTTACAGAAAATGTACTTAGAAATATGTAAATTAGGTATAAAGAAATTTGTATAGTATAGCATTTTTGTTTGTATTTTGACTTGTCCAATATTGTATGTACTTTGTACAAATCAATTTACTGGGCCAATAAATTAAACTAAAATAAAGAAAGAAAGAGGAATGTTTTCAATGTTGCTCATCTCAAAACTTGAAACAATTTGGTTTACTTCCAGCAACAAAAGTTTACGATTCAGAAATTTAAAAATACGCTGCTTAATACTTTACATGACATTTGTTTTACTGCAATAATCAATTTTGGGGTATTTATATGCATGCTATGATGTACCATAATGCATTATAGTTCTTTTTACACTGTCCACTGAGTCCACTGGGACTCAGAATTGTATATTGTTTCCATAAATTTATTTGAGAACATTTCCAAAATTGTGCTTTATGATCAGGTCTGAGAAAATAATTCCTTGTGAACAATACTGCATGCAAACAACTCTTCCATAGAGTAACTATAAATAAAAAGAAAATTGTAAATATATATTAGGATGTATGTTACATAAGAGACTGCCTAATGTTGTAAATTCCTTCTCTGGCAAGACTTTTATGGAGAATTTTGAAAACTTCTTGCAAACAAATATTTGTATTATTTAGCTGTAATTTATAGGAATACTGTGTTTTATAATATGTATGCAACTTTTACTCATAAAACAATTAAAATAAAGTAAAAAAGCAGCTATTAAATTGTTAGCAGCCCTTTTCTATACAGTAAATTCTTTATATGTAATAATTAATAATAAATCTTTGCAGAAATTTTACTTTTTTTCTGAGCCTTACTAGATTGTATTTCCCCAGACTAAGTGTATTTTTAATTGAGAATCTTACCGTATTTCATTTTGTTTGGCAAATTTATTGTATCTATGTTTTGTGAGTCTTAATGGATTTTTTTGAGCCAACTCATTGTATCTATGAGTCATTCCATGTCAAACTGGTCAAATTCAAACAAAATGCAACCATCAAGGGTACAATTTTTATTAAACGTTTTTATTCCACCAAATGTTTGAAAATATTATACATGTATGCTTTTATTATTTAAAAATATTAAATTTGCAGCAATTCAAATAAAAATGCACACACACACGCACGCACACACCAATATATACATAGGTTGGAACTTTAATAATGGCAACTATTTATTTATTACTATTACTAAAATGATACATGTTTGAAACTAACTACAGTCCTAACATAATCACCAGCGTTTTCAATATCCCATTGCCAGCTATGTGGAAGTCACAGGGTCCCTGTTGCAGCGCCTGTTTTGATGTTCCTGATGGAGTGATCTAATACCAGCAGAATCAAATTGTTCCTTCATCTTTGGGTTTAGGACATAATAACAGGGGCTTACATCTAGTGAATATGGTGGATCAAAGAGCACTTCCCAACCCCAGCGGCGATAGATGAGTTACAGGTTGTGCCACATGTGCCTGAGCATTGTGTTGCAAAATGATGGGAGTATTCCGTAAAAAGTGCCACCACTTTCTTTGCAACGCTGCTCTGAGATGATGCTCCAAAAATGACAGAAATAATGTACAATAATATTTTGTTCTTGTGGTAAGGCATGTGTTAGGATAACATCATCACAGTCGCACACAAGAAGCACTATAACTTTCACATTTATAACACTCCTTGCCACTGTTCTGTATGGTAACGAGGTTCCCAGCATGCCTCAACAAGACTGTCTTGCTGTACAATCACAAGCACATTCAATCTTCAACCAACTACATTGTTCCTGTTTTGTGAACATGGCAAAAACACAACACACAACAGCTTAGATAGGTAGCTCATACAGATCTATCTTCTACTTGCCACTGGCCACTTCACTTTGAGTCGAAAGGGAGAGTTCATTTATTGGTGGTGGGTAAGCCATAGTCAAACACATGCTAAATATGAGAATAATTACTTACTTCTCATTTGGCTTCCACAGCAGTGTTGCCACTACTATAGTTCCAACCCATGTATAAATGGCATTATCTGTGCTGCTATTTATCAGATGTAGTTAAACTTCAGCTCAGTTGTGAGAAAATAAAACCTCCTTTTCTATAATGCTTGTTTTAAGGTAACACCAATATTAAATTAAGTTACTCACTCATGGCATTCCTTGTTTCTTAAGCTACGCATGCACCAAATGCGTGGGATGGGTCAGAAATAAATAGGTAATTAAAAGCAAATTAACTTACCCAGCTGCATGCTGGGTTTTGTGTCGGACTAGGCTGGAGTATCACTACAGTACCCTATCACATTGTATGGATGCATAGGGATAGGAGACCACTTTGGACAATTGCTAAAACTACACTCGAGTCAGAGAAGTATTATTCAAAATGTTTTTGAAGTTAGGAGACAAGTAAACGAAAAAAGACTCAGGAAACTTAGAAAATATCTTGTAGAAGTAAACTGGGAAGACACATATGGTACAAATGATGTAAAAGTACGAGATGTTCAATAAAAAGATAAAAGAAGGATTGGGTAAGGAAATGCCATTAAAAAAGGTTAGAGTAAATGCAGGAGGTAAGGGAATTGCTCTAATGGTATGGATGACAAGAGGGATAAAAAACTCATGTGAAAGGATGAGGTTTTTAAACTTAATAAAACACCCAAGCATGAATGAAACATCACTATAGTATATAGATAAATATAACAACATTTTGAACATGGTAATTATACAGGCAAAAATAAATTATAACAAAAAAAAAATTGGAAAAGCAGAAAATAAAACAAAGGAAGTATGGAATATTGTAAATCAAATGCATAAAAATTATAACAGTAAACAAATAGAAAATATAAAGATAAATCATAATAATAATGAGGTGTTAGATCCAAAACAAATATGTAACATTTTTAATGACTATTACGTAAATGTTGCAAAGTCACTAAAAATACAGCAAATCTCAAAAACAAAAAACATAAACCAAACAGCAGAAGAAAATCAGCTAAATTCTATGTAAGTTTTTGAAGTCACAGAAGAATGAGTATTAAAATAAATAAATAAATAAATAAATAAATAAATAAATAAATAAATAAATAAATAAATAAATTAAAAACAAAGAAATCTGCAGGTTTAGATGAACTATCAAATGAAATGCTAAAATATATAAAATATGAAGTGATTGAAACAGTAACACAGTAAATTCCTCAATAATTTACGGAATATTTCCACACATATTAAAAAATATTATAGTAAGCCCTATATATAAACAAAAAGGAAGTAAATTAAATTTAGAAAATTATAGGCAAATAACACTATGCTAAGTCTTATCAAAAGTAACAGAGGGTATATATTTAAAACAGTTACAGAAATATTTTGAAAAAAATTTAAATATTATCAGAGTGGCAATATGGGTTTCCAAAAAATAAGTCGACAATAAATGCACTTGATAAAGCAAATAATGTGATTATAAATGCATTACAAAACCGTGAAATAGTAATTGCAATGTTGCTAGATTTGTCAAAAGCTTTTGACTCTGTAAATACAAACATTCTTGTAGATAATTTAGAAAAACATGGGGTACGTGGTGTAGCAAAACAGTGGATTTCATCTTATTTAGAGAACAGACAGCAGTGTTTGGGAATAAAAAAAAAACACGAAAAGGGTATGGTAAAAAAGATAAAATCTGGTTTTAAACTGATTGAGCAAGGAGTCCCACAAGGCTCAAAACTGGGCCCTTTTCTATTTAACAAAAACAAAAATAAATATATATATAAGTGCAGTAGACAATCAAATTTGTAAAACTCTTAGCACAATATAAATGGTATTTTTTAATTAATAGAAAGAAATGGAGGAAAGGCAATTGGTTACGCAGATGACATAACAATAATAATCACAGATCATACAAACAAAGGGATAGAAAATAAGGGAAATAATATACTAAGAATTTTGAAGGAGTATGTTTTACATTTACAACTGGCTTTAAATGTGAAAAAAACATCATGGATTAACTTCGTATTGAAAGAGCAAATCATGGAACGAATTAATCTTAAAGTAGATGAAGAAATTATTCCTGAGGTACAGGTCACAAATTTCTTGGGAGTCGTTATAGATAAATATTTAAACTGGAAACCACATATAATGCATATTACAAAAAAAAATAAACAGGGGTTTATATATAATGCGACAAGTTAAAAATACTATGGACAACAAAACATTGAAACAGGCATATTACACCCTCATATTTTCACATATAAAATACGGTATAACACACTGGGGATATATTATAGCTAGGGAAGTAAATAAAATATTTAAACTACAGAAAAAGTCAATCAGAATGATTGGGAATTTGGAAAGCAGGCATACTTGTAAGGAGATTTTCAAAACATGTGGAATATTAACAGTTCCTTATATGTATGTATACGAAATTATAAAATATGTGATAGCCAAAAATAGCCATATGCATACTCAAAATGTAAGAACCAGGCATGATTTCTACAGAACAGCACTCAGAGGAACACTAAACAATTGTTCAATAGAAAGTAAGGGGAAAGAGAACTACAATGCACTACCTAAAGAAATAAAAGACTTAGAGCAATGAAAAGTGTCTAAAAGCCATAAAAAATACTTAGTAGAAAATGCATTTTATAGCATAGATGAATTTCAATTAAACACTGTTTATAAAAATAATGATTAATGTATAAGATGTGTAAATATTGTTTCAAAAGATGTGTAAATGGTGTTTATGATTGTAAAGAAATCTTGTTATTTCGGACAATGTACTTTAAATCTTAAGGTAGTTTTTTATAAATGTAACTTGGATGATTCCTATGTAACTTGAACATTTGGATGAAATAAAATTGTATTTAATTGAATAGGTGCATATGTTGTCAGTTTATGCATTAGGTAAGTAGCATACGGTGTCAGTTTAATGGTGTCGGTTCATGCATTAGGTAAGTACACATTATCTTACTGAATTATATATGCATTTATTTTAAACAGAATTCGCTTCAATACAGTTTGTAACACAGGTCAGCTAAATCTTGCAAGCTACTGAAACATGAGTGATGCATTTACTTTCATTGGAAAGAGAGTAGTCTTTAACTTGTGCTTCTGATTTTGACACTGGCATGAAAGCATGTAATGTTCTCATGCCACTTATCGGTTTTATCTTCTCATATTGAGGCTGTAGTTGATCATATTCATTTTTATAATCATTTGTCACAACGAAAAACTCAATTGCACCTACATTCTTTTTTAGCCATTAAAACAAATGTCTGGCTGTCCTGGTTAGGTTGAAGGCTTGCTTTTGTTGCCAATCATTTGGAAGTGCTGCCAATTCTGTCAAAAGGGCCCTTTCTGTGGCAAGTCCAAAAAAGGTGCCATTCTGCTGTTACACCAAAATATTTATCATGAAAAAACAAATTAATTTTCTTTTTTCTTAATTTTTATACTGAGAACTTTCCCCAACACGAAAATATATAACTCTTTACGTCTCCTATTTCAGTTTACAAAAAATGTATTGTCATTGGAAAAGGTGGAAGGCATTTGTATGTGCTTAAGACACTCTTGAAATAGCTACTCAGTTTTTATGTTGTATTTGCCTATTCTCTTTGTAATTAATGACAAATGGATGAAGTGTGGCCTGATGTTTGTTCCAATGGACGCTCTGTACTGAATCTTGAACCATAAGGGCATAATTTTGTGAAAAATCTCAAATTACAAGGCATTCACTGTCTTAAAGAGCTTCTTTCTCTGCTGGAAATGTAGCTTTCTGCTGAGCAATAAATGCATGAGCAGCTAGAATTTCTATTTTGGTATGAAGTTTACCCAATAATTCATCAACAGAAAACTGAAGAATTTTTAAGTTCATTCTGTCAACAGTTAGCCATTGTTTGTAGCTGACTAGATACATCACTTTATTTTGAAATGCCTGCGAAAATATTGCATTAAATGAGCCATTGATAGCCAGTTTGAAAACTTTCTGAAGTAACAACCACTGCTCGTCAGCTTCACAATGTTTTGCCATCAATTAGCAACTTTATGTTTTCATAGTGTGCACATACACAGACTGAATGTGTTTCTCTGGTTTCAGGAAATAAATAATTCTTTGGTCTCAGTTTACAAAATTTTGAGAAACTAACCTTTATATTTGGATATTTGTCCTTAAGAGATCTAAATATCTTCTTCAAATTTGATAGCAACAATCTCTTCTGCTTTTGAACTATGTGTGCACCTTCTTTTACTGAAACAAAATTTTTTTTCCCTGCCATGATGTGACTTATTTCATTCATTTGTGTAATAATCAAGTACTTTCTGTACTGTAGTTGTTTGCTTTTTAGTACAGAGAATTCGCCTTTCTGCAGCTGGGTTCTTTGCAACACTAATCATGTTATTTGATGCTTCAAAGTGTTTCAAATTTTACTGTATGGCCAATCCTCAAGGATAGTTTAAATTTTAATTTTAACACTCCTGTAATTTATTAATTACACTGCAGCAGCTCCTCAGGAGGTGCTTTTTGCTTCTTTTTCTTCAATACCAAAAACAGTATCTCCAAGGTTCCATTTTGTCTTCCAAAATTTCTTCTGCATATACCTTTTCTATGATAATTTTTCTTCTTAATTGGCATTTCACCCATTGATACTAAACTTTCAATAAACTTTTCCAAGTCTATATCTGAGAATCCCAAATGATCTGTTTCTAAGTTGGCTGAACTTGTTTCTTCCTCAGTAAATTCTGATTGCCAGAACAACAGGGAATAATATCATCACTGCTGATCTGGACGGCACTGGATTCAATGTCTGGTAATAATGAAATTTTCTTACAACACTTGTCACAAATTCCAAGAGGGGTGTGTTTCATATTCAGTTTGTTTAGCAATGTTCAACTAATGCACTTAATTGTTCTTCATTGTTCCTATGGCTGTAGTTATTTACATTAAAATGCTGATAATATCTGGATTATGTTGTGTCACTCATTTTAATTAGTCTAAACATTAACTGCACAAACCAAAAGCAAAATGCTTCTCATGCACAGCTACGGCAATGTTGTCATTTGCTACAAGTACGAGCCTATTGTATCATCTGAGATGAGGACTTAAGGGTAATTATCAAAAATGTCTAAAGAATTCAACTCTAAATCAAAACTCGCTTATTTAATCAACTTAGAATGATAAACACGAAAATAGCTTTAGAAAACAACTTGGAATAACATATGTTAAAATCTGCTAAAATAGAACTTGTATTTAGGTAATGATTAAATTAATAATGTTGTAAAATAGTACCAAACAATTGTTAACAATATGTAAATACATAGTGAAATGCACCAAGCAGTGAACTTAGTAATGAATAGCATTAAACTGAGGGAGTAACTATAGCGACTGATGGGGACATTACCAAAAAAGCTTGAAGGAGGGAATCACGCTAACACTTCTTAACTGACTATTGAGGAAGTAGGATGCGCCAGTCGGTTATGCATAAAAAATAAACAAACAAACAAAAATCATATGTCATTACCCAATTGCATTTGTACTTCTTAAACTTTGGTTAAAGACATTAATACTGATTTACAAAACGTTTTCAGCAAAATATTGCAACTATAATTGTGGAATTTGACTAGTGAGTTAATTAAAGGTAATTCTTGGGAGTTTAAAGAAATTTTAAAGTCTTCCCATTTTTCGGGTGATACCAATTGACCTGAAAACCTGAATTGTAGGAATACAATAGTATTTTTACAGAGTCGATGAGTGCTACTATCACTGATTGCAGCTAGACCAGGAGCAAACTGGGAGATATCAGAGTCATGGAGGTGTTGTCAGCTGGCTTTGATTAATACTTGTAAACAGGAGCATACTATGTCCAGTGCTGAGTTAAGCTGAAGTTGCAGGATAGCTATGCTTGCATTTATTTAGAAAATTTTGCTCCATCATTTATTGCTGTCCCAACCTGAAATTCTGCATCCATAGAGAGGATTAAATGGAGATCATGCCAGTATTTCAAAATTATAATTAAATTAGTATTAACTATATAAAAGCACTTGTTTATTTAATAATGCAATATGTAGTGAATAGATGTTTTAACATAAAGTGAATACATAGCCTGAAAGTATGACTTTGAAGCTTTAAAATAAAATTTGATTCAACATTATTAGACAAATATGTTGTAAGAAATAGTATTTAAATATGTTAGTGTGTGTGCTGTTTCCAAAATTTTGATGTCACAAAAACTCCAAAGTAATGAAGTTTGGCAAAACAAAAATACAGGTGTATCTTTAATTTACCCATAAAAGCCATACAAAAAGTTACAATAAAGTTTGAAAAACTGAGGTTAGAATTTTGTCCAGTTTGACATGGAATGTCTCCTACCTGCTGATGTGAACTTCAATGCATTGCACTGCTTTTAACTAATTTATTGTATATGCTCTTGTGCATATTATTTATTATGTTTTGTCTAAGTTCTGCCATATTTTCATCATACATTTTTATTACCATCTTAAATAGCTTAAAACTTATTCATTATCTATTGCTAATCCTGATGAAACTATGAATTCGTATCAAATTCTTTAGGTGAAATTAAAGGAACGAATTGAATATATAGTATATTGGACGCAGTGGCTATGACCCAAAGTTATTGGGACGTTGGTGCCAGACGGTCAGATTAAACAATGATAACAGCCGTTTGCCAGTGTAAACACTGGGTGTGTTATCGGCAGATAACTCGAAGCTACTGGAAGTTTCTTCTCCTCTCTCCTCTAGAAAGTGTGTTAAAACAGTTCCAGAACATTCAAGAACTTTGTGGAAAGATTCCATTGACTAAATAAGTGAGGCATTCTTGATGGGGGTCAGAGTTGTTGAGTCAGACTGTGAGTGAGCAAGTTAGTGAGTGTGTTACATCAAGAGCGATTCTCTGAGAGAGCTGTGACAACTATTGTGATGTGTAGTGAGTGCTATTGCAGAGTAATGGGTTGTGAAGGTCTTGTGTTGGACTGCCGAGTTAAGTGAACCATCTGGCGTGAAGAGGCTACATCATGAAGGAAGGTGAAGTGAACTAGTTCACTTTAGTGAAGTGATGGTGTGGACAAAGTGAACTCCCAGGAAGGTGAACTACATAAAAACAAAATTGTGATAGATAAAACAACTCAACAGTGACACTGAAGACTGAGAGAAGTGACAGTTGAAAAACTGGACAAATTCACCTTGGTGTCAGGAGCGGGATTAAAAAGGCAAGATGGAAGAAATGTTAAAAAACTTATTGGATGGAATGGAGCTGAGAAGTAAAATGAAGAGTGTGTAAACAACTGAAGACCAAAATTGAGAAGTTGGACACACAAATGGTATCCAGAATGGACAAGATGGGAACAGAAATAAAGAACAAACTGGAGAAATTGAAATCCAATCTTGGTGGTGACATCGACTTTATAAAATCTGAGAAATGCAACAGTGAAAGAGTTGAAAGACTACATTGCACAGGAGTTAGAGGAAATTAAGTCAAATATGCAAGGAAAACTTTATGCAGTGGAAGAGCATCCAAATCAGCCATAGAAAATTTTAAGACAATCAGATGAAGGAAAATAAAACCAGAATAAAGCATCTAAATCATCAAGAAAAACTGTAATGCCAGCAGACAAAGGAAAACAAAATGATGACGATAAAGACCACAGTGAAGGAGCACCTGGATGAGCAGACCAAGGGAAGCAAGAGGATGATGAACACAGCAAAGGAGATGAGCCATGACCTAGAAGCCAAGATCCGTGCTGAAGGTGCAGAGGGTCCAGTGATTACAAGATCGTCTAATATAACAACAGTAAAGCCTTCAAAATTTGATGGCACTTCTTCAAGGGCAGTGTTTAAGTGGCAGTTTGAGGCCATTGCAACTTACAATGGATGGATGCCTGTGGAGAAGACGACCCAGTTTTTGGCTGCCCTGCTGGGCAAGCAGTGGGAACCCTTCACAACTTCCGCGCCGGAGGCTTGACCGACATGTTGAAATTGTTGGAGGAGCGCTATGTAGAACATCGCCTGGCCGCCGCTTACCGGGCCCAGCTGAAGGCAAGGGTACAACGGACAAGACCTTACAAGAATTCGCCATGGAGATGGGGCGGCTGGCGCACCGGGCCCTGACGGATTTATTACCAGATTATATTTTCGGAGAGGCAGCCCTGCATTCATCAGCGGGGTGAGAGACCGGGAGGTGAAACAACAGTTCTCCTGGCGGAACACCGTAACGTCAACGATGCTTTGGCGGCTGCTCTCCGCACTGAAGCTGCAAAGATGAAGGCCGGAAGCGCCACCCCGGTACCGGTCAGAGCTGTGACGGCCGAGAATGGTGATTACCGGCGCCGACTACAACAATCCACCCGTCGTAGAACTAGGGAACGGGAGACCTAAATGCTGGAGTCGCGGAGAATGCGGAAACCTAAGGGCGGATTGCGAGTGCACTCCGGACGAGAATCAGGAAAACTACTAAAGGCCGGCGTGAATAGGGCACGTCGAAGCCGTCATCACTTTCCCTTCGCTTCACGTTGAATATACTGGCTGGGAACGACAGAATGGTGGCGCATAGATGCATTTGGAACCGTCCCTGCAATACTGATGGACACAGGGACCTCACTAACAATCGCCAAACCCGATTAGGTGCGGTGGCTACCAAAAAAGACACCGGTTAGGAGCTACGAACCGCCTCGGGTGAAACCCTGCCCGTGACTGAGGAAGCTTATTTGGAGTTGGCCCTTGGCAGGAGCAGACTACAAATGTGAGTGTTCGTTGCCGCAATCACCGAGCAAGTTATCCTGGGCCTAGACGCCCTTCGGTTCTTCGATGCTAAAGTGGACGCCGGGCGCCACATATTGCACCTGGGCCGCGACTGAATCCGAACCATCCGGAGAGGTTGCAGTCGGTGAGGCTTTTACTCACCGCGCGAGAGGTGGTTCCAGCATGGAGTGAGAGAGTGGTGACGGCGCCGGCAGAGAACCCCCTAGCGAGGAACATGATTGTGGATGGAGGACGACTCGACTGAGATGGAGTTTATGTCGCGAGGGCGCTGCTTCCTGCTCGGAAGACCGTCCCAGTGAGGATTCTTAATGCCAGCAACCGGGACCAGGAGCTGCTTAGCGGAACTGTCTTGAAGTGCGAGCCGGCCGCCTCCATAATTTCTGTGGCCAAAGCACCATATACCAAGAAATTGGATAGTCATCTAAGTAACCTTTTCCAGGAGGCGGCTGAGAACCTCTCGCGAGGCTAGAAGCAGCACATACTTAACCTCCTTGCGGAATTCCAGAACATTTTCAGCCTATCAGAAGATCATTATGGCCGTACCGATAGTGATGCATCGCATCGACACCGGCGATGCTCGACCGATTAGACAGCAGCCTCGCCGTGTCCCGCTAAAGAAGTATAAGGAAATAGACAACCGGATAGCGGACATGAAAACTAGAGGCATAATAGAGGAATTTGATAACCGGTGGTCATCACCGGTAGTGATAGCGAAAAAGAAAGATAAGAGATTTGTACTTCTGCGTTGACTACCGGAAGCTGAACGTCCTTAAGAAAGACTGTTTCCCGCTGTCACGGATCGTAGCACTTTAGCGGGAGCCCAGTGGTTTCTACCCTGGACCGGAAGTCGGGGTACTGGCAAGTGGCACCTCACCCCGACGACAAGGAGAAAACAGCATTTTCTACTGGAAATGATCTGTGGCAGTTCATGGTAATGCCTTTCTGACTCTGCAAACCCCCGCAACGTTCCAGAGACTGGTGGAGTCTGCCTCACATATGACACATTCTTCTTTACCTTGACATCATTATTATAGGAACGACATTCGAGCATCATCTGAGCAACCCGAGGAAGGTGATCGAAAGGCTTTGCCAGGCTAACTTTAAGTTAAATCTCAAGAAGTGTCAGCTGTTTAAAAAGGAAATGCGCTACCTAGGACACATTTTAAGTCCTGGTGGAGTGGCTGCGGACCCCCAGAAACTAGAGACCGTCAAAAGTGGCCCTGGCCAAGGAATAAACAAGATCTTCGCCGGTTCCAGGATTCTCTGCACGTGCTACCGGAAATTTGTGGCGGGATATGCAAACATCGCCAAACCGCTGACAGAGGAACGAGCCTCCCAGTGGTCCGACCAAGCCGAGACGTCTTTCCAGACCCTGAAGAATGTCCTGTGTACGTTCCGGTACTAGGATATCCAATTCCAAGTAAAATGTTCATTGTGGACACGGATGCCAGTAACTTCCGCTTTGGGGGTATCCTGTCGTAAGAGCAAGATGGAGAAGAGCGAGTACTGGTCTACTTCAGTAGAACACTGTCCAAGGCCGAGCGAAACTACGTGGGACAAGACGAGAGCTCCTGTCTATTGCAGCAACCCTGAAGCACTTCAAAAGTACCCTTACGGACAGGAATTCCACCTTCAAACGGACCACTCCGCCCTAACTTAGCTGTTAGCATTTCATGATTTGGAAGGACAGATGACTGGATCCAATGGCTGCAGGAATACAATTTTACCTCGGAGCACTGGGCAGGAAGGCGTCATTCTAATGCAGATGCCCTTTCCCGAAGACCGAGCCACGAAAACTGCAACCACTGTGTGAAAGTTGAGGTGAAGGAGAGTGTTGGAGCCATACGTCCGGTTGCGGTGCAACCTTAAGTCGGTTGGGACGAAGGGACCTTGAGGAGCGAGCAGCTGGCGGATCGAAACCTAGGGCGATACAAATTTAATCTAGTGAACGACCTGCAGGGAGGACGTCGCTCCAAGGGACCCGGTCTATTAAGTGCTACTGGGCCCAATGGGGTTCCCTGGTGGTCAGGAACGGTGTACTGAAGTGTGTGGGAATCTGCAGACGGAAGAACTAAGGTGGAACAGTTGGTACTCCCGAGGAGCAAGACGAAAGAAGTCCTCGAGGAGATCCCTGCCGATACTACCGGAGGGCACCTGGGTATAAATAAAACCTTTGAGAAGCTCCGTCTCCGATTTTATTGGTTGCATTTTCGTTGCGACCGTAGAGGTGGTGCCAACAATGCGGCATCTGGGCGGCAAGTCGTGGGTCCCAGAATCGAATTCGGGGTCGGATGCAACAACATAACATTGGAGCGCCGTCCGAAAGAATTGCAATCGACATGGCAGGCCCTTTCCCAAGGACAGACACAGGTAATCGCCACCTGCTTTTGGCTATGGACTATTTTAACAAATGGCCTGAGGTTTAGGCGATTCCTGATCAAGAGGCTTCGACCGTGGTTAAAGCACTAGTAGATAACTTCTTTTGCCGGAATGGGAATCCCCGGGAGCTTCACGGTGGCCATAGGACGAATTTTGAATCCAACCTTATGCGAGAGCTTTTCCAGCGCCTCAGAATTAACAAAACCCGTACCACTCCCCTTCATCCAGTCAGACGGAATTACATTGAAATTAAATTGAGTTTTATTTATGGACGTTCTTTAACTGCTGTGGTCCTTAGCGTCCCATTCTATATTGGGCGTGAAAGATCGGAAATTTTGCTCAGAAGCCTCTCTATCAGGCTTGAAGTTCTTTTACGTGCCGTAAATCTACGACACGGGACCAACGACTTTATTTCCCTTCCGAAGGAAGCCATGCTAAGGACTTTTACACCCGAAAAAATCCATCGCCCTCCGCCGGGTTTGAACCTGCGACCTCGGGAACCACTACACCACGGAGGACGGAATGGTGGAGCGTTATATTAAGACGGTCGAGGAGCCCACCGGAGTTTAGTGGTATCCAGCCACTGGGATTGGGATGTGCACGTGCCATTATTCCTCTGGCCTACCGAGCATCAGTACAGGAGTCCACTTGCATTACTCTGGCCAACATAGGAGCTACGGCTATCTTGTGATGTGTTGTTCGGCACGGCCCCTGGAGCTGACAATGTCGTCCTTCGTGGTGTAGTGGTTACCATGCTAGCCTCTAGTTCCCGAGGTCGCAGGTTTAAACCCGAAGGAGGGCGATGGATTTTTTCGGGCGTAAAACTCCTTAGCATGGCTTCCTTCGGAAAGGAAGATGGTGATCCCATGTCGTAGATTTACGGCACATAAAAGAACCTCAAGCCTAATAAAGAGGCCTCTGAGCAAAATGACCGATCTTTCACGCCCAATATTGAATGGGACGCTAAGGATCACAGCAGTTATAGAGCGTCCATAAATAAAACCTAATTTAATTTTAGCCCGCACCAATTATACGGGGCGCTAACGGATAGGCTGGAGGATATCCACCATTTAGCCAGGGAATACTTGAACCTTGCAAGTGACCAAATCAAAGTGCGCTATGACCTGGTAAACAATGCCGGATTCTAGGACGGTGACCTCGTATGGCTCCACCGTCCGAGGTCTAAAGGGAAGCTGCCGAAGCCGCAACGTTCCTGGGACGGCCCGTATAATGTATTCACGCGCATCAACGGTGTGGTATACCGCATTCGGCGTCAACCTTGAGGAATGCTGATGGTGGTCCATCTAAATCGGCTTGCCCCATATCGTGGAGCTGCTCGGGACAAACAGCTCTAAGGAGGGAGGTGTGTGACGCAGCGACTATGGCCCAAGGATATCGGGATGTCGGCCCTGGGCGGCCAGAGTAAGCAACGATAACGGCCCTTCGTCAACATAAACACCGGTGCATAACTGGAAGCTTCTTCTGCCCCCTACTCCAAAAAAAAGTGTCGAAACAGTGCTAGAACGTTCGAGAAACTTATGGAAAAATTCCACTGACTATATAAGCGAGCGTTCTCGCGAGAGTCAGAGTGGTTGAGTCAAGACAGTGAGCGAGCAAGATAGCGAGTGCATCTCTGGTGCGACATCAAGAGCGATTCTCCGAGCGTTGGTGACGACTGTTGTGACGTGCATAGAGTGGTATTGCAGAGCGAGAGGTTGTGGAGGTCTTGTGTTTGACTCCCGGGTTAAGTAAACCATCCAGCGTGAAGAGGCTATGTCATGAAGGAAAACAAAGTGATGGAGAATTGAACTAGTTCAGCTTAGTGAAGTGATAGCGTGAATGAAGTGAACTCCCAGTAACAAAATAGTGATAGATAAAACAACTACACAGTGACATTGAAGACTGAGAGAAGTGTCAGTTGAAAAACTGGACAAGGTCACAATACAAAACACTTTGACATTTTTATTGCATAATTCAATAATGTTAGATACTTGCACCTGAGTTTATTGACAGCAATAAACTAAAATGAAACCAAAACTAAAACAAGAATTCTATTTGCAAATAAGGTAAGTTTCATTTCAATATGGCTCACTATCATTTCTGTACAGAACTTTTGGTGTTACAAAGTTTTACAAATTGATATTAAAATTTTTAATGCATTAAATTTTTAAAGCAGTAAAGATATTACAATATACTTGCATCATCTTATTAAATTATTGCAATACATTTATCACATAACTTTAAAAAGTATGGAATAAAACACAGTGAAGCAAATATAACTGATAATCAAATTATGAGGAGACAATTGTAAACTCATTTTTGCTTCACTTAGCAAATTTTAACTTATGTTATGTTTCCTAGACCTACCATCCACATTGTCAACTACTTGTTGTTGGGGATTTCTGGAACACCACCATTGTAGTTGAGGCCATTAAAAGCCAACCGGAGAACTATACTGGGGATTGTTCTGGAAGTCACTGACAGTCAACAAGTAGCTGGTGATGTGGATGATTCGCCCAGGAAACAAAGTTGGTAAATAAAGTCATAATGAGTTTGCAGTTAACTCCTCAGCAATTTGGTTATAAATTATGTTACGATTTATAACATTCATAATAATCTATCTATTCATGTAAATCAATATGGAGCTGAACATTTATATTCACCAAATCCTTTACAATATAAACTATAAGATTTAGAAGTATACTGTCAACCTTCTTTTTAAATTCAGAAACAGTATTCTATCAATGTTATCTAGATTTATGGTAATTCTATGTGAGGATTAGTGAACGTAATTGCTGATTGTGATGATCTGAGAGCATTTTAAAACTGATTTTATTTTTGTGTACGAAGGAAACATTCTAGATGTATACACACAGGATGGAACAGAACTTGACCAATAAACTTGTACAGGTTGTTCAGGGATATTTACCAGGTGTTTTAATATAAGCAACACAAGGTTATCCAGTTAATCATTATTCAGAAATTGCATTTCTCTCTTGATCAACACAGCCACTTTTGTGATTTGCTTTATTTTCTTATATATGTTTACTCTGTGCAGTATCATTTGACTGATTGTCACAGTATTGCCTGTTGAGTGTAATATTTAACTCAAAGTTGGTAACCTTATCATGAGCTGCAGTATCATTTGACTGACTGTCACAGTATTGCCTGTTGAGTGTAATATTTAACTCAAAGTTGGTAACCTTATCATGAGCTGCAGTATCATTTGACTGACTGTCACAGTATTGCCTGTTGAGTGTAATGTTTAACTCGAAGTTGGTAACCTTATCATGAGCTGCAGTATCATTTGACTGATTGTCACAGTATTGCCTGTTGAGTGTAATGTTTAACTCGAAGTTGGTAACCTTATCATGAGCTGCAGTATCATTTGACTGATTGTCACAGTATTGCCTGTTGAGTGTAATGTTTAACTCAAAGTTGGTAACCTTATCATGAGCTGCAGTATCATTTGACTGATTGTCACAGTATTGCCTGTTGAGTGTAATGTTTAACTCGAAGTTGGTAATCTTATCATGAGCTGCAGTATCATTTGACTGATTGACATGCCTGTTGAATGTAATGTTTAACTGAAAGTTGGTAATCTCATCATGAGCTGCAGTATCATTTGACTGACTGTCACAGTATTGCCTGTTGAGTATAATATTTAACTCAAAGTTGGTAATCTTATCATGAGCTGCAGTATCACTTGACTGATTGCCATGGCATTACCCGATGGATGCAATGTTTAACTTGCAGTTGGTAATCTTGTCATGATGTCATGTCTTGTCTACTATATATTACAAAATGAAACTTAAGGTGCATAACTTAACAATACACAATTTAAAAACCAATGATAGCATAACCTATGGCATAAAGGTGGACTAAGTGAGAATAAACCTGTAAGTATTCTAGGCGATTTGAACACGAAAAATGTTGATTGTGAATCAGGAGATGAGATCATCTTTTATAGTGATGGATGTGGGTACCAGAACAGGAATGCAACTTTGGGAAATGCTTTACTGTCACAGTGTAAGCCGAAGGACATCATGATAGCTTAGAAGTGTATCGAATGGCACATGCAGATGGAGTGTGAATCTATGCATTCCACAATAGAGAGAAAGCTTAGAAACCAAAATGTGTTTGTTCCTGAAGATTATGCTGAAGCATGCAGAGCTGCTAGATCCAAGCCCAGACTATACAAGGTATGCTAGTTGTCTATAACTTCAAAGATTATAGTAAGGTGAGGATGGTTTCCAGCATTTATGGCTGACCACATAGTTCATGATATCTGCTGCATTCACTACCAGCCAGATTTCGCTGTTTAGATCATGATAAATTTTCAAGGTATGTACTTATTGTGACAAACATATCAAAGAAGAATATAACATATTTTCTGTGTGCACATCACTGATTAACTGCTTTCATGTGAATGGATTGAGCTTGAGTAGAAGAGGAGACAAGGGAATCCAGGCAGCTGCAGCTGAAGATGTGAATAATCTCTATAGTGCTCCATTGAAAATAGACAAGGACAAATATCAAAACCTTCAAGATCTAAAATATCTTATTACTATTACCCATTTTATAATAATGTGCCTCAAGACTAGTACTAAGATGAATGTAACTTTGAGAGCTGCAGATTTTATATTAGTAATCTTATTTATTTTCCTACTAAGTGCTGAAAATATTCTGAATTATATTGTGATGCAGCGGCTATGGTCCAAGGTTATCAGGAAGTTGGTGCCGAGCGATCGGAATAAACAACCATATTGGCTGCTTGCCAACGTAAACACTGGGCAGGCTAATGGCAGATAACTAGAACCTTCCGGAAGCTTTTTCTTCCCCCTTCCTCCAGAAAGTATGTCAAAATAGTTCTAGAACGTTTGATAACCTTGTGGAAAGATTCCACTGGCTATATAAGCGAGTGCTCTCATGAGAACAGTCAGTTGTGACAGTCAGTGCAAGTTGAGTTGCATCGGTTCAGTCAGTGTGTGAGCGAGTGAGTTGGTGGCTGAGTTTCTTGTGCAACACCAAAAGTGATTCTCCGAGCGAGCTGGTGATGACTGCTGCACAGTGGCGTGTTGTGTAGGTCTTGTATTCAACTCCTGAGTGAAGTGAAGTGAAGTGAACTGACTGGTGTGAAGGGACCATGTCAAGAAGGAAGTGAAGGGACACATAATTGAACTAGTTCACCTTAGTGTGAACGAAATGAACTCCCAGTAAAATTGAACTACATAGGAACTTAGAACAGTGACAGTAAGAACTGAGAGAAGTGACAGTTCAAAAACTTGACAAAGTCACAACACTTTGTGATAACTGATATGACACAACATAATATTTGCATGCATTATTACAAATGTTTAATTTAATGTATGAAAACAGTACTGCAGTAAATGTAGAGAATATACATACATTGCATAAAACCATGTAATGTTATTAGGGTTCACAATACATATATAAAAATGTAAAACATCCCAAATAACAGAAATATATCATTTTCCGCACAAGAAACTGATCTTTTAGGCAAATACTGTGTTTTTTCTTGGTTATACAGGCTTCTGATGTTTTAGTAGTAAACTGACAATATGCTCTTAGCAACATTGTGGTACTGTACTGTCTTTGGTGTTACAGTGTCAGTTGAACTCTTGAAATTCCACAATTACATGTACTTTCATATACTAATTTCTTACATGATCACTAGATATATTCCACCATGAAAATTAGCATTTGTCTATTAATTAAGTTGCAATGTGGAATGAAAGCAAAATGAATATACAAGTTAAATGCATGTCTTTTAGCCTTATATGTGAGATTAACATTTCATACAGTAAACGTAATAAGAGAAACAAGGTTTACTTATGTAAGTACATGCAACTTCTCGGGATTTTGAGATGTGAATTTTAAAATAATTAATTTTGCAGACAAAGAATATGCAGATATCTTTATTTTACCATTAGATGATATAAAATGAACTTATTCATCAGTCACGTCTACAGTTTTATCTATATAGGTTTAACAATCACTGCAACAATGAAGTAATACCACCTACTACAATTTTATTGACATTGTGTCTATTAATCATGCTCTAGCACATGTAGGGGAAATTTGAATTTCTACAAGAAAATCCTACAAACTACAAGCATGTCATAACCATGTCACACCATGATCAGCATTGGCAGTAAGCATGCTGATAACCATGTATGTTCAGTATTACAGTGATCTCATGCTTGATATTTTCCCTGTGCTTTCAGCTATCTATACATGGGCAAATATGAGGAGTAATGAAAGATCTATTATTTTGCTCTTACTTGATCACTATAGGCACTGGCGACACTCAATACCAACTCATAAACATTTTACTATGGTTATGCTCTACTGTATGAAATACTAGCTGCATAAGCATAAATACTATTATAAACCTCAAGCCACAGATCACAGAATGCTAGAAGCTGAAAACCAACTAAACCTATGCATGGAGTTTGTAGTTTGCAGTTATATAAACAAGGCATTGATAACAAATATACAAAACAGAAGCATTTTAAGCTTGAATTAGATGTGTATATGAGTAAATATGAGGTTTCCCTGCAGCAGGGTGGGTGATGACTCCTCTAGATCTCAATCATGCTAAAATGTAGCTCTCCAAGATAACTGTTAAAAACCTTCAGAACTGAAGAATCAATGTCATACTAGTGTTATAAACATTACTTTTTGAAATTACAAGGGGATTGATGACACTGGTTTCGCTAAGTTTTCACTCAGGACATGTTTCCAAGACATTCATCTCCATCATGATTGTATGAGTGGACATACAGCTGATGATGGAGACTAACATCTTTGAAACATGTTCTGAGTGAAAACTTAGCGAAACCAAAGTGTCATCAATCCTCTCAAAATTTCAATATGTTAAAAACTATCACTGTTTATAATCACTTCCAATAACTTATGATGTGAGACACACTGTATCTGTTTTATATCTTAAAAGTGCTATATAGTACGGAAGTACTAGCCTCCATTACAGTGCACTTTCATATAAATAAATAGTTCTCTTGGTTACATATCAACATCTCACTTGTTACAAACATAAAATGAACCACTTGGGCATGAAAATGCATAAAATACTTCTATCTGTGTGTTTTTCTTACATAAGTCACTTTTCCGAAGTTTTATTTTGCAGAAAGATCAAAGTTAAATATTTATTCTCAGCCATTTATCCTGAACAGATGCTCTTTTTTTTATGCAATAAAATGCCCTATACACTCTGACCAGATGAATGGGCTTAAACTGCAACTTTCAGGTGATGTCACATTTGCACACTAGCAGAAAAATTATTGGTATTTACTTGTAATTTGAGTTTTTGTAACAACTTTGCAAAAGAAGCTTCTAATACTCACTAATAATATTAATAATTTTGTTTGTAATTTCTAACTTCTTTTCATACCATTATGCAAAAGACATCTTATAAGTTACAAATTACTAGTGGTACTACCAAAAACATTAGCTAATAATTTATTACGCAACAGGCCCGTGGTGTCTGTTGAATATAATGGTGCACCAGAATTTTTAATCCATAAAAAAATGTCAATCAAACGTAAATCTGCTGATTATGGAGGCCAAGCAATTGGGCCTCATGTGCTTGAAGGTGAATCAAATTATCTTGAATGGTAGGTGCACAAGTGTTGAAACTACATCTCTCTCAAAAGTCTGTCCAGCAGAAGCATGATATTTAGTCACTTCATTCTGAGCTTTGTACTTGTAGTATGTTCTAAATATAGAATACCATTCAATTATTATTCTCTTCCAGAATCTTAGAAGCTTATAACTGGAATTCCCAAATACCTTTACATGTAGGGTAAGAAACAGGTTTGTAACCTTCCTAATATTACTGTATCTTGAAATACGAAATTGTTAAAATATAACTTCTTTCAAGAGAGAGAATTTCTTATTCTTTTACTATATACTGTTTAAGAAAATTAAGCAGAACAAGAACTTTATATGAAATAGCATTTCTCTCCCCTAAAGCAGCACTATGATCTCATGATTCTTTTCATTTAAATGTTTTGCACTTAAGGCATATATCTGATTTAGTGTAAGACATTTAATTGAAATGATCAGAAGCATAATGAAATATTAGGAGATTCATTCATAGGGGTTACAAAATGTGCTAAATTGTAAACACAACTGGCACAGAATTAACTAGGGTATCAGTCTTACATTTTTCCCATTAGTCATACATTTTTTGGGTTAATCTTATGTCTTATATTTTTTCTCTCCTGCAGCTCACTTTCTTCTGTTTATTTACCTTTTAGGGAAAAGAATCTATTTTGAAATGGCAGCAAAATGTAATCCAAAATGTTCTAATAGACGCACTACTGTGTACCAAATATTAAAACATTGGTAACAGCGTAAAACTACAGGTAGCTAATCTGATTCACCAGGAAATGCTTGTTTAGCATCATGATTATATGGTTTAATGTTCTCTGACTTTTCCTTGAGTGGTCTAGTTGGGAATTAGACATAACATAGAACCAAGTCAACCATAAATTACAAAAGTATATTTCTATCATACGCATAGTAATTATACCCTTAGAATAGAAGTACTGTACTACTAAAGTTATTAAATGTTTCCAAATAAATTATTTTAGTTCAAACAGGGTTAAATTAACATTTTGATTTTCATTACAGTCATTTAATTTGTGAAATGCATGCAGTTTCACTCTTGGGGTCCAGCAGCCCTCATGTATTCCACCCACGAAGCAATAATTAAAATATAAACAAAAATATTTAAAAAAAATGGAAAGACACACATGTGGGTGGCTCCAGTTTCATCAGAAGATTGTGACTAATGTAAAGTGTGCAACAAGAATTTTTCTGAGTCATGGCAGTCAATTTGATATCACGCAGCATGCATTTTACAAGGGGCATCAGCAGAAGGAAAAGAGAACCATAGGAACAAATTACATTATATCAATTTGCTTTCCATTGATCCTATACTTTTGTTGACCACAGGATGTAGAATATGTCAGCATGTTTGCACAATATTGTGACTTTGTCACTTCAATTTTTAAGGCAAGATAGGCAACTAAGTCTCAAAAAATCCATTCTTTCTTTGTTTTATTTTTAAATTGTGCAATTCTTGTGGAAGAGAATGATATATGGGCTTACATTGCTGCAATATTATTGACACCCTTGAATGGCTATTTAAAGGGTAGTGTGCCCTTTAAATGCCTGGCATGCCTCCACCTTAAATTGGCTTTTCTCAAAACTAAATTTTCTTTGCTTTATGTACCTTTTTCTCTGAAAGTAGTGCACCAATCATAGCAAAACTTTGCAGGAACATGTAAAAATAATACCTGCTTATTCTGAATGACAATCATCTGTTACTTGAATAATATGGACATTAGTGAGTATTATTAGTAAAAAATGTGCATTTTTTCTTTGGGCATATTTTTTCATAAATTAGAATTTTTTTGAGAAAGCTGTAATGAAGCTATTGGATTCATTCTAGTTCAAATTAAAGAAAACATTGCTGAGAGTCTCTGTACTAAATTTCAAAGCTCTGTCATTTATAGTTTCTGCTAAAAAGATTATATTAAAAAATATATAACCTTAGAACAAAAAAACCACCTGATTCTTAAACGAAACTTATCAGAAACACAAAAAATTTATATTGTGTATGTAGCAGACATTAGTATATATTGCATAGGAAATTTGGTGAGCTTATACGCAATAGCTTAAGAGGTGCTTAAATTGGTGTTTTATTAAAAGAATACGCTTTTGCTTATTTTGGCCCCTTAACTGTCTCCCCTTAACTGTCACTTCACTAATGTGACCTAGTTTAACTTCCACTGCGACTTCACTTAGTTCACACTGTCACTTCACTAATGTGAATTAGTTCAATTTTCCCTATCACTTCACTTTTCTTTATGATGTAGCCGTGTAATCAAATAGTGTGAAACAGCCTCTTCTTCTGATGGTTCGCTTGCTGGGGAGTCAAACACAAGACTTCCCTAATCTCTTGCCCTAGCAGCCCTCAATGTACGTTACAACAGTCATCACAGAATCACTGATAAAACAGCACCTTTTGTCACATTAGTAACGTAATCACTATACCACACTTACTGACTCAGCGAGCAAGAATCTCCTGGAAAATAGCTGCTGGAAATTTTCAGACCTCTAGAATGTTCTAGACCTGGAGAGAGGGGAAGCTTTCAGGAGATTCTGGTTCTCTGTCGATAGTGCTTCTAATGTTTATGCTTGGTGAGAGTGCTACCATGTCTATTTAACTCTCCAACTGGCAGTACAAATCTCCCAATAACCTTGGGCCATAGTTGCTGCATCACATACCTCCCTCCTCTGAGCTGGTCATCCCGAGCAAGTTGATCAGGATGGACCACCATCAGCTTTCCTCAAGGTTGATGCCATATACCTCATCATTGATACAGGAACGATGCTGCTTCCATGACTTCCCTTTAGTCCTCGTGGGATGATGCATCATATGAGGTCACCTTCCTGGAATCTGGCACTGGTCGACAGACGGTTCAAGTGTGCCCTCATGTGGCCACTTGTCAGCTTCAGGTGTCTCTGGCAAGCTGAACATTGTCTGTCCAACATTATCATATTGCATTTGGCACCAACTGCATTACAGGGACCCAGGGCCTGCCACACAGATGTTGCATTGCTGGCACCACCTCTCCACTTCGCTTTGAAGATGCAACCAACAGAATTGGCAACGTAGCTTATTCAAGGTCTTATTCACATCCAGGTGCCCTCCAGTAGTACTGGCATGGGTTTCCTTAATAACTTACTTCTCAGGAGCACCAGGTGCTCCACCCTGGTTTTCCCATCTGGGGAATCCCAAACTCAGTTTGACATACCGTTCCTGACCACCAAGGAGTTCCACTGTCTTCCATAGCACTTATAGGTCAGGCATCTGGAAGCAACATCTGCCCAGAACGAACTACCATTGTATTTCAGTGGCTTCAGTTTTTCCATTAGGTGATCTTGTAATCATGGGTCCCTCTACTAGAGGTCTGCATGGGTCCGCAGGTCGGGTTTGAGTTTCTCGGGCTTGAAAATAAAGACGAAAAAAATTATCACATTCAACATTATATGCATTTTATTTGTCTTGTATATATTTGTACAAGTAGCGTTTTAATCAAAATCATTAGTGCCATTTTTGAGAAAATAAACAATAATGACAATTTTTTACATGTAAAGAGAAAATAAGCACAAAAAAAATTAATAATGATCACATGTTTTGGTCCGCGATGTTTAGATGCCCTCCAGAATAGCACAATTACTGCAGCATGCACACATCAGTCGTGGTAGTAATACTAGGAATAATAAACGCTCCCTTCGGCCAAATGCAAATAATTACAACAGTACATCGCCTGCAAACTCCACCTCCCTGCATTCACCCACACTCAGGACATCCTGGGCAGAGTGCAGTAACAGGGGTGGCATGTGATCAATAAGGCAGTATGCTGTCAACATGCTGCTTACTATATGCGAATTCCAAGACAGCCATCAATATTTCTGTAAAGTGGCTCTTCAGTTGGTCTGAAGTACCTGAGTGCCTCCCTTACCAGACCTCCCAGCAAAGGAAAAAATCCCCATGGTAGTACCGGAAATCAATCCCAGATTCCTTTGCACCGTAGGCAGTAGTGCTTCCTGGAATAATAGTAAATAACTGTAATATAATTTTATTTAAAACAAAATCAGACAAGCGGGCTCGGCCCAGGCGGTACAACATAACCTATTCTCTGACTCGGGCTCGGTTCAGACTGGGCCGTGCAGACATCTTCAGCACGGGTCTTGGCTTCCATGTTGCGGCACATCTCCTCCACTGCGTCATCCATTATCCTCTTGCTTTCCTTCGTCTGCTGGTCCAGGCGCTCGTCCACTGTGCCTTTTATCATACCTTTGTTTCTTTCATCTACCCCCTGCCATTTTTCTTGCTGATCTAGATGCTCTTCCACGGCAGCAGTTTCATCTTCCATGACAGATTTAATATCTTCGTTTTTGATGTCGTCGTTCATGTCTTTCACCATAGCGTTTCCCACTGACTTTACAGAATCGATGTCAAAGCCGAGTTGGGATTTCATTTTCTCCATTTCTTTCTTCATTTCTTCCTTACTACTGTTCATTTCTGTTCCCATCTTTTCCATTCTGGAAATTATTTTCTCCATTCCAGATTTTATGGTTTTCACCTCACTTAATAACTGTTTAAGTATTTGCTCCATCCTGACATTTATATCCCACCCCTGACACCAAAATGACTTTGTCCAGTGTCTAACTGTCACTTCATTAATGTGATCTAGTTCGATTTTCCCGTCACTTCACTTTCCTTGTGACACAGCCGCGTAATGAAATATGCGCGAGGCAGCCTCTTCTTCCGATGGTTCACTATCGCATCAGAAACGCACTCACTACCTCACTTACTGGTTCAGCGAGCGAGAACCCTCGCTTATACAGCCGTTGGAAATTTACAGAGGCTTCTAGAATGGAGTCGGAGAGAGGGGAAACTTTCAAAAGATTCTGGTTATCTGCCGAAAGCACTTCTGGTGTGTACGCTGGGCGAGAGCGCTATCGTGTCTACTTATCTCTTCGACTGTCTGGCGCCAAACTCCCGATAAGCCTGGGCAATAACTGGTGCATCACAATGTTTACAATATTGTTTACAATAGACGCAATTTAAAAATTCATTAATAGTATAAAATAAATGTTCATAAAGATAGAGCTTCAGCTTCGTCTTAAATGTTTCATCATTACAGGGTTTATAAATTGTAAGCAGCAAGGTGCCCCTGGAGTGACCTAACAGCCCATAATACCCTAAAGCTGGACCTTGGATGGGTAACGGACGCGTCGGCTTGTGGTGGATAGCCGAAAACTGACCAGCGGCATCGGCTGAATATCGAAACGCTGATTAGGTCTGTCCCCGAATAACCAATAGGAGACAGCGAACGAACTCCACAACCCCAAAGTGTTAAGCGACCCCTGCCGAAAGGGTGCATGGCACCATGGGTACATGTATCGTTAAGGGAGCCTCTGAAGTTCTTTAGTCTTACCCAGGTATGCAGGGCTCTGCCTGGGTGGACCTAAGATACCCCAAGCTAAATGAGGGAGTTACAGTTTTTTTCTATTTCCTTAAACCGGAGGGGTCCGCAATAGGGGACTCTGAGAGAGTCACCAATAAAGTTGAGGTGACTGGGACCTCGAAAGGGGACCCGACCACCAAGACTATAGTCATGGAGACAGAAAAACTGTGACTCCCGGAGATGTGAAGAAGCACGCGCTGTCTCCAAAGCTGAAGTTCCATATAAGGACTCCGGGTGTATTATTATTAAAAGCGCTGAGTTTGGGGCCCCGAAAGGGGACTGCGACTCCCGGAGATGTGGAGATGCAGATCCCTCCTCCAAAGGAGGAAGATCATTATTCCTCAGGTATCCCAAAGGAGGATCAGATGTCTTTAGGAGAGCTGGACTCAAATAGAAAAGGTTTAAATGGGGAGGGTTAAGCCATGGTGATTTTGTTCATTCAGACTAACTTGCAAGACAGTATTACCGCCTCGCGAGTTTTCTCTTGTAACGTAACGAGGCATGATTTGGATATCGCCATAATACAGAACTCTGGCTTAGGCAGAGTCTTAGCATGGAGCTAAATCTTTGCTAACGGGTCATCGAGAAGTCGCTCCGCATCTCTCGTGTAACCAAGATTCCCCTAGAGACGGGAATTCCGGCGGCAGCACTGGCTGCCACGAGCGTATGGAATAACCTCCCACTAGTTAAGAACTGTTAGGTTCACGTATGTTATTCATGAAAGGTAATGTAGATAAATAATATGAAGCTCGCCTGTTTAAAGAAAATGTTCGCCATTTTCTTGAAGACACAGATTCACTTCCTTTAATTTATTTTGAAACACTGTAGTCACAGTATCTTTCGTTACATATGTTATATAATCTGTAATTGCTGTTTTCAGTCAATTGTTTTGGGATTGTCCTTGTAGACCGAAGATTTAGCGGCTTCCCAAAGAAAATAGTCGAGAGGGGTCAGATCAGGAGACCGCTGGGGGCCACAAACCTCGATATATTAGTCTTTCCTAAAACATTTCTACTAACGGGCCCATAGGTTGATGTGTATGAGCAGCGGCGCTGTCTTGTTGAAAAACATGCACTGTTCAGCTCATTTTCATTTAGCTATACAATAAACGGAAAAAGAATATCCGAGCAGTAAATATCGAAATTAACTGAGGTGTGGAAAAACAATTGGCCCAATAATTCGCGAGCGAGAGATCACACACCATACTCCAATTTTCTACGAATGCAAAGGGGTTTCCCGAATGGCATTAGGATTTTCAATACACCATATTCGCGTATTTTGTGAATTTACGCATCCAGATAAGTGAAACCAAGCTTCATCAGTAAAACTTGTCCTATCTAACACGTCAATTCCATTCACAATATTGCAATATTTCCCGTGATCTATGGATTTAAATTCGTGGACGACGGACACTTTATATGGACACAAATAGAGTTCTTTTTTTATTGCTTTGTATTTAGAACCTCACATTATTGGGCCGGTTTGCTAATTGATTTTGGACTTTTAAGCGCTCTATCCGATATATCAACCCAGTTATTCTTCTGTTAAGACACTTGGTTTACCACTCTTCACAGCATCCTGCACGGAACCTGTCTCTCGAAGTTTATCAATTAAATCATGCACAGTATCTCGGTGCGGTAGTTTTGAGTTAGGAAACTTAGCAACGAAATTTTGATTCACTTTCTCGGGATAATTCTCTCGTTCATAAAAAAACGTTTTCCACTAAAAACACATGTTCCTCTACAGAGTACATTGCGGTCACCTCACACACACGTCCGTGCTCACAACACAATAACAAATTATCAACAGGCAGCCGGCGATTACTTTCGATGATGTGCTGAAAACCATAACATTCGGTCGGAGTGGAATGGGGGAAATCTTAGGAGTACCAACCTTATCTCGAGCGGCAGGCACCAGCACGGTGCTGAGGAAGTTGTTAATGATCCGTTGTTTTCAGTGCGTCATCTGATGTATAACCCAGAGCATGTGTCTTGACAAGACTCGGTAACA
Organism: Deroplatys truncata; assembly: GCA_030765065.1. NCBI lineage: Eukaryota > Metazoa > Arthropoda > Insecta > Mantodea > Mantidae > Deroplatys > Deroplatys truncata. The sequence goes on along the minus strand of CM060990.1, from coordinate 17,530,548 downwards.
CCAAAGCTCTGCCGAGCTTTCTTACGAAAGATATGGCGGCAGTCTTAGTGAGGTATGAGGAGGGCGGAGTACCACGTCAGGTGGTAATCTGCACGGCCTATTTCTCTTATGACTCTGGGAACCTCCTCCTCCTTATCCTCTTCAGGAGTGCAGAAATCTCGTGCTTCCTTGCAAGGGATAGAAAACTACCGCTCGATTGGCTGGCTCCAACGCTCATCATAGCGTTTGGGGTAGTACAGACATCGGGAAGGGGGGGGGGAGAAGCTGCTCGACTTTGTGTGTTCAACAGATCTCGAGACCTTGAACCAACGGGACGTTCAGACCTTTGTGAATAATCAAAGGGAGGAGGTCCTTGACTTGTCATTAGCGTCCTTAACAGATTCTAGAGAAAATTAAGGATTGGGGGGTTTGTCTGGAACCTTCCTTATCCAACCATACATATCCGCTTTGGTCTTGGGGGAAAAGGAAAGGACCGTCCATACAGGAACCCTAAGAGAACCAATTGAGACTCCTTCAGAGGGGACCTGGACGGCGGGCTTAAGAATGGGCCCCAGATCAAGCTAGGAAATGCGGAGGACCGAGCGGGGTACGTGGGGTTATTCACGGATACACTGGTGTCTTCCTATGCCCCTCATACATGAGGTTCGGTCTAAAGATAAACCTGGATGGAATTCTTTATGGACGCCAAAAAGAAAAAGACACGAAGGCTACATAATGCGTATATGGTCAATAAGTGTCCGGCAACCGGGGATTCCTATGAGTCCCAAATAATGTATAAAAAAGAAATTAGGAAGGCCACCGAGGAATCTTGGGAGGCACTTCTGTGATAAAATACAGGAGTCGAGCGTTGCTCGCTTGCAGAAATTGCTGTTCTCCGGAAGCACCGCCTGGTTAGCCTTATTGGAGGACCCCTCTGGGGCTATGTCGTCCTCTGTGGTGTAGTAGTTACCATCTAGCCTCTAGTTCCCGAGGTCGCGAGTTCAAACCCGGCGGAAGGCGATGGATTTTTCGTCAGCTATAAATCCTTAGCATGGCTTCCTTCGGAAGTGAAGTAAAGCCATGGTCCCGCGTCGTAGATTTACATCACGTAAAAGAACCTCAAGCCTATAAAGAGACCTCTGAGCAAAATTTCCGGTTTTTCACGCCCAATATAGAATGGGACGCTAAGGACCACAGCAGTTAAAGCGTTCATAAATAAAAGTTAAAAAAAAAACTCTGGTGCTATGACGCTGTCGGCTGGGGAGACCTTGAGGCTGTTGCTTGAGACCCATTTTCCGGAGACCTGCGTAACAGATTAAGAACTGAACTTGGTTACGGCACGCAGGCCGTCGTAAGAAGGCTGGTCTTTGGCCACCAAGATTATAACCTTTAAAATAGTTAAATGGGCCATTTTCTCTTTTAAGGTATATAAAAGCGCTGAGAGGGATGATGAGGTCTTCCTAACTCTTCTGCAGGAAGGCTGAGAGATTGTTTCATTCCACTTAGTGAAGATATTCAGGGCCTGTCTGTCTATGAGGCATATTTATCGCCTCTGTAGGCAGGCCAAAGTGATGTTTATACCTAAACCGGGTAGACAATCCTACCGCAGGCTTAGGGATTTTCGTCCAATCAGTCTAGCATCATTTCTGTTGAAGGCTCTGGAAAGACCAGTAGATAGATACTTGAGGGACGGGGTGCTGGTCGACAGACCCATTCACCACACTGCCTATTGGCCGGGGAAATCCACGTAAACGGTACTCCATCAACTCTTGGTGAGACTGGAGAGGGTGCTGGACTGTGCAGAACTCACCGTGGCAGTTTTCTTGGACGCTGAAGGTGCCTTTAATCATATGATTTTATGCACCATTAGGAAATGTCTGGAGAGCAGGGGAGTCAGTCCGGTTGTTACGGACTGGATTATGACCTCCTTGGAAGGCCGTCAGGCAGTGATGACCATGGGGAATGAGTCCTTGTGGGCCACAGTTCCCCTAGCTGTCCACAAGGGGGAGTTTTGTCGCTTACCCTGTGGTGTCTGGTGGTGGATGACTACTGAACAGACTCAACAGGGGAGGGATTATGCTCAAAGTTATGCTGATGACATATGCCTTGTGGTAAGTGGAAAATTCCCAAGTACTGTATCGGAGCTCATACACTGCTCCTTGCATGCTCTGGAGGCATGGCGTAGAGAAACGGATTTGTCCGTTGCTCGGACAAGATTGAAATAATGATCTTCACAAAGAGGAGTAGGCTGCCAGGTTTGACGGGGCCCCCATCTGTTTGGGAAGAAGTTGAAGCTTTGAGCAGTTGAAAGAGTTTTGAGAAGTTGAGAGCTGTTAAGTATCTAGGGTTTTTTTTCTGGATGCTGAGCTGAGCTGGAAAAAAACTTGATTACAAAGTAAAACAGGCCCACAATGCTTTGTGGATCTGCCGGAGATCCATAGGACTGAGGTGGGGCCTGAGACCTAAGGTAGTCAAATGGCTATACACCTTGTTATAAGACCGTCAATAACTTATGCGGCGCTGGCTTGATGACCTCTTGTGAAGGCAGTTGCACCAAGCTGCATTCACTGCAAAGATGGTATGTATGATTATAGCAGGGGCGGTGCGCAAGATCCCTCAGTACATCTTAGAGATTTTTGGGAACCTTCCCCCTTTGCACCTGTTTGTGAAGGAGGTAGCCAGGGGTGTGCACACCACCTTTGGACTGTAGAGGGATTGTGTTTTAACCTACCCTATAAAGGTCACTCACCGATCCTTTCTGGACTTCAGGAGACATGTCCAAAAACCCTGATGATAGGTGATTTGATGGGGACTAGGTATAATTTTAGTCCATTTTATACAGTGGTAATACCTTCCAGGGACGAGTGGAACCCAGAGACAAGGCCTCTCCTGAAGGCAGAGGGCAGGACATGGTTTGCGGATGGTTCCTGCTTTGGGGGCAGGACGGGGACTGGGGCCTCGGGTCCTAGAACCACATTTGTCATTCCCATTGGTTGAGTTGCCACGGTTTTTTAGCCTGAGGTCTACGCAATCTTAGCCTGCACCTAGCATATTTACACTTTGTCACACAGACGAGCGGATGTGTACATCTGCTTGGATAGTATGGCAGCTATGAAAACCCTAGAGCTGTTAAAACTACATCCATTTGGTGTGCCAATGCAAGAGGATGTTAGATAGACTCTTTACCAACTGCCCGATTACACTTCTTTGGGTTCCTGGTATTACAGAAAATGAAATGGCAGACATTCTTGCAAAGAGGGGAGCAGGTCTTGATTTTATTGGGCCTGAGCCCTTCTGTGGAGTGTTTACTAGAAGTGTTAAGTATGAGATAACCCAGCTTATGGTGAGGGCTCAACTTGAAATCTAGAGTAAGCAGACACTGCCAGATAGGCCGATGATTTGATATCAGGGCCTGAGCAGAAAGTGAGTGAATTTCTCCTGAATCTGACCAGATATAGGCTCAGAGGAGTTGTGGGCTATCTTACAGGCCACAACACACTGCACAGACATTTATACATAATGGAACTTACACAAGATCCTTTGTTTTATATGGACCATCGAACTTGAGTAATGCCAAGAATAAGAGACACAAAGGTCTCCATGAGCTTACATGCAGGCCTCTTTAAGAGGCCACTCAGTGATCATCATCATCATCATGTCTTCAAATTGTGAGGTGTATTAAACATTTTTACACATTGATAACACACTCTTTTTGAACACATGTGAATTTAGTTGATGGTATATACAGCTGAAATCTGAATCTTGTGTTGATATTGTGAATGTTGGAATTGGTAACAGAACAATTTTTATTTTTTATGTAGAGAGTCATCATGTATATATACTCTCCCATAAGTGTTAATATCTCTAGGTTCTTAAAAATATTTCTACACGATGTTCCTGCATGAGAACCTGGTATAATTCTGATATATCATTTTCCTGTTTAGAGAGAACCTCCTCAGAAAATTATACCATATTTCATTACTGAGTGAAAGTATGCAAAACAGGCTAATTTTAATGTATGGATATCGTTGAGAAAGGACAAAAGCAGTGAGTACATAGACTGAACTCAATTTATGGACGATTTCATCAATATAAGTTTTCCAATTCAGATTGTTGTCTTTCTGTAAACTTAGGAATTTAGTAACATCTGAATGTCAAACATAATTTTCATTCATCTCAACACTGAAGTTATGATGTGTTGACTGTAGTAACTTTACAATATTTGTTTTATCAACATTAAGTTTCATCCCATTTGCACTGAACCATTATTGCATTAATGCTATTATGTGATAAGCACTTTTGAGTCTTTTTAAGTTTTTATGAGAGATTAATAGGGTGATATCATCAGTTTGAATAGCTTGGTATATTTGAGTTAGGCGCTGAGATTTTTATTTTTTGTGTTCTGTTTGTTCAATGGGATTTAAACATTTTGATGATGTTCCTTGAATGCCATAATATTCCAACTTTTTAACAGTATGTGGTGGTCTACACAATCAAAAGCTTTAGTTAAATCACAGAACATCCCAGTTACATGTTTTATTTAATTTACTGATTCTAACATCTGATTACTGAATTTATAAATGGTATTATCAATTGATACTTCCTTTCTAAATCAAAGCTGTTCTGGCACAAAAATATTATTTGATTCCAAGTGCTGGTATAGCCTGTAGTACATAATTTCTTCAAATATCTTTGAAAAAGTGGGTAATAAAGGTGTTTGCCTATAATTATCTATTTCAGCCTTTTCTCTTTTATTATATAGAGATTTTAGAATTGAGAATTTTAGCCAATCAGGAAATATTCCACATTGTAGTGACAAATTACATAAATAACTTAGGGGGTACTATAGTTCTAGCAGTGGTTCCTATTAAACTACTGGATATTTCATCATGTCCTGCACTATCTTTCAACTTCATACATTTTATAATAGCCAGAATCTCACCTTTTGTTGTGAAGATGGTTATGAAGCCGGGGATTTTCTGTAAAAGTATTAATATTTTTATTGCCGTTTCTTTATTCCCACTGTTTAACTTTAGATTTGTGTCTAGATTTATAAAGAAATTACTGAATTCATTTGTAATTTTGGTTGTGTCACTGATTTTGTTATTACTTACTACAAGGGCTGAGATGTTGTCATTGCTTTTTGCCCTATTTGTTTCCTGTTTTATTATACTTCATATGATCTTTTCTTTCTTTTTTTATGTCCTTATTTTTGCATTATAATAATGTACTTTGGCACCTTTAATAATTCTACTAAGAATTTTGCAATATGTGTGTAATAAGTTTATAGCTCCTTATTATTACTATTTCTGCTCAATAAATACAAATTTATTTTCCTTTCACAGGAGATTTTGATACCCTGTGTAATCCATTGCTGCTGTTTATGTTGTGTGTGTTTGCATATTTTATAGGAAAGCACTCATTAAAGTAATTTGTACAGATGCTTAAAAATAAATTAAATCCTGCATTATCATCATTATTGTGATAAAGGCTGTCCACTCTTCCAGTCCCAAAAGTGAATTTTCATCACTTACTTCTCTTACTCTTTTACAAGTTTTTGATTTATATGCATACAACTTCAGCATATAACTGAAAAAGTTGTCGAGGAATTTGTTCTATTATTGTCTATAAAAATGTTACCTACAGTCTTACTGGATTCATTATGTTTGTTGGAAAATTTACTGTAGAGCATAAATTATGTGTTTGATGTAACTATGTGTAGCTAGGGTTGGTATATCTCAGGGTAAAGCATAATTACAGTTACAATAGTTTGTATTTTCAGAACATTATTTCAGAATTCGGATATTGCAGGAAGACTGGCTTGTGACAAAACTAAATCTGAACAGTTGGTTAAAAGTCAAGAAGATTTTGTGAACTTCTTAATGATCCTAATAAATGTTATCAGTTTATTCAGTGTCTATGGATGCCTCTAACAAAGGCAATAGGAAAATGTTTCCAATTTGCATAAGGTATTTTGATCTATGTAAATGCAATGAAAAAAACTGTTAAGAATGATTGAAAGGACAGATGAAGCTGCTACATCCATAAGTGAAGTATTGTTAAAAATATTTATTGTTCCAATCTAAGTCCCTATTACATCTCTGTAGATAATGCTAATGATAATTTTGGGAAAAAGCATTCTGTATAGGTATACAATGTAGTAAAAATTTCAAATAATATAAAGGCTAACTGTACTAATCAGATATTGCGCAATTCCATAAGGTATGCTAATGACAAGTTACTGAGGAAACTATTGAAAATTTATAATAATTTTTCTGCATTGGCCAAAGAAGGAAGGAATTTTGATTTTGTACATTTAGGATGGTCTGAACTCATTCGCCATGTGCCTCCCAGATGATTGTCTATCATTCCAGCTGTTAAAAGATTGTTGCAAAACTAGAATGCTCTGAAGAGCTATTTTTGAAGTACAGATGACTGTTTCAATTTTTTTCTGATTTGTTTAAAACTGAAAATCCAGATTCACATATAGAATTCTAGGCAATCTTACATGTGTTGAGGAACTGCTAGATATTACAACTAAAATCCTTGAGAAAAATGACTTGAGTATTTTAGCAACTTTCATATCAATCCTTGAAAGTAAGTTGAATAATAGAATTGAAGGTATATTTTGAAAGTACAGCAAAACAGTTGTTTAGTACAGTGCCAATGAATAAGCAAGTAAAATTCTTAAAGGTCTTCGCAATTTTTACTTAAATTTGTTGAAATATCTGAATACAAATTATGATTTAATGATAACAATAAATGTTCAGTTATTTAACTCCTATTTAGGACAAACTAAATTAAAAGTTGACAATTTTGAGGCTGCTATTGGAGCACTGGAAATGAAAGTCTATGTTAATCCTGATTAGTTTTATGAGGAATTTTTTGAAACAAAAGAACAGTTAGCTGAAAGTTGCAAGTGTGGAAGTACTGTGACACACCAATGGGCCTTAACCGAAAACTGACTGACGCGCTGGTTCAAGAGATAACGGGATTGTTCTGAACATTCTGGAACTTTGGAAAATTCCAGCAGCTATATAAGCAAGCATGAGAATCAGTGAGTGATATTCTTGATTCAACTTAAAGTGCTGGTTATTCCCTGTGTTCTCTGAGTAGGGTTGCAATGATAGTTTGTGAGTTGATAGACTTTGACTAGTTAAGTAAATCTGCCAAGCTTTACATTTCTCCCAAGTTTAATTTTTTATTTTCAGTGGCATGTCAAATATTAACAAAAATATATTTTTTATAAATATAACTAAAATTGACACATTGCAGCAATGCCTTAAGATAAGGTGACAAAATTCTGTTGATAAATTCTAAAGATGTGACTGTTTCAATTGATTATGAGGTATTTCAAAAAAATTTCATTTTCATCTGAAAACAATATATACTTTTTGAATATTTGCATGTAAAATAAAATGTGTTGCTTAGAACTAAAGGACAAAAATTACATTACATCTTACTCAGTCATAAAATAAATGTGCAATTTCAAGATGAGATGACAATGGGTTTCAGAAGTAAAAATTATTGTCACAGCATGTTTATGCTAATTGCAGAGTTATTGGCAGACAAGATGCCAATATCTCTTATGTTTTACCCTCTTTTCCCCTCTCACATATGATAACTTACTGAATATATATCTCTACAGAGTAACATCCTAAGAATAATCAGAATTTTACAATTTATTTTCTCCTAAAAGCTGCTAACAATAAACATTTCAAAAATATTTTTAAGTTTTGTTCATCTTGCTTACCCTTTGCCATTGAAATAAGATCGTTGGATCATCTTTGCATATGGGATGCTGTGATATTTCAACTGCACTTGAGAAGTTCTTGGTGAGTAAAATTCCCCTCGTAAACACTGTCCAAATATACAATTCTATTGGGGTTGTTATCTGGTTCTCTGAAGGTCTCTGCAAATTAGCAGGAGCTGCAAGCCTCTTGAGTGTCCCACCTATACCATCGCATTCGCTTTAACCACGACAAGTGGCAAAAAATGCCACTCTACAAATAACTCAAAATTTGGCTTATGCAATTCATAAAATTTTTCCTGATTTTGTACTGTGCTGAAGAGCCATCAGGGAAATATGTTACTTTCTGTGGTGAACTAAATATTTCTGTTGTAATAAATTCAATAAGATATCTTTGGAATAGATGAAGTGTTATATTTTAGGTAGTCTGAAATTATTACTATATTCTTGATAGAGGCTGTGTAGCATAACGGTTCTCCAATATATTATGAATGGATGAATGGTTGCCTGCACATTACTCCAATGTTATGCCTTAATTCATCTTGAATTACAAACGAATAATTTTCAGCAAGCCACACAACACAATTAGCCAGCCTGACTTCTATTGCTGATTTGCTGTCACTCAAAAACTTACTTTGCTTAGATGATATAAAAGAGTGACTCACTAATTCACCAAGATTCTTCTAGAAATTCTTCACTGGATTTCACTACGGTCTCAAGCATCGATCTGTCAGTCATGAGCCATTGCTTGTAGGTCACTGATTCAATGAAATGTTCGTTTAAACATTTCTCTAAAGCTTTTCTTATATTTGAAGTTCCAGGACACTCTTTAAACTTTTCAAAGAAAACATTTAATCTGAGGTGGATTGCATACCATGTTAGCCAAGAAATGTTGATAATTTGGAAGATAAAAGGAAGGATTTTCAAAACATTCAGGTACACCTACTTTAATAGCTCCTATCATGAGTTTCAGATTCTGATGATAGACAGACACAGACACACACGACACGTGTTCCATTTGTTCCTGTTAAAATGTAGTTTATTGGTCTTAGAGCTACGAATTTGGAGAATCCTATTTTTAGATCAGGATAGGAAACTATAAATGCTGCATTTAGGTCATTAAGGTTTCCCAAAATTAGCCTTTTCTGCTCATGGCTTTTTTCCCACTTTCTTTAATTGTGACATAATCTTTCTTTCCAGATATTACTTCACTTACATTATCAGAGCAATAAAATGCCTTAACTTTATCAGCAATGACTGTGGGTAAAGTTCTTCCTGGCTTTGGATTTGGTGAGGACAAAATACCCCTTTCTTTTGCCAGTTTTCTAACCTTTCGAACCATGCATTCAAATGTAGGAAACTCCTTAATTTTATTTATGCTCCAGCTTTTAGGTAGCAATGTTAAAAATTGTAATTTTCTCCTTCTGCCAGAATTTCGAAATTTTTCTTTCAGCTGAGTCAAAATTTCTGAATCAGGACTCGATGAAGGTCATCCCCCTCATTCTAAATTTCAAGTAGGTACTTTTTCTTTCATGACATTTTCAATTTTTTTGTTTCCCATATTTCTTCTCTTGCAATCTTTTCTGTTTGATAGGGTACTTACCTAGATCAACAAGACTGGTATTTATTGCACTTACATTTGCACTAGAGTTGATATATCTTTATCACCAGGCTTATCTCTGCAACATCTTGTGCACTTCCAACTTAATCTGCTTGCACTTTTATTTGTTTGTTACATGTATATCGCACCTTTTGTTCTTTTTTTAAATTTTGAGAAATATGCTATTCATCTATGTGAGAACATCTCTTAAATTTTTCCTCTAATTAATACGTCCTGTTTTCTTGAAAGGAATGCAGCAAATGGTTAACTTAAAATGCGATTCTACTTTAATCAGTAGACCACTGACACAACAATGTTTTATACATGTGTATTCATTTTTTTGAGTCTGAGTCACTCGTCCCTTCTCCAGGATTTCCGCCATGTGATACCAGAATGTGTCTGCTGACAAGAAACTGTCTTATGCGCTGCATAGGCGAGTGCTGTAAACATTTTCAGGAATACTTTTATTTATAACTCCAAATCTATATGCATTCTGAGACTGAAATTTATTGGAGTTAAAAAGTAATATGTATACACTAGTATGACAAGTTTTTCACAATTATTGTTGTAATTCATCAAAACTTAAAAATTAAGAAAGAAAAAGAACAACAATCAGAATACTCAGAAAGTATGTTTAGACACTTCTTAATACACCAGTAGAAAGCCTGATTCATTAGCTTTAAAATGAGCCCTCATTCAGTTTTTAATAATAAGTTTGGCTAGAATCATGCAATTTTTAATTAACTGTTGCGTGTGGAATTTAATTGTTTTCTTCAATTTTCGAAAAAGATCTAAAACTACTGTGAATTTTGGTGTTAAAATTGATATTACCTTAGTTTCCACATAAAGGAACATTTCATTAAAATTGGAGGTGATGGGGTTCAAAATCGTATTTTTCTTGATCATCTGGTGTGGAATGACCCTATCACATTAATGAAGTAAGTGAGAACTATTAAAATAGATTAGATTAAAAGGGGTAGTATAAGCCTTTCGACTTCTCAACACTGCGACCTTCAACAGATCTATTGTGAATACCCTACCCTATAAGTCCCATTTTAATTTAATGTTTTTAATAAAACCTGTAATTTTCTTGGGTGATGTGTAAAGGCACTCTGTCCTGGAGTTGGAAAAGGGAGCTCCAGGTGCCTTATTCTCTGTCGGGCAATTGTTTTGCATTCACAAAGTATGAGCCTTTTTCTTCAAAACAGAATCTGTGTACATTCACCTAACCTTGCCCATCTTGTAAAGATGATCCTTAAGAGGGCAGTGTCCAGTTAGGAGGCCATTTATCATCCTCAGCTCCTGTTTGCTGAGTAAGAGGATCTTTTTTGATCTTTTTGCAGAAAGTTCAATGAACTGTTTTGCATGATTTAGCTTTGGAACTTGTTCCTAACAGCTAGTTACTTCCCTGTGTTCCCAGGCTTTTATCTTACCTTTGATATAGCCATCTGGTACTCTACAGAATGATTCTGGGCCAATGAATGGAGTATTAGCTCCTTCCTTGACTAGGCGATATGTAATTTTATTGCCTTCAATTCCTTCGTGTCCTGGCACCCACATTAAGGTAAACTTGTTGTGTTTCATCAGCTGGTTTAATATCTGCAGACAGTCCTCAACAAGCTTTGACTGAATAGTGTAAGCACTAAGGGCCTCTAGCACTGCTTGACTGTTCTATAAAATATAGATCTTGGCACTACGAATGCCTTTAATGACGTTTACATGGGCACATGTTTCTATAGCATGTGGTTCGGCTTGGAATATGGTAGGTTCATTACCAAGAGCTTTTGCTAGGGCAAAGTTAGGCACATAAATTCCTAAACCAGTTCCCCCATTCATTTTTAAGCCATCTGTATACCATACAAGTGACTCACTACCAAAGTTAGGTCCATGTTCATTCCAAGTTAGATGATCAGTGATTGTAACTGTAAAGGAATGATCTAGGTTGGGTTTAGGTGTCATCCAGTCCCATAATGTAATCATGGGAGAAAAGTGATAACTTAGTGGAGTGACAGTGAAAACTAGACAGTCACAGTACTGATATTGAAAAATGGGTTCATTTCTTTTCCAATGTTTCCCCCCAAAATGTACATAACTTGAGGTTGCAGGGTATCCATTTAGTATTCCCGAGTTCAGTGCATTTGTTGAAAGAATATCGCTTTTAATGAAACAGAAATGGGCAGATGTGAGAAATAGATGCATTAAGGAATTGATTGAGTCTGAACTACAGGCAGCTGTAAAAGTTTTGCTATTCATGCAAAGAATTCTTCAAATTGCAGGATGTGATTTAAAACTTGTTAAAAAAGAGTAAAATCTGAAAAAATAAATGCAAACAAGAGAAATGCTTGTAATAAAAACAAGTCTGAAACATTCTATTTTTCCAACTTTTAATTGAATCTAAAAAAAAGGGGGGAATAAAACGTGCGCGCACACATACACACAAATTGCTGAGAAATCTTCTTTTTTTCCCCACAGAAAACCTGGCAACCCCTAGAGTTAACAGGATGATAAAATGGCACCATTATTCAACTTAACTGTCCTGCATATAGTATAATTTTTATAGTTCAATCTCACTTTTCACAGTATGCACATTTTTTTATTCAACAAAAAATTTTAAACTTTAGAAATGTTTAAGTAAGAGTATATTTCAGTGAGTTTGCTGCGGGCAGTGTTAGCATATGTACTTGAAAAAACCCATGTTATCACAGCATGATCCAGGGGTAGGTGATTATATGATGATTATTAATAAGGAATCCAGAGATTAGTTTAGTTCAATGACAATGCTACTGTTAACATCCCCCCCCTCAAGCATGGAAATTCTGGAAACACTTACCGGGTCCTCGGCTTCATCTCCAGGCGTTATGTCTGTGGCAGACTTGGAGTTCTCGAAACGCTGCAGAAAGTCTCTGACATCAGGTGTTTTTACATAAGTCCCTGATAAGTTATTGTAACTCTCCAACAATGAATGATAACTCTGCACTTCACTGGGACTTCGGATGAGTGATGATTTATTCTTTGTTAGAGTCATCACAGTTGGTATGTGCGTTCTTGAAGCTACATTTCGTTCTGGCTCCTCTGATCGGCTTTCATTTGCAGGAGATATTTCCTCAAAAGATGAAGACCATCCTGCACGACCAACTAATGAATTTCCTACACTGTGAGAAGCAATTTCATCTTCAACCTTCTCATCATCCCCACTTCTACTTTCAGAATTCTCAGTGTGCTGACTATCGCCATTTAATGATGGTGTTGGCTTATCTGCTTCAGGACTTTTGTCATCACACAGAGAGTTCAGGGCACTTTCATCTCTTTTCATTAATGCTTGGGACAAAATAGGGTCATCATCTACAGGGGTTCCCAATATAATTTTTAATGCCTCATCTTCATTAATACCTAGCATTTGTCCAAGTCCTGACCCTTGATAAGAACAGGAAGAAAGGGACATAGCAGAGCTCAAGGAATCTTCTGCAGCAGAGGTAGCCTCAGCACTATCCAAAGTACTAGCAATATCCAGACCAGGAGCCACAGGACATGACCTCATTGGTGGCGTCCACAAGCCTGCAAGGAGGAGTGGAGGATTGGTCCATAAATTTAGAAGGCTAGAATTGCAAATCAGCGATAAAGGGCAAGATTCCACTCCTTCTATCAAATGCTGTGCAACATCAAGCAGTTCAGCATCGCGTAGAAATGCTGTTCTGCGATAATAAGGTTTCAAAGCATTTCCATCACAGCGCATTGATTCCAAATAGCTTGACAACAAGCAGTCGTTCAATGCCTGTCGTAACCATGCTCTGCATCTTCCAACATCGGTTGTTATCATGTTTAAACTGCTAATCTGAAATTATAAAGAAAACAACAACATTATCATATATAATTGCATAGATGAATTATTAACCAAAATGTTTTCTCAGTAATGTTTACTGTCCTTGGTATTTTGTTCACATTCATTCAGTCATAATCCTTTATTTACAGTAGAAACCCTTTTTAAAGTATTTCTAGGGAGAATTCATATTTGTTCCTTAAATAGGGCTGCTGCTAAAAGGTGGTTCATGGTAAATTTGGGTAGGTATATTACAATAGAGAATAAGATATAATCTGAACATAACAAGAAGGAATATGATTTCCACATGAAAACAAAACATTTCTGTTGCAGCCAATTGTGTAAATGCTCTGAAATCTATGTGATGTTTTGTTCTCATTCACTCACAGATAATGGCAAAGTCACTACCCCATTAGCTCACTATTGGATTCCCACATCTTCCTTCATGTTCTGCACTGATTATAACACTGGATATTAATATTTTTAAGCTAATTTAACAGCACACTTAAAGCTATACTCATATTCTATTTTCTGAAGTATTGCAAGAGAGTGGGTTGCTACTCTTCCAGATGCCTCATGAAAAGCACCTTCCATTCAATCTGGTTAAGGTCACTTATTAGGCCTTTATCCATTTTGAAGGCTAAGAAATCCCACCTGAACACATTCAACCCCTCCACTGTGGCAGCAATAGTTGGCTGTGTCCTCCTCCTCCTCCTCCTCCTCCTCCTCCTCCTCACCTTCTCTCTGGTTACACAGCTCTGGAATATCCATCTGTGGTGCTGAGGTTAAGATATTCTTCAACTGTTATACTATTATCTTCTTTTGGTATCATCCTCTGATCTTCCTTGATACTAATGTTTTTAAAACATTCTTCACCAGTGGCAAAGGCACCAAACACCACATGATGAAAGCAGTTTCTGGGCTAACCACGTTCCATGCCACTACAAATATGTGCACAGCCTGTAATATATTTCCTTTCATTACCTAATATCTTTCAAGGAAAGCTATCATTTTCTACACAATTGATTTCCAAAACTTCACCTTTGTTGAATGAATTATGCCAGCATCCAGAGCTTGCAGACAGCTGGTATAGTTTGGTGGAAGGAAAACCACTTTTATGTTACACAGAAAATACACATCAGAAGGATGAGCAAAATATTGTCTATAAACAACAGTATTTTCTTCCTATTGATACCATTCTGGCATTAAACGTTTTGTAATAATCTCAGATGACATCCAGGCATTCTTGTTGAGAATTCGTCAAAAGTGTTAAAGTGGGGTTCCACTGCAGGTTCTTTATAATATGATTTATTTTCTCATAAATCATAAATATAAATAAAAGTAACATTCCACAGAATATTGCATCATGGATATGTTCTGACTAATGTTACCTGCATTATCATAAACTATAATATGCAAGTAAAGTAATAACTGCAGTTTGATCATATTTTGTTATAGAAGAATGCTGTTTTCATTCCTGTACTTTCATACAGGAATAAAAGTATATTCCATATGCTATGAACCTGATATCAAATGGACAGGCACAAATAATCATTTACACTTTTAAAATTTTTCGGAATATCCTTATACATAGTAACACAAATTTTTTTTTATTTTCAAATTGATATCTATCACATTAACTTGTAAGTCTTTGAGGGCTTAAGTCCTATAATGAGGAGGGTGATCTGAAGAAGAAGATGGTGATGATTTACCTATCAAAAACTTTATTCCTAATGGCTATTTTGTGAATAATAAGAAATGCTGACATGAACATGACATGTTGGTCCTTGTGTTTATAATGATTATATTCCGTGCTCAATAATATGGCGATCTTCTCCTGAGTAAGGTGAAAGTGAACAAATAACAGTATTGTGGTTTTGTCCAGTTCTGACTGTCACTTCATGAGATTCTCACTATCACTTTACTAATGTGACCTAGTTTAATTTTCCCTGTCACTTCACTTTTCTTTGCGGCATAGCAGTATAATCAAATAAGCACAAAGCAGGCACTTCTTCGATGGTTCACTCGCTGGGGAGTCAAACACAAGGCCTCTCTAATCTCTCGCAATTGAAGCACTCACTGTAAGTCACAACTATCGTTACAACGCAATGTCACATCAAGAACCACCACCCACTATCTCATTTGTTAACTCATTCATGAGCATGCTTGCTTATATATACCCACTGGAACTTTCCAGAGTTACAGAATGTTCTTGGGAGGCGGGGAGAAAGGAGCTTTCATAGCAATCCGTTATCTCTCGATAGCACTTCTGCTGTTTACACTGGGTGAGAATGACTAACATGGTCTTCTCTACTGCTAGGTTTGACATGATGTATACTTATGAATCAAGAATGTGTATAATTCCTTGGCAGCTTTCCAAAAGTTGCCCTGCCATTTCTCTCATTCTTGTATTCTTAACAACAAATATTGTTAAGTTTTTCATCAATTCTTCTTTAATGTAAATTTTCTTGTGTGTGGTATGCTTAAACAGACCACCCTTTTAATGTTCCTATCTACACTATCTCAAGTGTCTTTTCCAAAGTTGCACGACATCTATTTTCATCCTCATGATAG
This sequence comes from Deroplatys truncata, assembly GCA_030765065.1. NCBI lineage: Eukaryota > Metazoa > Arthropoda > Insecta > Mantodea > Mantidae > Deroplatys > Deroplatys truncata. The sequence continues at coordinate 17,514,828 of CM060990.1, read as the reverse complement.
ACAGCATTCAATATGTATCTAATCTTGAATTGGTATGCAGTGCCATTTGACCAATAATGAATTTCTTTGACCGGCTGTCTCATTTTATTTTTGATAACAGTAATGGTTATCATGGTATGAAAGCAACTGCTGCTAACCTCTAGTGTGCAAGACTGTTGGTAATAACAGTATATGACTTTGTTTTTAGTCCTTCAGATTGTAGAATCCTTATAGTAAGCCATAGCTGTGAATATTATTACAGCATGTACAGTGCCTTATTTTCAACTCCTGGCTGGCAGCTTGGCAGATGTAGCTGCGTGCACACAGGGCTTCTAACCGGTTCTGGATACCGTGTTCTCCCTCCACTCTGCGCATCAGTGCATGAGCGACCGTTGCTAGCGCGAGTTTGTGTTTTGTTCTTTGTGGTTAAAGTGTGATAGTTCTGTTGTCATGCCAAGAAGTGTGTTTACTCTAGAACACTGCATATTCACGTATGATTCCTACGTGCGAACAGTCTTATAGACAAGTGACATGGCTATTTATAGACAGATTCTCCGGAATCTGTGTGCCTCACAGAGAGACAGTTCGTAGTCTTGTAAACTGATTTAGTAACTCGCCGTGTTCTTACAGAGGAAAAACTTGATGAGATAGGACAAAGGTTAGAACATAGTCCAAAAAAAATCACAGAAAATGGGAGCTTCACACTTCTCAGCTTGGAAAGCCACTAACTTTTAAAATTAAAACCTTATAAGATAACAGTAGTTCAGGAACTGCAACCACGTGATACTGTGAGTAGAATAAATTTCTGCAATTGGGTGTCGGGTAAAGTTAATGATGGCTCTATGGACCAAAAGTTAATTTTTTCACAGACGAAGCATGGTTTTCTTTAAATGGCCATATATCAACATAAAACAATAGATACTGGAGTGCAGAAAAACCCGATATTGTACACAAAATGTCATTGCATGACCAGAAAATTGGTGTTTGGTGTGCTGTAAATGCTTACAGAACTATAGTGCCTATATTCTTTGAGGATACAGTTAATGGACAGAGGTACAGGGATACAATAATCAAGCCATTCCTGGAATATTTGTGTGGCATTGAATGCACACAGGCATATTTTCAACAAGACTCTGCTACAGCACATACAGTTGATCTCTTGTTAAAATTAATTGCAGAAATTTTTTAAGATAGGGTCATCAGTACAGGACTATGGCCACCGCGCTCCGCAGACCTTACAGTATGCGGCTTTTATTTATGGAGAAGCTTTAAAGGACTATGACCACCGCGCTCCCCAGATCTTACGGTATGCGACTTTTATTTATGGGGGAACTTAAAAAATGAAGTGTATCGGAACGACCTGCATACATTGGAAGAACTGAAAGACAATATCAGAAGAGAAACTACTGCAATTTCAGAAGAATTAATGCATGTTAACGGAAATTTTCTTAAAAGATGAGAGAGAAGCATGGCAGCACAAGGACATCATTTCCAACACCTTCTGTGATAAAGGTATGTTGTTATTGTATGCTTGTAAATCTATGCGCTTGAGTTCAGGGTCTGTGAATATTCAACTCGACCGGCAGGAGCGTGTGGTCCTGCGGCAGCAATGGGCCACGAAGCAGCTGGCCAGGAGTCAGAAATAAGGCACTGTATAACTTCAGTGTGCATATGAAGTGCCTAGATGCAAAATCCAACAATTCCACTTCACTTAAATTTACAGGAAACAAAACAAATGTTTGGAAACTAATAATTTATAACAAACCTCTTCAGATATTGCAGGTGCTTTAAAACTGTAATAAAATTCCCATTTGCACCTGCCATAGGCAAGAATCAATTCCTATTACCTAAAATAATAAGCTCAAATATTGGAAATATCTGTGTTTGCTAATAAGTGCTTACTCATTCTCTAAAAGTCACACAATATGAACACACCTTCATTTATTTGTGCTGCTGTTATTGTGAAAATGGTTACTGCATTCTATTCAACATGTTATTATTATCTACATTAAATGTAAAATTTGTAAAACCTCTGATGGAATAGTTTTATATCCTTCATTGTTAATGAAATGCATTGGAAGGATTTGGATACTCGATGATTGCAAGAAGGATACCTCAGAAGTGATGTATGTGTGTATCTGGAAGAAATTAAAATCCATTGTATGAGGAATACATAAAAACGAAAAATAAGTTATGGCAATATTTCAGTAAAAAGAACTAAATGTTCAGTGCTTGAAAAATTAGTATTACGAGGGCCAAGCAACACAACTTACTATTTTAATTTTGCTTTTTCTGATTTTGAGTTTTCAGTATTTCTCGTCTCTTCCGTGCTCTTCCAGGATTTGCAGGAACAACATTTACCTCCATTATTTACTCTGAATACGTGCCTTATAATAGGCACACACAAAGAAATGAAAGTAATTAGGTAACACCACCAAAGAAGCTATGTTTGTGATTATTGTTGGCGCATGAAATTGACTCTTGACACAATGATACCTGGTGTTCATCACGTGACATTAGTCTGATTCTGATTGGTTGCATTAAAATGCCATTGTTTGCACCTCAGAGCTACAAGAAAATGTAGGGGTTTGCATTTACAACCTGGTTTCATCAACATGAAATGAACAAGAATTGTCGCCATGTGCATCTGATTGTTACATTAAATGATAGATTAGAGTACCAAGAAGTTATGTGATTGCAAAGTACATTTTCAATCAAAAGTGGAAGTGTCAGGCATTGCATCTAGACGCTCGATATATAACTTCATTTTTGGGCCTCAGCATGTAATTGTCTGCATAATCTTCAAGAAAAATGACCTCACATTGTTTTGTAATACCTTTTAATGTCAGAGTTCCCATGTTGCTGTTTGAGGATATACATATTGTGATGCGGGTACGTGCTGAAACATCAACTGGTCGGCTGGTAAGAGACAGGGAGAGATGAGTAGTGCTCTTGACCAGTGTAAATACAGAAATGCTAACGAAAGATAATGAGAATTTCCTAAAAGTTTTCCTTCTCCCCAGCTCTCGAATATTCTGGAACTCTATGGAAAATTCCATTGGCTATATAAGTGAGCATTCTCATGAGTGGGCCACTTTAGTGAGTGCATTGGTTATGGCATTTCTGATGTGACATCAAGTGTGGTTCTACAAGTGAGTTTGCGATGACAGTCGTCTTGTACAGTGAGTGCTGCTTCAGCGAGAGACTGGATATTGTGTTCGATTCCCCAGCAGGTGAATCATCTGAAGAAAAGGCTGCTGCTGCTGCTTCGCGCATATTTCATTACGTGGCTATGTCAGAAAGAAAAGTGAAGTGACATGAAAAATTAATTAGTGAAGTGACAGTGAAAGCTGAGCTACACCACACTATTATCTGTACAAAACGAGAAGGAATATGAGGCGGAGCTAGATAATGCTGGTGAAAGTCATTCAGCCAATAGCGCTAGAGCGAGTTGCCTAGATCAAGTGCCATGCGGTCTCGCTGTATGCTACGGTTTCTACTTTTCAATGGCACTGTTAAAGGTTGTTAAGAACTCATCATTTATAGTATTATAGCTGAGCAGGGCTAACAATTTTGAATCAGAATGTCCAAAAACCACATCTCTATGAGGTTTGGTTCTTTAGTTATGTGTCAAAGCAGATATTTATGAGGGTTGCTGAAAGACCTTAACCATTGTACATCACCATCAGCAGTGTTGCGTTTACATTCGGTCCGTTTGCAAGAGCTTAGAGCAGTTGAGTTCTGAGATTGGCTAAGTGAAGATGTGTCAACCTCAGTCCTTAATTTGTTGCTTGTAATTTACCTTTTAGACAGCGTATTTACATGTGAAAATAGAATTTGTATAAGTTTGAAGTTTCAAAGTTAGTGTTATAAGCATAGTGGTTTTAATTAAGTGTTTAGCAATGTAACTGGGGGAGTCCAACACGAACAGAAAAGACACAAGTGGCACCAAAGGCAAGATTATTCAAAGTCAAGGGCAAAACATAGTGTAGTACAATGTCTATGAAGTTTTTAAAGGTATTTCTTCTGATGAAACAAGAAGTGCCATCAATTTCTCTCAGAGCCAGAAATTAACCGCCGAAGCTTGTGGAGTTAGTGTGCATACTGTCTCGGAAATTCTTGCCCAGGGTAAAACATCATCGCAAGAATCAGAGGAGCCTTTGTTTAGATCCCCTGTGAAGCACTGCAATGTTAAAAAGCGTGTCACAAATCTGGATGACTTAGAAAAATGTGTTATGGCGCTCTATGTACGATTCTCACAACAAAGGAGAATTTCCCACAATAAAAATACTGGTACATATGATGCAGGAAAAAATAGGTTTCCAAGGATCCACATCATCTATGCATACAATTTTAAGAAACGTAGGTTTTAAATATAAAAGAAGTAATGATGGCCGGAAGTTTCTGGTGAAGAAATGCCAAATAGTGGCAGCCAGGACACAATTTTTGAGAAGAATGCACCAAATCAGAGTGGCTACGATCATCCTGTATTTTATCTTGACGAAACCTGGGTTAATCAAAACCACACTAGGAAACAAATTTGGCAAGATTCAAGGGAAAGGTGGCTTAAAGAGTTCCCCCGGGAATGACTGATTGTTTCATGTAGGCTCGTCTAAAACAGGGTTTATTCTGGAATGTAAATGGGTTTTTCGGACTCATCCCAACTCTGCAAGTAAAGACTATCACTCAGAAATGAATGCCCAAAGCTTACATGAGTGGTTTGAAGATTTTCTTTGCAGTTTAGAAGAAGGTTTAATAATCATGATGGACAATGCTAGCTTCCACTATAAAATTATGAACAGGCTTCCTTCAAGTAACTCCCTGAAGAAAAAATTGTAGAATGGCTGCAAGAACATGGGATTTCGCACAATCCCCATGAAACAAAGGTGGAGTTGTTGCTTCACACTGTGCCCTTTAGAGCACGTGAGAAGGAGTATGAGCTGGATCAACTGGCACTGAACTACGGACACTCAGTGATATGACTGCCAGTATAATCCAATAGCTCATTTGGGCTAAAGTGAGGCAAAAAGTAGCACAATTAAACACCACATTCTGACTTATGGATGTCTAAAGGCTAATGAGCCCTAGACAGGATTACAATAGAAAATTGGATTTCCTGTGTGGCTCACACCGAAAAACTGCAGGAGGAGGACTTTATTAAAGAAATTACACTAGAGGAAACTGTGCTGCGTGTGATTATCAACTTAGATAGTGATTCCGATTCGGAAGCCTCAAGTGAAGCTGATGGCCAGCAGTCGACTTTGGAGAGGGAGGAGGAGCAGCAGCAGGAGGGGGAGAAGGAGCTTGCCATAATAATCCGTCTTTATCACAAGGTAAACTTTCTACATACAGAAGTTTTTAATTTACTTAACTACTTCACTATACGTTATGAGCCTCAACTGAAATTATATGAGATGCATTCACTGCCAAGTTTACATAATTATTGTTATTGGTATTATTGTCTTAGTTTGAAAGGTAGCGTGATGAAAGCATGCCTGCTGGACTCTGCGCCAGGTAATCGGGGTGAATGTGTATGCTACACTGGCCGTATCTTGCTTCACATGCGTGTCTTGTCTCTCTCTGTCACACTCACAAACCATCTGCCAATGCAGCACTCCTGCTGGCACTCCATTGGCTTGCTTCAGATTCCTTCTCGTTTTGTACGGATTATAGTGAAGTGACAGTAAAAACTGGACAAAGTCACAATATGGAGTGGAAATATCTTTAATATTTCCTTTGAACCATTGCAGATCCTGTTGTAATTTCACTTGTGATGTTGTGTGATGCAGGTCATAATACCATGCTGTTCATAATGATTCCTTAATTAATTTATTCATTACTTAATTTTATTTCAAATGTACACTAACGGTTATATAACAGTCTGCACCAAGAGCATACCACTTACATTGAATTTACTGGTTAAGTTAGGTATTTTACACAACATGTACTTCCGAACATTGTAAGCAGCTAACATCTATGTGTGTGAATCAAGCCTGTACGTGTACATGTGCAAAGTGACATGCAAACAAAAGCTACCAATATAGATTGTAGTATAACGGGGATTACTGTTTTTCTGCTCTGAATCGTTTTTACCATACTATACTTTAAATCACACTATAACTTAAAAATTAACTTTGATTTAACCGTTTTACCACCAAGGTTATTATACACCTTACTGCTACCAAGGAGGGTAATATGATTACCCCTTTGTCAACATTATGTAAAATAGCATTCTAACAGGGCTTATAGTCATGAATTTTTAGAATGACAATAATTAATGCAAAATGATGATTTAGGTCTAAAATAGAAAATTTGGTATCCTAAGTATAGACACATTCCTGAGGTAACGGAAAAATTATATTATAAATATTTTGAAGAAAAAAGAAAGATAAGTCTTTTAAATTAGCACTTCCAACATTTTGACACAATTGTCTCTCTTCTGTGATTTTGGCACTCTGGTTTCTTGCACCTTATGTGCATGAACCTGGTTTACCTGTATTCATTTCTTGGACATAATGCATGTTTTTCCAGCTGGCATCTTTGATGACTTTTTCCTTGGTAGTACAATGCGTCATCTCTACTTCAATTCCAATAGTTTCGTGGCTTTTACAACTTTGGCATGGAGACCATTTGGGTTTCTTGCACATTCTTCCACATGTGGCTTAGCTAACATAAGGCTAAGTTCTTGAAACAAACACCTCATCTTTCTTGTTGGATCTTTCTGCCAGTTTGGATATTTTTGTGACCACAGAATATACCTACTGAGAGCTGCAATGTCCATTATCTCCATGAAGATTCATTGTATGTATACAGCTGTATCGCTTGTCACTATATCTCCCAAGTCTTCACCCCCTTTAGTAGCATTACAGTGACCAATCATGATGGGTGTCTTATTTTCTGTTCCTTCATTACAGAGATCAAGGTGTTATGTGAACAGCAGAATTATACTAAAAAGTTATATTAAAAGTAGGTTACTACTCAATAGGTGTACATAACTTCCATCTTTCAGACCAACATGCTGTGTATATTAACATATATAAACTCATTGTAACTCAAATGAAGACATAATTTATGAATTCAGAAATGCGTCAGATGAGAATGTAAATGAACTTAATAGAAATGGAAACTTGGACAAAGGTGTATACAGTGCAAAGTAGCAATGTAAAATGAGAAATGTTTGTGACAACATTAATCTCTTATTTCAATACTGTCTGCCCCATTATAAGAAAGACCATAAAAAACAAGCCTATGCAGAAATTAAAATTACCTGACAAAATTTATGTACTACATAATAAAATGAAATGTGCTTATGAATTGCACAAGATAAAAATCGAAGAACGCAAAAAAAGGTACATGCAGTTAAAAAAAGGAGTATCACAAAACATTAACTAATCTAAAATCACTGTATTATAAACAAAAGATAAATAACTCCTCCAATATAAACAAAGCAGTATGAAAATTAGTCAAGGATAGAAGTAGCATTGCAATGTCAGTGAAAATATTAAGTTACACCATGAAGGAAAAATAGAGAAGTATGTTTTGTAATGCCATATGTAGTTAGAGAGTATATGCTGGTTACCAGTATTTACGTTAAAATTTTGGTTATAGTAGATAGTGAAATTTGGGCGAGTTTTTTGTAGTTTATGTTTTGTATTTTTATTATATCTGAACAATTTTTGTGTTTGTGTAATTTGTTTATAATTTATAACAGAATAGAGATTTGGAGTGTTAATTCTTCTAATATCTTACCATTTTAAGATGGTTTAAAACTTTTTAGATTCATAAAACCTTTTTCTGCCCCAATGGCCATGTCGTCCGCATACATTATCAGTGTGGTCCCGTTGGTTTCCTTCCCAATGTCTGCCATTGGGGCAGAAAACAAAGAAGACATACAGCTGGATTAGATGCAGTGCAAAGATGGGCTACGAAAAATGAGTTTGCGATACACAACAACAAGACAGTACAAATGGTCTTCAGGAGAGGTGGAAGAGTGACACCCTAAAGCTAGGGGAAGAACCGATGAGATTGGTGAACAAATTGAAATACTTAGGCATAACTCTGCAGCTAACCGCAAAGTCTTTCAGCGCACATGTGCAAGAGCAGCTATAAGAGCTATGTGCAATATCAAGGACATAACAGCATTAAAATTAGACACAGCTATGAGACAATTCAAGACAGCAATCACCCCAATTGGCACTTATGGGATAGAACTGGTATGGGAAAGGCTCACGGTCAACGACTTGGAGAGGTTAGAGAAAGTGAAAGCTAGATACATCAAAAGAGCAATAGGCGCAAGCAAATACACACCAAGTAGAATGGCCTATACGCTGCCCAGAGAAACTCTCTTCCTGGAGGACCTGAGACACAGGAAGCTACTGCCAGCAATGGACCCATATAAGGAAGTCAAAGAGAAAAGGAAACGGAAAGAAAAAGATATAGACGAAGAATTCTACGCCTCCGATGCCATGGTGAATAGGGAATGGACAAGAAGCAACCAATCGCAAAGACATGCCATCATAGGTCTGGCAACGCACAGATTTCACCACAAAATGTGCAAAAATATGAAATATCACCAACCGAGCGACTTGTGCGAGTGCAAGATATGTGACCAAAAGTGTGAGCGATACCATTACAAACAATGCAGAAGATGGACGGGATCATTAAACGAACTGATAAAAGATAAATCATAACACGGAGACTAATGCTCTTTCGAGCACAATTTACTTATTATTATTATTATTATTATTATTATTATTATTATTATTATTATTATTATTATTATTATTAAAACCTTTTTCTGATTGTGTAAAATAACAACATAATCTGAATGCAATAAACAAATGGATTAAAGAGAACAATCTTGCTTTTAAAATACTAAAATGTCAGGTTATGTCCTTCTGTAGACTCAAAAGAAATGCTGATTATAATTACAATATACATGGAATTAAGTTACAATCTGTCGAAACCAAAAAAGATCTTGGAGCAATTTTTAATAAAGATTTATCATTTGCTAAATATATCAATACTGCTGTTAGCATAGCACACAGAATTTGTCATTCATAACTCATCTTATTTCAACAATCTAAGAATTCTGTTTATTTTATATAATTCATTTGTTAGATCTAGACTTGAGTATGCTTCTATAATATGGAGTCCTTATAGTGAAAAATATATTGAAGTAATTCAACGCAAGTTCTTAAAGTATACATTTTTAAAAAACTTTCAAAAAGTTTTGCTATTTTCCTAATTTAATTTCTTATGATTCATCACTTCAGTTTAGAAGCTTATCACACAGAAGGAATTGTCACTTGTTACTCTCCTCCATACAAACTATTACACAATAAGGTTGATGATCCTAACGGAAGACAATCAGTATGCTTTTATGTTCCCAATATCACACCAAACATGGTTTGTAATATCTTTTTATTCCAAGAATAAACACTGCTTCATATAAATATTTTCCTGTACTTAGAATTCAACCCTTAGACAATAAACTGCATTAATTACATATGTATATATTCAACATGAATTTTACTAAGTTTGCTATATCCTGTGACTTTTTATTATGAATTATAGACTGATTAACTTAATGTATATATGTACCAACATTAGCAATTTTTTGTTTCTTGTCTTGATTTGTTCTTAATTAACTTTGTTGTATTGTTTTTGTTGTACTTTGCTGTTAGTTCACTTTTTACATTATGCTGTAATTAAATTATACTGTATTGTGTGAAGTGAATATTGCAATTGGGAAGACATGTAATGTTTACTCAATAAATAAATAATTATTATTTTATTTATTTATTCTCCAACACTATTTGAACCCTAGCGCACCAAATGGCATGTTAGGATTATAAATACATATATAAAATCAAACAAACAACCAATTAACTTATTACAAATAGTTAAATGGTTGAATAAATGCCAGAAATAAAAGATATAAAAGCAGAGGTGCAACATGATTTACGGAATAATTTTGTCAATGACTGTGAATAATTGATTTTACAATGGTAGGGATGTCCTAGTAGGATGTATCTTCTGATATGTTGTCGATTGCACTGGAACAGCTGGTGAAATACTGTTTCTTCTGACATTTCACATTTGCAAATAAAACCAACTGGTGACTCTAGATGAAAATGTTGCAGGTAACTTTTAACCTACAATGCTTTGTGGGTCTATAAGAGGTGCAGAGGACTGAGTCTAAGGTGGTCAAACGGCCATACACCTTGGTTATAAGACCTTTGATATCTTATGCGGCACTGGTTGGGTGGCCTGCCTCTCTTGTGAAGGCAGTTGCTACCAGACTGGATTTGCTGGGAGATAGGGATGTATGATAATAACAGGGGTGGTGCAGACTATCCCACCTTAGAGATCTTGGTGGAAATTCAGCAGAGGTGTCCTACTACCCCTATGATAGGGGATTTGGTGGAGACCAGAATTAATCACAGTCCATCTCAGACAGTGGTAATACCTTCCAGGGAGGAGTGGGACCCAAAGATGGGGTCTCTCCCGAAGAATATGGTTTACAGATGGTTCCTGCCTTGGAGTCAGGACAGGGGCTGGGGCTTGTCATTCCCCTTGGTTGTGTTACCACGGTTTTTCAGGCTGAGGTATACACAATCTTAGCCTGTGCTTTGCACATATTTTATATTATGCCATGCAGACGAGTGGAGCTGTACATCTGCTCAGATAGCATGGCAGCTTTGAAGCCCTTAGGGCAGTTAAAACTATATCCAGATCGGTGTGACAATGCCAGAGGATGTTGGATGGACTTTGTTCCAGCTGTTCGAATACACTTCTTAGGGTTCCTGGGCATACTGGTATTAAAGGAAATGAGATGACAGACACTCTTGCACAGAGGGATTGGGGTTTGATTTTATTGGCCTGCCCTTCTGCGATGTCAACTAGAGCTGTCAAGTATGAGATAACTCAGCTTAGAACGAGGGCTCATCTTGAAATCTGGGGCAAGCAAACCATCGCTAGGCAAGCCCATGCTTTTACATCGGGGCCTGACTGGAAAGTGAGCAAGTTTCTCCTGAATTTGACTAGATCTAAACTCAGAGGAGTTGTGGGCTATCTTACAGGCCACAACACTTGCAGACATTTATACATAATGGGGCTTATACAAGACACTTTATGTCGGAAATGTGTGAAAGATTTTGAGACCTCACAGTATACAGAATGTAACAAAAATGTATGGCACAAATTGCAAGACACATTTCTCACACGCAGACAAAAAAATTATGTTATATGAACATGGGTCTGGAAATGCTTTGTTTCCATGTTACAACTCATTTTCTCCAACTCATTAATCACGGGAAACAAACAAGAATAGAACGTACCAGCATACCACATGCAACTCTTTCTCACAGGAGATGTTCAATATGCCCTCTGTGAGCATTGATACATGCATCAACCCGCCATCGTAGTGAATCCCGGATGCGCTGATGTATCCCTGGAGTATTGCATATGGTTTTGCAGCTTTCCATAATACGGGCACGGAGACTCTGAACATTTGGTATTGGGGTTCGATACACAAGAGCTTTCAAATGCCCCCACAAATGAAAGTCCAGTGGGTTTAGGTCCGGGGAGCGTGGAGGCCAGGCAATTGGTCCACCTCTACCTATCCATCTGTCACTGAATCCATTATTTAGAAGCAGACGGACATTAACATTAAAATGAGGAGGTGCTCCATCGTGTATGAAGTACATGTTTTGTTGCACAGCTAAAGACACATCTGCTAACAGATAAGGTAGAACATTCTCTACGAAATTATGGTAACTTTGTCCGTTGAGCCTGGGTAGAAGAACGTGAGGCCCTACCAAACAGTCATCAACAATGCTGGCCCAAACATTAATAGAAAATCTTTGTTGATGACTTGCTTCAACAGTTGTGCGAGGATTGACGTCAGCCCATACGTGCCAATTGTGATAATTTACAATCTGATCTCGTTGAAATGATGCCTCATCTGTGAACAGCACCGTTGCACTAAAATCAGCTGCTGATAGTACCTGCACATGCTGTAAACAGATGGATACAGCCGGACCTCGTGTAACCTTGCCAGACAGCCATGTGGTCAACATTCATTGTTGCAGCTACTTGTCTTGTACTGACAGTAGGATCGTTGTCAACTGCCTGAAGAATTGCCACCTCCCATTGCAGTGTCCTCATCCTTCTAGGCCTCTCCCGGTCGCGAGTATCAGGCTGAAATGCCCCATGTTCTCTAAGACGAGATCAATGGCTTCAAACATTTTCCTGTCAGGGCACCTTCATCCTGGAAATCTCTCCCAGTACAAACGTTGAGCGCAAGTACCATTGCCATCTGCTAATCCATGCATCAAATGGGCATCTGCCATCTCTGCATTTGTGTACACTGCCATTGCATGAGCCAAGTCTGTGATCAACTCTACTAGTACGTAGTAACCCATGTGCTTGCCAAGGTCGTACTGCTCACTGGAACAGTTGATGTTACCTGTAAACAAGCAATGACGTAAGTCGCATGGCAACAGGGACATGTAAAACAAAACACTGGCGGTGCACCTACGATAATGACAATGTAACCAGACGTAACCAAGAGTGCATGTTCCCCATGATTCTAACGTTCTGTTCGTGTGTGTTTCCCATGATTAATGAGTTGGAGAAAATCAGTTGTAACATGGAAACAGGCGTTTCCAGACCCATGTTCATATAACATAATTTCTTCGTCTACATGTGAGGAATGTGTCCTGCAATTTGTGCCGTACATTTATGTTACATCCTGTATACTATGTAAATGCAAACGTTTTGCTATGCATAGATATATATCCCTAAGGTCCTTCTTTTTGGAACCAGAGGAAATAAGAAGGGCAAATATTAAGGACATGGTCCATTTTATACGGACCATTGAACTTGAGTAATGCCTGTGATATTTGAGGCAGTATTTTAATGCCTGAATAAATTTAATTTTTATTTATTATTATAACTAAATTCAATTACAGCCCACCTTGAACACAATATGTATATAATTATTTAAATTGTATGTAAGTCATTGCAAATACTTATTTTTATTGTAAAACATATTTTATTAATGTTATGTAAATGTTTATATACTCTAATAGTACAAAAACTGTGAGAAGAATATGTTTTAGGTTGTTAATGAGGTAATAATGTAACTTTGTGACAATAATGTGTCTGGAATTTTGAAAAGTACTGGTTATGAAAGGATCGGTAATGACGTGGTTTCACTTACAGTTTTGAATTAGCCAATCAACAGTAAAGAAAAAGTTTAGTTTGAATGCTTAAATTCTATTGGACTAGAATTAGGCAATAAGAGACTGGCAATACCGAAGCTTTAAGGTTTTTACCGTTGGGATTAGTCAATCGCAGGCATGATGTTATAGAGTGCAGATGTAAAAGTAGCGGACCAGGTTTCATAGCATGCAGATGGAAAAGTCACGAGCAAGATTTTATAGTAAATACATTAAGAATGTGTAAAGTTTCTCACAGTTTATTTTATAAAGTGCAGTGTTTTTATATGTGCAAGTATAAAGAAATAAAAAGAAGTGAAATTTAAAAGTAATTCTGTGACATCTTTAATTTTTGTCATACTACGACCTGAACAAGACCTTATGTCTCTATAGCTCGATTGAAGCAGCCGAGGAAGATTTAAATAATATTACATAAGCTTAATTAATTGAAACATACGCACAAAGCAACAAATTAAATATAAAAATCTTCAAGTTTCTGCATAAAAATTACATTGCGCAACATTGTGTAACATTATGTAACACAAGCATCATCTCCAACACTTCAAAGTTTGGCGTCCCAAGCAACAAGCATCAACCAACTTCAAAGTGTATCTTCATTACGTGAGGCTTTTCACTATAAATACTACTACATAAGAGGCATAAAGGACTCTAAAGGCCTATGTGTAGGCCTCTTTAAGAGGTCACTCAGGGTTCATAATCATCATCAATAAATTGTGTAAGAATATATTTATTGTGAAATATTTGCAAGAGTTGGGATGAAAAACTGAAGGAAAAAATAAATTTCTTGTTAGTTGTTTATTTAAGCTATGATTATTCCACTTTTCTACTATTTCTTTCTTTAGAAAATTTTGTAAAATATGATTTTGGACATAACGAACAGCTAAAGTCCAGGTTGGATTTGGCAGAAAGTTCTGCGATCTGATCAGCTCTCTCATTTCAAACAATTCCAGCATGGCCCTTAACTCACGATAGATGTGTCCTCTGTGGTATCATGCTAGCCTCTAGTGCCCGAGCTCATGGGTTCATACCTGGTGGAGGGCAATGGATTTTCTCGGGCGTAAAAATCCTTAGCATGGCTTCCTTCGGAAGCGAAGTAAAGCCGGTGGTCCTGTGTCGTGGATTTAAGAAGAACCTCAAGTCTGAGAAAGAGACCTCTGAGCGAAGTTTTTGGTTTTTCACGCCCAATATAGAATGGGATGCTAAGAACCATAGTAGTTAAAAGAGCGTCCAAAAAAAATGTAATGTTTGTTATTTTGTATAATGCTCTTTCTAATTGTTGTTATACTTGTCTTGAATGGCTAGAAGAGAGGCATTTGAATCACTGTGAACACATGCATTAAGTTGATTTTCAGTACTCCATCTTATAACTTGATCTAATGCAAGCATTTCTGCTTGAAAAATGGAGCAAGTAGGAGCTAGACGTAGTCCTCTGCTGAACATTTCTGAGTCATGATCGCTGCAGTTGTAAACCATGAAAGCACATCCTATGTAACTGACTTTGTCTGCTTCTTCAACATTCGTGGAGCCATTGGTAAAGATGTCAGTGTTGTGAATATCATTACAATAGTTTTGCTTAACCAGTTCACAGGATGCCCAGTTTCCAGGAATGGAACTCTACCTTCAATAACAAGAGGAACATGTAAGGGACAAGCATATGCCTTCTTGATTTTGCACAGCTTGGCCTTGTAGTTTGCAGACAGGTAGAGTGGTTCTATACGAGAAAGGATTAGAGCATCTGTAGAAATTGTCCTGTATCTCTGAGAATATGGAGTATGAATCCTCATTGATTTTGGCAAAGCTTACTCTGAGCCCACTTCTTGTTAAGTGTGTCCTGTGTCCTGAAACGCTGCAGAACAATAAAGGATGAGCGGCTCAACATATAATTTGTAGTGCTGAGGAATTAAGAACCCAGGTGAGGCACGTGGCAATTGCTAAACCATTCAAAAGCTTACTGACTTTAATTTGAAGAGAACTGAAATGTTCTTGGAATGTGAGTTTCGGGTCTTGAATAACTCCAGATACCGTAGTTTGTTGGCGACCTTACCAGTTTATTATAGACACAGAAGTCTAGAACCTCTTCTAATTTTCTCCCGGTGACTACTATAGTAGTAGTCTTCATTACATTAAAGGTTAACTTATTATCTAGACCACAGTTATATATTTGATCCAGAACTTTGCTCGTTAATGATGTTAACTGTGATATTTGTCTGACTCTTAACAACATGGCATCATCTGTGTAAGCAACAATATCAGTTTTCTGGCAACTTCAATTCTAGATACAGCATTTTTCAGAATCCAGGACTGCACACACAAGCCTGTGGACAACCTTTGGCTATATTCCTCTCCACTATAGATCGACAAAGTGTAAGTTGTGCTTTCCTATTTTTGAAAAAGTTTGTAGTGAGAATGAACAAATCCTTTGGACACTTTTTCTGCTTAATTTGGAAGCCATCAAACATGGTTGAAGGCACCAGATATGTCCAATGATACAAGTATTCTATACTTTTTAAAACAAAATGTCTCTTTGATCCAATCCATTATTCCTAAAACCGCATCTTCTGTTGATCCGTTTGGTGTGAATCCATACTGACTGATTGTTGCTGAGTAAACTATTTTTATGAAAGCAGTACATTACAGTCAATTAAAAGCTTTTCTAGTATTTTTCTCATTATTGGCAATAAACTTAAGCCTGTACGAACAGAATTTGGGTTTTTGGGGACATGAGATTTCAGAATTATTTTAATAATTGCTATTTTCCATGCATCTGGAAACACACCTAATTCCAGGCATTTATTGTAGCAAAAGCTTGTAGGTAATGCCAAGTGCACATGTTTAATAATATTGGCTGAAATTATGTCACAATCAGATGCTTTTTTTATTATTCTGTTTGAGAATTATACATTCAACTTCCATCGCAAAAAAGGGGATATCATCTTCAATATCAGGAGTACCCAGTGATTGTTGAAGGATCAAAACAAGATTGCTGTTGTTTGGGGAGTTGGTTGGGAAAAAGACCTCACTTAATACTGTTGCAGTTTCAAAGGGCATTTTGGTCATACCATTTTCTTTATCAAATAAATTAAGTGGAGGCATATTACTACTGATGATATTATAAGCATTGCAAACAAACACAATTCCAAAACAGAGTATTATTATGGTTTTTTCAATTTTCTCATTAAATTGTTCATATTATAGTGGAACCTCTTGACACAATTAATTTTATAGTACACACTCTCTAAAGAGGTGCTATTGGAATTTTAACATGCCGAAAAATAGTACTTTAGGTGGCCTAAGCCACTAAAGTTATTATGGAAACCCTTAGCAGCATAATAAACTAAATGTAGATGGCAGTGACCAGTCAAACCAACTTTAACAGGGATTTAAGCAAAATATTTGATCGCAAAATATTTGATCACAAAACAGGAAATGTTGTTTTTATGTTAATCATAAACTTTACCATCATTTTTCACGAAACAATTCACCATTTAACATCATTTTATAGAAACGAGCACACAGAATAAGCACATCTCCTCTTGTATTGTTACGGTAAATGCTTCCTATAAGACATTGGTGAGGTTCATAGCTTAGGAGTCAGGCAGCTCTGAGAATAAGTCAACATATAACTGACTGTGGCTTTTATATTTATACAGTGCTTATGTTACATTTATTTATTTAATATAATTTAGAGAGCTTCTACTAAAATCTTTAGCGGACAAATCCAGTATCTCATTACAGTTTTAAATGTGGTAATGAAAGAGTAATAGGTATGTTGGATATGAAGCTAAAATCTGCACTTTGAACGTTTATATCTGACAAAGCCTTTGATAATATGTCATATGAGATTGTTTGAAATATTATGGTATTGGCAACATAGAGATTTCCTATGAAATCATATTTCTGTAATAGACTGTAATGCGTAAAGCTGAATAATGAGAGATCCAGTCTGAAAAATGTATATTGTGGTCTACCATAGGGCTTAGTCCTCAGCTCTTTCCTATTTATAATTTATATAAATTATTCACGTGATTTTATTCCTTGGAAATATATTTTATCTCCTGATGGTACTCCTTTCATTACAGTAAATAAGGATATTGAGTTGTTGCAAAAATGAATTAACATATTTTAAATATTTCTAAATTATGGTTAAAGGTGAACAAATTAACTATTAACAAAGATAAAACAGTATTTTATTCAGTTTGTTGAATAATAATACAAAATGTGTCAAACATTTAGGCATTTATTTGGACAGTAAATTAAAGTTGGGTACTCATACTATGAAACTAATGTAAAAAGCTCTCAAAGAGTCACCTTATTAGGAAAAACATCTATGCATTAATCTTAACTTAGCGTATATGGCTTAACGTGCTTTCTTTTCAGTCAAATACAATATGATATTCTACCTTGGGGGAAGTCTGTGTGAGCCAAACAAATATTTCTGTCGCAAAAATAAGTCATAAGAATTATGAAAGATATAAAGGAAACTCAGGCCTTATATCACATTTTAAGGATTTTAACTTTGTGACTGCACCTACACTTTACATTTCATCTGTATTATTATATGTTAAAGAAAATCATAATAATTTTATTTGAAAAGTGACTTTCTCTCTAGTGACTTCCTCTGGGGTGGCGCCATGGCCAAGGCGGCCCGGGTTCAATCCCAGGGACCCGCATGTGGGATTTGTGGCGGACAAAGCGGCGTTTGGGCGGGTTTTCTCTGGTTTCCCCCACCATTCATTCCACCAACTGCTCCATCATCACCTTTCCTTCATCCATTTCACCATCATTTCGTTTCATCTACTTCCTTCCTCCCATACCAGGCATTGGGCTGATCACCCATCCTGGATATTCTGTCTCATCCATGAGTGTCTGCTCCTCGACGGGCCTCTGACCCCAGGCACCCGCCTGTAAGTCCTGGGGGTATAAGTCCTACATAAGAGGAGATTAAACAGAGAAAGAAGAAGACTTCCTCTGGACAAAGCAATTGGGTAAATAATGATAATGTAAGATTAATGAAAGTTCAAAGGATCTTTAGCTATACTGGCATAAAATATTTTAATAAAGTAGCATCAGCTGCTGCAACAATGAATTTTACAAGGTTCAAGTTTGTTCTAGAGTGTTGGCTGAAATGAAAGCTCTTTACAGCATTGATAAATCTGAAATGACACTAATAATTTAAATTTCTAAGTGTGATTGTTATTGTTATTGTTGTTAAAGAAGCCTATCACAATGTAAAATTACTAACTGGACAATAAATAATTTTCTTTTTTTGCATATGGGGGGGCATATGTATAATACGCGTGCGTGCGTGTGTGTGTATTTTTTTAAATTTATAATTTATTGATATAATTATTAGCACACTCCATTACTAATAAATGAATTACAACTATCCGGGCTTGTAGGCCGTGGTCTAGAAGGCATTGTGGATACCGACGTTTTGCCAAGTACAGCGATTGGCATCTTCAGGGTGAAGTGATTCAGTGTCTGCGGTGGTCGTAGTCTGAATGCGGAGACCGGAGGATGGCGCTCTTATATATTGAGGGTGGGCGGGGCTTACTGTGAGGTCCTGTGCAATGATTGGCTCGCGGCTTTGGGAGTGGGTGGGCTTGGCGAGGTATTATTATGTCTGCTATTTCTGTGTACCTGTTTCTCCAAAATAGGTGTCCAGGCTTTATGCACACGGAGAGCTTCTTCTTTCCGGCTAAAATTGTTTTTCTGTTTATATATTTCAATGGCCTCCCTCTGTAGTCGAGCATGGTAGTTTGTAGTTGTAGATAAAACTTTGGTTTCTTTGAAGCTGATGTCATGGACAAATAATAGCAAGTGTTCCGCCACTGATGATTTTTCTGTGAAAAGGGTTCTTCTTTCTTTTTCTAGTTTTATACAATTATGATGTGGCTTACTGTCTGTTCTTGTTGCATGCTACAAGTGCATAATGAATCTGTGAAGATATGACCCTGTCAATCCCTGCCCTGAAACAAAGACAGTAAATTCAGCTCCTAAAGGTGGTTTAAATTTTAGTCCTTCAACTGATGGAAAGAATAACTTGCTGATTGCACCCTTTGATGTAGTAGTCTATTGCTTTATGCTCTTCTCTTTTTCATCTGTTATAATTGTGACTCTTGGTATTTTGCTAGAGATTATTTCCCCTGGCTCATCTGTAGCTGCTTGCTTAGTAAGGCGGTCTGCCATTCAATTTCCTGGTATTCCGACATGCACCTTTACCCAGTTAAAGTGAACTGACCTCGGCTAACTTCTGTTGCTCTATTCTTATTTTGCTATGATAGAGTTGTGTTTATTTTTACTGTGCAGTGTGTCCTGATTTACTACTTATAACTAGATAACTAGCACTTATCTTCTTATACTCTTCTGTTACCTCAAGATTTTCTATTTTCTCTAAAGCTTTTAAAATTGCTCTCCATTCTGCCTGATTATTGAAACATCTGTTGTGGTTTGAATTTGGAGTTTATGGATGACCCTGTCTCCTTTCATAATGACTGCAGCCTCTTAGTTTCCTCCAATCTTGCTTCCATCTGTGAATATATTAAATTTATCATTCTTTTCTTGTGTAAGTGGTCGTATGAGAGGGCTGTCTGCTGGATGTGACTATTGGTGTACTTCAAAGGGTGCATCATACTCCATGCCATGCACTGCTCTACAAACCCTTGCCTTCTCTTCTACATTATGCCAATAGAGGTAATATGAGGGTGGTCTGAAAAGTTTCCTACCTCAACTTGAAGATGGCAGCAATCGTAAATAAAACCTAGTGAATTTCGTTGTTCATTTATTGACAGCTACTCACCAAAGTTTCAGCCATTTTGGACGCTCAGTTGTTATGTAACAGTCATTTGAGTGAGGTGATGTGAGTGTTTTTATGAAATGGACAAAATCAAGTATCGAGCTGTCATTAAATATTTGTTTTTGAAACGCAATACGCCTACGCAAATCAAAGATGAGTTGGATTCTGTGTATGGGGACTCTGCACCATCACTTACCACAGTTAAATTTTGGACAGCTGAATTTAAATGTGGCCGTAAGAGCTTGGGAGACGACAAATGTTCGGGATGTCCAAAAAGTGCAACTACCAACGAAAACATCGCCAAAGTTCACCAAATGGTGCTAGACGACCGCCGAATTAAAGTGAGAGAGATAGCGAGGCTATGAACATGTCAAAAGAACATGTTTGTTACATATTAAATCAACATTTAGACATGAGAGAGCTGTCTATGTGTTGGGTGCCACGTTTGCTCACGTTAGACCAAAAACGTGTTCGAATGAACATTTCCAACGCAGTTTAGGCACAATAAATCCGATGATGATGATGATGATGATGAGGAGATGCGGTTTAAGGGCGCTAAACTGCTAAGGTCATCAGCGCCCTACAACAAATCCGAGTTTTGGTACCGATTAATCACTGTAGATGAAACTTGGATACACCATTATACGCCCGAAACAAAAATACAGTCCAAACAGTGGACTGCAAAGGGGGAACCGGCTCCAAAAAAAAGCAAAAACTGTTTTTTCGGCTGGGAAAGTGATGGCAACTGTTTTTTTTGGGATAGTCATGGAGTTATTTTAATCGATTATCTTCAAAAAGGAAAAACCATTACAGGAGCATACTACGCATCATTACTTGACAAGCTGAAGGCAGAACTTGCAGAAAAATGGCCACATTTGCAGAAAAAGAAAATCCTGTTTCACCAAGACAACGCACCGTCTCACACCTCAGTGGTTGCAATGGCAAAAATCCACGAATTACGGTTTGAACTGCTTGACCATCTGCCTTATTCACCAGATCTAGCCCCAAGCGACTTCTTTTTGTTCCCTCATCTGAAAATTGCGCTCGGAGGACAGAGATTTTCGTCAAATGAAGAGGCAATCACCTTCGTGAACAATTATTTTGCAGAGAAAAAATGCCGAGTACCATTTGGACGGGTTACAGAGATGGAGCATTGCTGGGAGAAGTGTGTAGAGTTACAAGGAGACTATGTTGAAAAATAAAAAAAAAAATCTGAAAAAATGTCTTGTATCTTTATTAGGTCGGAAACTTTTCAGACCACCCTCGTACCTGCCAGAATATATGACACATGATATCACAGTGCTCTGAAGGCTTTGGCTATCTTGGTATCAATCTTTGTACATGTTGGAATTTCTTAAGATTGTTGTTCATCCTTAAGGCTTGCTCCCACACTGGTGCACTATACATCAATAGGGATTCAATAGCCCCTTTGTAAATGGTTCTTAATGGTGGATGCTTCAGACCCCATTTGAGTTTTGCTGATTTTGCCAATATATTAATAATGGGAATACATTTCCCTGCAATGTAGTGTATACTTTTATGGAAGGTAAATCTACTGCCTATATAGATACCCAGGTATTTGCTCCAGGTGTTTGTTGCTTAGAGAGATGCTTAGTCCTCTTCTATCTGTTGACCTTCCCTTAGATACAAGCAACAATGTACATTTATTTTCATTATATTGCATTTTACTATTTTGTGCCCATTTCTCAATTTGTTTGAGATCTCTGTTGAGATATTTTCTGCCTCCACTGTCAATCTTCCATGTGAGAGGATCAGTAAGTCGTCTGCAAAGATGATAACGTTTGTATGGTAGGAGAAATCCAAATTGAGCAATGAATTATAAAATATACTGCAGAATTTTTAACTGCTGCAAGAACCTTATGGGCAGCCATTCTATTGGTAAAATAATTTCTTGCAAGGTTGTAGAGGTTCTTATGGTATCATAGTTCTTTAAGATTGTACACAGTGTTTGAACACCAAGTAGCATCGAATGCCCCTTAATCTTCCAAACTCACTACTGCAATGCAATTCCTGTGACTTAAATTATGTTCAATGAACTTGCGCTGCAATTCCACAATTCGTGTTTAAGGTCTGAGCCATACTGATTCTTACTCAAGCCAGCTGTATAATGTACAGGATTAATTTGTCCAACGCTTTACCAGCTATGTTTAACAACATTATGGGACAATACTTGGACACGTCATTAAGGTCTTCTTTACTTTGCTGCGTTATGGACACTGTATTGGATTTTTTTCCATTGCATGGAAAGCTAAAAGCTTGTTCTACAGTTGTTCAGAAGTCATCTTGCCATCTTTCCCTAGGGTGTCACACATCTCGCAACCCAATTGGCTTATAATTTAGAGCAGGCATCACCAACAGGTTGCTCTTTGAATAAAGCAGAGAGAGTAACCTTGCTCACTGCTCCCGCTGAATCAGCTACTGTGCACTGGCGGTATGCAACATTTTGTGTTTAAAATACATATATACGTAATCCACCGTTCATAGGTTAATATACCTATTGTAGGTTCATTATTGGTGGAATAATTACTTTATTATAATGTCTCTTACATTAATATTTATATTTCTGATATGAACATATCATATTTTCATAAGTTTGGTAGTCGTAAAATAAACAATTGCAAAACATGACAATTTTATAATAATAACATATTAAAGCAACAAGCACCTTAACTTAGTCAATACCATTGTAATCACATTGCAACACTAACAGTATGAGAATTAATTTGTAAGAAAAACTTTCACATTTGTAGCAGTGAATATGAACAGCCATCTTGGTAATTAATTGTATCTAACACAATTTGATAAAAACTGTCACACTTATAGCAGTGAATATGAACAGCCATTTTGGTAATTAATTGGTATCTAACACAGTTTGTAAAAAGAACTTTCACATTTATAGCAGTGAATACGAACAGCCTCTTAGTAACTGATTGGTATCTAACACAATTCAAGCAAACTACAATGTACTTAATAAATGAAGCATTACAAAATAGCTAAAACACAACAAATATACAATATGAAATCACTAAAAGTAGATGTTACTTTTCTAGATTTTTGTTGCCTCATTTGACGCACTAGTGTTTCAAAGTTTGGCAATAATTCTTTTGTAGCAGGCAGCCTAAGTTCACGTTTTAAGTTCTGATCAGTCAAATGACTCCTACAATGGGATTTGTTTGTTTTCATGAGAGAAAACAATTGTTCACACATGTATGTATATCCAAACATACACAAAATACTAGCAGCATTTCTATGCAATCAGGGAAATTTACTCCTAAGGAAGTGTGAATAGAAATCACTCAATCCTTTCCTATTTTGGAATTTATTTTCCATTTGACGATCGCAATGCAAATCAATAAGTTCAAGCTGCAGGTCAGATGGAACGCTATCAATATCTGTAGAATAGGGCGCAGCAAGTATCTGGAACATTGTCTTTAATTTTTTCACATCTTGAAACCTCTAAATTCTTGTTTCAGTTCCCATAACATTTGAATGTACTCTTGCAAGTCTGTACCTGGACAAACTGTTGAACTGTTTTGGAAAACGTGCTCAGTTTTTTTACAGTCAACTGTCTTTCCCATAATGACAACTTCACTTTAAATGCTTTTATGCTGTCATACAACTCTGTGATGATTTTATTTTTACCTTGCAGGAACTTATTCAGCATATTAAGATGTGCTGTCACATCTGCCAGGAATGCCAAGTCAGAAATCCACTTCTCATCATTTAATTCTGGTACTGGGGGGTTCCCTTTTCTCCCATAAACTGTGATATTTCAGTGTGCAGTTCAAAGAATCGGTCAAGTAACTTCCCACGACTTAGCCATCAAACTGCACAACAATATGGTAACACACCATACTCGCTATTGCATTCCTCTAAAAAGCTTTGAAATTTAAGGTGACTGAGGCCTTACAATTGAATTGCATTTGTTGTTTTGGCTGCAATATCCATTACATTTTTCATTTTAATAATTTTGGCACAGAGGCTCTCTTGATGTACGATACAATGAATAGGTATAACCTCATTCTTTATGTCAGGCTTTTCACTTTTTCTTTTAAAAGTCCCACTACACCAACTCTACTCCCTATCATACAAGGTGCACTGTCAGTATATAGGGACACCAACTTACCCCAAGGGAGACCAAAAGCTTCTATAACCTCTTCAAAACATGAAAAAATATCTGATCCTCTTGTAGCGTCCTTCATTGCAACAAGATCTAACAGTTCTTCCTTAATCTGAAGATCTGAATCTACACCCCTTACAAAAACTGCCAATTGGGCAGTGTCAGAAATATATGTACTGTCATCAACAGCCAAGGAATAACATATAAATGACTAACATAACTCCACAAGTTGCAACTGAACATCATCTAAATCATGCACACAATAAACCAGTCGAAGGTGATAAACTGATGGCCTCGAATTCCAATTGTTTGTGGGGCACAGTTCCTCAATCCTAGCAGCATACCCTCCTTTATAAATTCATCATCCATAAAAGCTCTTAGTTTTCTTGCTATTTGAAAGCATATTTTGAAACTGATGCAAACAGTGGATTCATTGATAGAAGAATCATCATTGTTTTCCAATGCCTTTGTCTTGAGTTGATCTATTAACAGTGCATGTCCTTCTCCTTGGCAACTGTCATACTCACTTGCATGGACTGCATAATGACGCTGAAAATTGAGTTCTCTGACTGAGTGCAGAACTTGCTGCAAACTAAACACTTTACCATTTCTATAAGTAAGAAAGATTCCTCCCAGGCAGCTATAAACATAGGAATCGATGGCCTGCGTGTTGGATTACTTTCTGTTCCCAACATTATAAATTGACACATGGCACACTGTGGAAGGAACAAGAGACCCACCACTGCTGTCAGAAGCCCGTCTCTGGTAGTGCATGGAGCAACACTGCTTGCTCTAGCACAAAATCAAGCGAGTTTGGTGACACCTGATTTAGAGCCTGTTTTGCTAGTCTAGACAAATTCATTCAATGGAAACATTCTAACGATTTCACTTTATATACCTGTGCCTTTTCAGCTAAGTTAAAAATTTTTAGGTTTTCTCCAATTTTTTCACTTGGAACATGATCACATACAGTATGGCTGGCAGTTCGTTTCCAAAACATTTTGTTTCTCACTTGTGAGTCCACTTCCCCTGGTGCCTTTTTAGAGTTAACTGCTGAAGTGTTGGTAGTATTTTTTCACAGGTGAAGAGTATGTCGTCTTCTGCATCTATTGACTCTTTCATTAGTTCTCTTATTAAGTGCTTGTGCACTGCACTGTCCTTGGGGATGAAAGTGATTTATTGTGCTTTCTGCATCTTTAGTAAATGTTCCATCCAACTTCTGTAGCATTAACAGACATGTCGCATCTCTTTATTTTCTGATACTATTTTACAGATTGTGTTGCATGGATTAGTCCCTTCAAATCAAGGAACAATGTTCACGCCAGGACTTAAGTTTTTCTTCCTGCAGTTTTGATTGATAGTATCTTTTCCCTTCTTGGTATGCATTCCTTTGCACTCTCCTTAAAATTGATTGTATGCAGTATGTTGATATCTCCTTTGTTGGGCATTGACCTTTTTCCACAGTATTTGTAGCTCTGTTGTCCACTATGGAACAGCTCTTCCCACTATTTGCTTCTGTCCTCCAGAAATTCGAAGAGGCATTGTATGCCTTTGTTATATATGAAAAGCAGTCCTGTGTTAACATTTCAAGCTGTACAGCACAGCTTTCTCTTTTAGTTCTGCCTCAAGTTTTATTGCATCAGTTGTATTATCTTTGCAGTTGAAGTTACAGATGAAATTGTCAGCCAGTCTGAATTCAAATTTCTCAGAGCCCTCTGGCTTTGATGCCCTCTATTTGGATTGCGGTATGTTGTGATCAGAGCAAATTTCTCCTACCCTGCAATGCCATTCTCTAATAACAAACAAACTGGTGATTGGCCATTGTCAATGCTTCCTCTACTGGATTGGAAAGTAAGGTTGTCAGAAGCCTCATTCATAACATATAAATTGTTACAAATTAGAAATTCCTTTAATCCCTTCCCTCATTGACTAGTTTCTATGTCGTGCCACATTTTTCTCTGGCATTAGTGCCCACAGCTGTGAGTAAGTTACTTACTTCCCTTAATGTATGTTATCATTTTCTCCAGGTCTCAGATATCTTCTTCTATGTCTATTCTGTAATCCAAATACATGCCAGCTGCATAGAATTTAAAGGTCCTCTTCTGTATTTCAATAGCTCCTGAATGTAGGCAATATCCACTTTGAATTCATTTAGAAGTTGCATCAAATTTCTAGTTGATCTCGAATGTTGCAAATTAACCTGAAAACATTTAATTTTGTCATTGTCCATGTTAGTAATCAGGATTTTGTTGCCGACTAATTGGTGCAGCCAGATAGTGAGAGCAGCATGTGTTCAGTGCAGAGTGACTTTCATTAAACGCATTTTCTTTATTATGTTTATTGTAGTTCTTGCACCTCTTCCCACTTTACAATTTTTCAACAGATGGAACTCTGCGCAATTTGGGCTAGTTTGTTTTCCATTGCAGTCTTGTGCCCTATGGGTGTATTTGGAGCACTTGAAACAGCATTGAACCACAGCCTACTACATATCTGGCCTGCGCGCTCTACCGTCAAGGCATGGTCACATGACCTAGTGCAGGCGGCAAATGTTGAAAAGGCATGTTTGTGTTGCAAATTTTCTATCAATGAATAAAGCAGTTCTCCTGTGCATATTTTGAGTTATTTCACGTGTGAAAGTATTCGATTTTTACCCTCACTTCTAGGGATTGCAAACCACATTGGGGTAGTAAAATATCTGTTATTATAGTTATCATATCTGTTATTGTAGTATGTTGCAGAAGTATACTTGGTTATGTCTGGCAGAACTCTGAAAGTAACTAATAACTATTTGTATGCTTTTATCAGAGAATTATATTGTAAATGTATAAAACAACAGTGTTTTCTTTGTATTTTCAGAGCTGCAATGCCTTTCAAGTGTTCAGTACCAGGTTGCAGATCGAATTATGAGCCTCCGAATGTAACCTGCTTTAGGTTCCCAGAGATGAGGAACGACGAAAATTATGGCTAAGCAGAATACGCAGGCAGAATTTTGAGTTCACTGAAAATGCTACAGTCTACATTAGACACTTTCCAGAACAAATGGTTATAAGAGAGGATAAATGGCAGGATAAAGATGGACGAGTGCATTTCATTCCACATGCTAATCCTTGCCTTACTGATGATGCTTTTCCTACAGTTGTTAATGAAAGCACACCCCACTTAAACTTTTCACTTCCAAAGAAAAGAAGAACAAGAGAGGAAAGGGAAGATGAAGCACTTCAAACAGCCCTGGATCAAAGTTTAGCTTCATATGATAAGGAATTAGAAAATAACAAGTTACTCACATATGAAGATGTAACAGTTTATGTAACAAAATGTGTGAACGAGAGAAAAGATTGGGCACTTTCAATTAGTGTTAGTGCTATTACAGTGCTAAAAATAAATACAGTATCAGTGCCTTATGTTGTTAGTAGTTTTGTGGTTTCTAGTGATAGGTGCTTTAAAGTTTATATAGACAAAGAATTGAATCTTAATGAACTGAATCTCAAATTTAGTGTTATCTTGGAGAAATCTCAGGTGGATGCATTATTTGAATTGTGTAGTGTGCCTATGTCAAACTTTAAAGAAAATAAACTTGCTGCAGCAGTGAAATTGTTAAAAGAACATGAGGTGCTAGATGCTGGTAAAAAAGTGAGGTTAAGTGTCCTTACAGAGCAGATAGAATTATTCTCCTTTAAGAAGGAAAGGTACAGATTTTCATCAGATCTTCTTAGGTTAGCTCTGAGAATGTTCCTGATATCTCCTGCATGTTACAGAACCATACGTCAGTCACAGGTACTAACTCTTCCACATCCAAGTAACTTAAGAAAACTGGCTGCCAGTCTAAATGTAAGTGACAGCAATTTTAATATTAGCAATTCCTACATTGTTGGTCGCACTTGTTCCTTGAAACCTGAGGAAAGATTTGTTAATCTTTTGATGGATGAAGTTTATATTTCACCAGAGTTAACTTTTAAAGGTGGTGAATTGGTAGGAACTAGTGCAAAAAATACACATGAACTTACTAAAACAGCTCAAATGTTTTCAGTAAATGCTACATTTGGTAATTATTCAGATGTCATTGACATTCTGCCAGTCAGTAGAAATTCTGGGGGCTGCTTACCTGCTACTGTGAGTAACATTCTCTTTGGACTTGGTAAACTTGTAAAAGTAATCAGTCTCAAGCTGATAATAATCAGATCAACAAATCTTTGTTTCACAAATTCATGCACATACATTTGGTTATTCTTCAGTAGTAAATCCCTTTAGCCAATCACAGCCTCTGTTTTTGCTCTATGATACTGTGCATATTTTCAAAAATATAAGGAATAATTGGATAAACCAGAAAGATCTTATGCTTAATTTTCCTGATTTTGAAAATCCAGATATAATTAAAAGTGCTAATTTTGGTCACCTCAGATCACTTTATCACAAAGAAAAGAATCAATTGCTGAAATTTGGTCATAAGTTAAATGCAAAAGCTGTCCTTCCATCAAATATTGAAAGGCAAAAAGTGAGTCTGGTGTGTAAAATTTTCAATTATGAAAATATTAATGCCCTCTTAGATGCAATGATGGTTATGGAGAAAGAGCAGAGTTTTAAATATTATCCTACATTGATGGAATATTGTAAATGTTAAGTTTCTATATAAGGATGTAAGGTATAAAAATGTTGATTACAAAGCAGTCTCTGGCATCGAGCAAGAAGAGTTAATTTTCCTGAATAAATTTTCAGCATGGTTGTGCAATTGGGAACATCTCTGTAAGGGAAATGTATACCAAGGGCTGTCTAGGTGCACATTTGATGCAATAATGCAGACATGCTCAGGCCTTTATGGTTTAGCAAATTATGCTCTAACAGAATTAAAAGTAAACTATGCTCTGTTTGGCAAGTCTCATACAGATCCTCTTGAAGAGTGATTCAGTCTTTAGCGGCAGTTGTCTGGCAGTAATTATTTTATCTCTCTCCAACAGCTATATGAGAGTGAGAAAAAGATCAGAATTAAAAATTTGCTTTCATTTTCATCAAAAAATGGTAACATTCCAGTAAGAAGCTTAAATGTGGGCGCAGATTCTGAAAACAAAAATGTTCCATCATTGCTGCCTTTTTGTGAAATAGAAATTGAAATTGCAAAACCAGTGGATAATGATGTAATGCATATCGTGTTTTACATTGCAGGTTACGCTGCTTTCAAGGTAGCAAATGGTATAATATGCCCCAAATGCATTGAGTTATTGATTTTAAATGACACTTTACAGTATGGATTTGAAGGTGCAGCAAGGCTGATTGATTCCTTAAGTAGAGATTCTCTAAAGAAACCCACAATATATTGCGTAAAAGTAACGTGGTTGTATATTCAACTATTTCAGGGCTTAGTCAAAGAGTGTTACGATGATTTTATTAAAAGCAGTAATCATCTTGCCTTGTTGAAGAATTTGTGCAGTCCCTATACAGTAAACATTATGGATGAAACCAGAGAAACGATCATCAATCAATGCAACCATAAATTTGAAAACTATTTTCATTATGTATGCTCAATTATTTGCAAAATTATTCTAAATAATTACTCTAAAATGGTAACTGAGGATAAGAAACAAAAGTCTTGTGATAAAAGAAAAATAAAAAAACTGACCAGTGTGTGAATTCATAAGAGCATTTTGTGCTTGCCATGAGGAAGGAAACAATACTTTCAGTATTTCTATTATATTTACAAGGAACAATTTGTGTATTAAAAGCCACATTTTTCTGTAACATGAATTATTGTATATATCTTATAATGAACATACTGAGGCTATCTGACTTTGGCTTCACATCATATATTTCAGTAATTTTACTCTTTTTACTAAACTAATAAGTATGTGGCAAGCTTTAGTATATTACCAGTAGTAACATTAGCAGATTTAGTGGATGGACTGTTAGCTTTTATGTTGACTTTAATTTTCAGTAAATACAAAAGAAATCTTATAAAAGTTTGTCAGTGTGTATTAACTTTTACAGTGGTAAATGAGAAAAATTGCTCCAATGTATTAAATTAGTGCATAATATTTTAATTTTTATTGCATATTCACAGCTTTTGAGTGGAATAAATATAATTATATCCCAAGAATGCTTCTTTGTACAATTTTGCCATCCTTAATTTTGCTATTCCTGTTGTAATGAAATATATAAAGCATGAGAATAAGTTCCTACAATAGTGTTCAACAGGTAAGTAAGTCCTAATAAACTGAAATGTTTGATATTTGTGTTATCTAGTTGTTTATTTTCATTCCATTTGAAGCTAAGCTTGTAAACATATGATTATATAAAGGTAAGGAGTTTAGTGAAAATAATACTTTGTCCCAAAACATAATACAGATGTTCAGAGCATAATTAAATTTAAAATTGTCATATTTTGAGCCACTTTCTTTGTAATAAGGTGAATTGGCTTTTATGTGCACCTGTATAACTTAATGCTGTTTAACTTAACTGCATAGTAACTATGTTCTGTTTTAATTTCTTCATTTATTATCATCATTAAAACAAAGTACCCATAATACTGCTGCAGTTACATTATTTGATAGGCTCATAACAACTACAGCTACACATTCTACTGTGTTTATTACTTATAGCACTATTTTAGTTTTTTCAAATCCAATACAGGCACAAATACTTAAAATCACGATTGTTTTTATAAAATACAATGAATTATCATTATTTCTTTAATGTTATCTTTGTGTTCTAGTGGTGTCTAGTTGCTATTATTTTAAATTAACTTAGTTTTTTATTTTTGCGTTCATCTTTTTGCTTGGAACTGTGGAATTCGTTGCCCACCGCCTTCGACTGCCGCCATATTGAAATCAGCGCTCAGGCCTGTAGTGTAGTGAGCTGTGGTTGAACTCTTAAGTAATCATCCCAGCTACAAATGTTCAATTCAAGTTTTATATCCAACCAAGGATTTGTTTTCTTCCCTCTGCATTTACTTCAATAATGAAGTTTCTGTTTTACTTTCTATCTTGGAAACTGAATTTTGGATACATTTGTTTTTCAGATTGTTTTAATTCTGGGTTCCACCTTGTTAGGGCACCTACAATATTGTCTTCATTGATTTCTTCTGGAACATTAAAGATAAGAACCCTTAGGTTCCATATAGTTTTAATGCTTAGCTTCCAACTCGTCTCTCATTAATAGCTTTACAAAATAATTCAAACTCTTCTTTATTTCCACTTTCAATTAATAACTGACCTTTGAAGGTATTTATTCCTATCTTCATATCTACTGGGTTCACTTTTGACTTGAAAACAGTTTTCATATGCTCCAAGCTATGATTATTTTTACTCTTAACAAAGAGTTTAAATTGTCTTTCCTACGCTGCTCCTCCAGCAACTTCTGCATAATGCCTACTGGCTCCTGTAGATGGTGAGACCTGCCACTGGTGGCTGCTTGCTCCCAAAGTTTGCAGGTGGCTAAAAAGAGGATGGCAATCCTACTGTTCCCTTACCCTAAGCTGATCTGTGTTCACTTCACATAGAGATCATTTAACTCATCATTCTCCTCCCATAATCACTTTCTGCAATTCACTTAATGAACATATGATGTTTAGCTTCAGGTCATGTTGCAAATTCTTGTCGTCGTCTTTTATCAACCTTTTCAGAGCATCTTCAATACACTCACCCACATCATCTGCCATCTTGCCATATATGTCAGTATGTATTTATTTAGGATAAAATACAGACAAAATAACTGCAATAAAGGCAATGTTCAAAAAGGATTGTAATAAACTAGATCAATTTGTCTACAAAGTAAAACTTGATCAGATATAATAGACAGTTATTGGGAAAAAAGAAAAAGTGAGCATGTGGCCTTGGAGGCACTGCTCAAAGTAGCATTAGCTGACTGGTATTTGTCTAGAATTTCACAATCTAAACTGAATGAAATACTCACTTAAATAATACTTTCCAAAAACGAGATAATTCACAATAATTATGCAAGTTATATGGAATGCATACCTGGTCAATTATTTCACGATGAGAGAAGATGAGTAAAGGACCCCAAAAGCTTGGTTCTGGACGTTGATCTGGGTCAGATCCAATTGCCTGTGACACTCTGTTCATAAATGTATCTTTAAGACCATGTATGAATATAGCTTCAAGTACTGTGCACAGGGAATTTCCACTATCTTCTCCTGCCAGTTGTGCTACATCTTGCACTCCTGGTGTTTGTCCAACTTGAATTTCTTTAACACTGGAGGATAAATGTGACATTAAAGATTCTTTCACTAGATCTTCACGTCCACCAGTGTTTGTTACACTTCGAAGAAGGGAGTTCATTGTGAATGTTCTATATAAAACTACATTTAGAGATGCAAGCACTTCTGCATTTCTGCTTTATGAATTTCTGCCAATAACATTCATTTTAACACCAAGAAGCAGAACAGGACTGCACATGTTAGAAGAATATTATACTAACTAAACTGTTTCCATATTTGTACTTTGCACTTCACATCCCAGAAAACTTTTTATTCCAACAAAGTGCTCTCCAATCTGTACTGCAGCCTCTAACTTCCACCAACACTTTGCTAAAATGGAAGAAGAAATCCAAAATAAGAAATAAATTTATACACAACATTACACATCTTTAATTAAATAATCTTAAAAGCACTCCTTTTATAAAGTTTGTTAACACACTATATTTTCAAAATAAAGGCTATATAAAAGTACACAATTAGCACTACTCCTAGTTTTTAAGAGTCATATGAATGCACATAATACGATCCCTATAAAATAGTAGCAATGAAGTATGTGCTAGTAACTCCCATCTTTACATTCTCTGCATTGCTGAATATTGAAAAGTCTTAAACTTTTATAACAGAATCAATGGTAATTGTATCACAGATGGCTACCAAATGAAGAGATGTCCATGTAGCATAGTAAGGCCTTCCAACTTTTTTAATGTAGCAGTGGGCCCCTTACAATAATGGAACTAAACAAAGTGTTGTTACCTTATTTTTTTCTTAAGTACCTACTAGCAAATGAGACAGTGCAGTTATAGCTGTGGCATTAAAAAAGTTATATTGTACAGTTCAGTTTTTGTATTATTTTATAGCTTTAAATGCTTAGCTTTAATGCATTTTGGGAAATAAAGTTCCTGCCATTGCAATCATGTGTGTAAATTATCCTATGTCAAATACCAGAAATAAATACTGGGACCCTGAAGACAAGAATGATGCAGGAAGTAAAATTATTATATGTCATATCCAAGAATTCAGTATGGATACAAAATCACAGGCTACAAAATTGAGTCAAAATTTATTCACTTATGAGAGCCGCCTTAAAAGTTCTCTGCCTAACAATGAAAGAGTGAAATTATTGTTTATGGGGTATTTTGTGGCAGTATTTTATATCATAACAATGTAAATGCCAGAGTGATTGTAGTGTAAATAAGCATTATTGTATGACATTGATTTGAGATGTTTGTTAATTATAAGCATTGTTAGGAAATAAGTTTACACGGCCTCACTGAAACTGACAATAGGAGCGGGTAACAATGAGCGAGGGGGTGAGTTGTTTATCAATTATAAGAGACAAACAAATGACGTCAGATTAGCGCGCTTTTCTGTAGAAATGGAGGGAATTTCTTCCCTAGAGCATATGTGTTCGTAACTTTGATTGGATATAAAAATAGACGCTAATGTTGGCGTGTTTTATTAACCAATAGTAGCTCGATTATAATCTTTAGGCATATCGGGGTGAGGGAGTATAAATTCTGTGCCAGAGATGGGTAATGCACAGTTTGACAGAATAATTCACAAGGCAAACGTCGCTCAGTCAAACAGAAGGATTCGCGGGTAATACGTTGTTCAATCCAACAGAATCATACAAAGGTTATACGTCGCTCAGTTCAACAGAAGTATTCGCAGGTTATACGTTGCACAGTTTAAGAGAATTATTCACGCGTTATACGTCGTGCAGTTTTACAGAATCTCTTGCGTTGTAAAGTTAGTTATAAATGTGAAATACGCGAATTAATAATGTGCAGCAAATAAGTGATTATAGTAACATTAGAAAATATAACAGTTTCAGTCTGGCGTGTATCAAGAGTCAATATGTGAAATTAATTAATTGTGATGGTAATAAAAGTGTAAAAACAAATTCTTTATAAGTGTTATATTTCAGTAACAAATCCTTTCCGTTTACACACCCTGTTCAAGAGATATGCTCGACTGAGTAGTAATAATAGCTAGCGGGAGGACAAATAACCCAAAATTCAAACTATTAATACAATAACAGGCGCCCAGCAATAGATAACACAAAGTGACTGCGACAAATTGGCTCCCATACGTGGTGCAGATAAACATGAAGCATCTTCCAACTACCAAAAAATATTCTACTTCAAATTGGCGCCCAGAACGTGGGGCGAATTAACCAGGAAGGGACAAAGGAACCAGGACGTGGAGCGAATGGAGCAGTGAAACTAACTACAACATGCAGATTCCAGAAACAACCACCAGAACGACCGACGATGCGGATGAATGGACATCGTAATTACGAGAATAGAAGGCAACAGGGGAATTCAACTACGACACCAGACAACGCAGATCCATCGTAGTACGACGCAGAGGCGACATATACATCTAGGAGAGAGGGGCAGGAAGCTGGACATCAAAGCAACATCATCAGATAGCATCATAAAGGTTAGAAAATTGTAAATTTTTAGTATCCTAAAAGAAAAAAAAAATTGTGCGAAATTAAATGTTGTTGAGAAGTGGAAGGATTAAGAAAATAATGTCTACTAATAATACTGAAGAAATAATTATGGAAGGGGATAATGTAACAGTTAGCTGTAATTCAATACAGGTTATGGAAAATAGCTCAAACAATGTAGGATTTGAGGGAGGAAATGTTAGTGAAGAAAGTCAGAATAGAATAGCAGGAAATGTTAATTTTGATGCTGGTATGATGATGGAAATGCTTAGAAATTTTGGTGAAACATTAATTAAGAGTTATGAGAAATTAGTACAAAAACAAACTCAGAGTAATGAGAAATTAGAAAAACTAACTCAGAATATGGAAAAGAATAATAGGGAATTAAGGGAAGATATTGGTAAGAGTAATGAGAAATTAGAAAAGAAAATAGATCAAAACAGGGAAGATATGGAAAAGAAATTTATGGAGCCAGGTAGTAGTATGACAAGAATAAGAAATGAAAATCAGGAAATAATAGCAAGTGAGATAGGAAACATTTCAAAGAAAATGTCAGATATCAGCAGGGAAATATCTAACCAAAAAAATGAGGTTAATAATAAAATTGAACATGTTGATGTAAAATGTACAGAGTTAGGTAGCCAAATGAATAGCATTTCAAGTGAGCTCAGAGAGATGATGGAGGCTACGAATGCAGATTTAATTCAGGTGCAAGTTAATTTCAGAGGGGAGATATCTGAAATTCAGAAGGAGTCGGAAACACAAAGAAATAAGTTGTCCGAAGAAGTTAAAGTTTTGTCTATAAATAATCAAAAACTAACTTCTGAAATTAACAAGTACCAAGCTGTTCAAAATGAAAACTCCAATCCAGTACAGTTTATTGCTGACTTGTTAGAGTACTCTCAAATTAAAAACATACCAGAAGAATTGAAAATGATAGTTGTTAAAAGATGTGTTATTCAGAAAACTTTAGATTGGTTTCAAATGGTATTAAGGGGAGAAATTTCATATGAATACTTTAAGAGGATATTCATGAACAGGTTTTGGAAGGTTACGATACAGCTACGAGTAATGCTTAGCCATAGACAATTTGATCCAGGAGAGGGAATAGCAATGACTGCTAAAAAAAAAAAAAGATGAAAAGTAAATTCTGGATAGTTAAAGCTGAACTGCAGAATAAAGTATTGGAATGTAAGAGGGTTATCTATGTATATATGTCATGAGAAAGGAGAAATAAATTCTAGACAAAAATAAATGTTTAAAGGGGAAGAAGAACATTTTCTTAGTAAACTCTAACAGCATTTGAAATGAAGCATGTAATAATGAAAATTTAATGTCATATTAAAGTAAAAGTACGTAGATATAATTCCACGAGTATTGTGAATATAAAGCACAAAGCAATATAAAAAGGGGTAAACATAATTAAAGCAAAACACTTATATAGCACGCAGATAATGTGAAATTATGTCTAGAATTAAGAGATGTAAATATATTTGTGTAGACGATGAATATTTTGGTAAATATATTCAATAATTACAAGATGAACCAGGTTAAAAATCTTAAGTGTATAAATTTCTATGTCAATAATCTAAGAAAGTATGAACATTTTGTAACTAAATAGTTCAGGGTATAGTATTTGCTATAAAAAAATTGTAATGTCAGATGTATGTATAAACACATTAAACCAGAGCCAGTGAATAGTGGCGAGAAAAAGGCAAAATATATGTCGTGTGTTAAGTGCATGTGCAGTGTTAACTGCAAATAATAAATACCGTGTGTTACAAGATTTAGGAGACTAAAAACCCAATTATAAAATTTCCAAACAAGTTGTAAACATTTATAATTATGTTTCTAGTGGGGCATACGTGGCAGTATTTTATATCACAACAATGTAAATGCCAGAGTGATTGTAGTGTAAATAAGCATTATTGTATGACATTGATTTGAGATGTTTGTTAATTATAAGCATTGTTAGGAAATAAGTTTACACGGCCTCACTGAAACTGACAATAGGAGCGGGTAACAATGAGCGAGGGGGTGAGTTGTTTATCAATTATAAGAGACAAACAAATGACATCAGATTAGCGCGCTTTTCTGTAGAAATGGAGGGAATTTCTTCCCTAGAGCATGTGTGTTCGTAATTTTGATTGGATATAAAAATAAATGCTAATGTTGGCACGTTTAATTAACCAATAGTAGCTCAATTATAATCTTTAGGCATATCGGGGTGAGGGAGTATAAATTCTGTGCCAGAGATGGGTAATGCACAGTTTGACAGAATAATTCACAAGGCAAACGTCGCTCAGTCCAACAGAAGGATTCGCAGGTAATACGTTGTTCAATCCAACAGAATCATACAAAGGTTATACGTCGCTCAGTTCAACAGAAGTATTCGCAGGTTATACGTTGCACAGTTTAAGAGAATTATTCACGTGTTATACGTCGTGCAGTTTTACAGAATCTCTTGCGTTGTAAAGTTAGTTATAAATGTGAAATACGCGAATTAATAATGTGCAGCAAATAAGTGATTATAGTAACATTAGAAAATATAACAGTTTCAGTCTGGCGTGTATCAAGAGTCAATATGTGAAATTAATTAATTGTGACGGTAATAAAAGTGTAAAAACAAATTCTTTATAAGTGTTATCTTTCAGTAACAAATCCTTTCCGTTTACACACACTGTTCAAGAGATATGCTCGACTGAGTAGTAATAATAGCTAGCCGGAGGACAAATAACCCAAAATTCAAACTATTAATACAATAACAGGCGCCCAGCAATAGATAACACAAAGTGACCGCGACAAATTGGCTCCCATACGTGGTGCAGATAAACATGAAGCATCTTCCAACTACAAAAAATATTGTACTTCAATTTTCATTTTTCAACATTAATATCCTTCAAGAGCAATACACTTATTTTCTAGCATCGTTATCCCATTCCTGTAAAGATTTTCTAAAAGCTCTGCAGTCTCCTCCTGGTTTGAAGAAAAATGCTATCCTGTGAGGAAATTCTTGAGCTTCGGGAAGAGATGGAAGTCAGAGGGAGCCAGATCTGGCAAGTAGGGCAAATGTTCCAACAATTTGTAATGCAAATGCTTCAGTTTTGAAATTGTCAGAACAATTTTGTGGGCAGGCGTGTTGTCCTGATGAAAGATGACTTTTTTCCTCTACAAACCAAGCTTCTTTTCTGGAATGTTGGCAACTAGCCTACAGTGGCAGCTGGCAAAGGAGGACTCTAGGGCGGTGCCCTTCCCATAAATAAATGCCCCATAAAAAAGAAACACAGGAAAGGAAGGATAACATCAGATGTCATTGCAGTATTAATTTCTGCACTCCGCAATTTAGTTCATGGATTTTGTTTTGTCTGAAATTTTTTTGCAACGCTTATAAAGCGAGTAGTGCAAATGTTTTCATTATGGGGTGTATTTCAGACTGCTCAAGCCCGTCCAGGATCTTCGCATTTGTGGATACTGCTAGAGGTGAGATGTACAGAGAGGAATGCTTTGATTATAGGCAAGGGGTGCAGAGAGGTAACTTGGCAGTCTCAAGTGCTTTACTATTGGTTCTTTTTCCATGCAGTCTTTTACATGTGGAGTCATTCAATTTCACTGCCGCCATCATATGAAAAAAAAAAATGTATTCAGTCCTGTCTAAAATGTAATTCTCTTATATAAATTGATTTAAAGCTTAATCAAATTCTCAACTTATACTGTGATTTAAAGTATAGTATTGTAGATTTAAAACAATTCAGAGCAGAAAGTAAATAATCCCCCTTGTACTAAGCACAATCTATGTTTGTCACTTTTGTTTGTGTTACATAATCACAATGCATGCACTCACACACAGTGCTGTGATTCATACATATACCCTGTTAACTGATACAGGGTTCAGAAACACATGTTGTGTAAAAATACCTAAATTAACCAGTAAATTCAGTGCAAACGGTATGCTCTTGGTGAAGACTGTTAAAAATCTGTTAAGTTAAAGTGCAGTTAAAGTTAATTAGTTAAGGAATTGTAATGAACAGTAAATAGAAATGCATCATTTGCAAGATTCCCATTACCTTATCAGAGAGTGAAAAGAGTTTTCTAATTCTCAAGAAGATTAAAATGGTTGCTAATGCTCTAGCCATATGTTATATTGAGAAGGTCCTGATTTCAACATTATGTTGAACAAAAAGAAAGGAGAATGACTTCATCTACAGTAATATTAATTAGGTTAGTTTAGCTATAGTCAAGTAGTATTTTATTTATTTATGTTTTTTTTTTCTTTTTTTTTTTAAGAGGCATGTAGATACATAATAATTTCCTAGAATTCATTTTATACTTTTGAACTTTTTCCAATACATGTTGTTGATTGCTTGGTATCATCACATACACATTAAGACATGAGATAAGGTTGGGCAATGAGCAAAAATAAACTCTACGCATTTCCACTTAAGAAATTGTGTTCTTACTCTGAACATTTGAATAAATACTATTATAGAAGGTAGGAACTAAAGCTTAGAAGAAATATGAGGCATGTTTTTAAGGTAAGTACTGATAATTTTTTAAAAAATAACAGAACATTATTTTCCAAATACTTTATTATCATTCATTACCTCACACCACTTCTCCACATAGTCACCACCATTATACAGGCACTTGTCTTACAACACTTCTCCACATAGTCACTGCCATTATACAGGCACTTGTCTAATGGGAAACCAGCCTGTGATGAAAGCCAAATCTGCACTTCTTGTTTCACAACATCGTCATTGACATGTTTTTCACCAAGGAATTTCTTCAGATGAAGAACAAATCCAGACTGTAAGGGTGGTCGACTTGTTCCCAACCAAATGATGCAATCCG
The DNA here is from genome assembly GCA_030765065.1 of Deroplatys truncata. Taxonomy (NCBI): domain Eukaryota; kingdom Metazoa; phylum Arthropoda; class Insecta; order Mantodea; family Mantidae; genus Deroplatys; species Deroplatys truncata. The sequence continues at coordinate 17,475,156 of CM060990.1, read as the reverse complement.
ATCTTGAGTTTGTTTGGCTGTGTGTGGCCGGGCATTGTCACTCATTATTGTTTCCCATAAACCTCACGCAATTGGCTGGCATAACATTTCTCACATCCAAAAAACGAATCACTGATCTGACTTCACAGTCAGCAAGTCATGCGATTGTTTTGAACATTTTGAAATGCTCTAACAATAGAAAGAAAGCTGGACAAAGTCATAATATATTATATCCTATATGTAGGTGTATTTATTTTTTTACTGTCACTTCTCTAAATTCTCGCTATCACTGTTCCAAGTTCTTATCTAATTCAGCTTCACTGGGAGTTCACTTCACTAAGGTGAACTAGTTCAATTCTCCGTCACTTTAGTTCCTTCGTGACATAGCCTCCTCTTCTTCTGGATGGTACACATGCTGGGGAGTGAACACAAGACCTCCATAATCCGTCACTCCACAGCAGTCACAACAAACACACTCGGAGAATCACTCTTGATGTTGGACAGGAAACTCAGCCAGCAACTCACTCGCTCACTGACTGACCGATGCAACTCAACTTGCACTGACTGTTCTCATGAGAATGCTCACTTACATAGCCGGTGGAATCTTCCACAGAACATTCTAGAACTATTTCGACACATGTTTTGGAGTAGGGGAGGGAAGAAACTTTCAGAAGGTTCTGGTTATCTGCCGATAGTGCGCCCTGTGTTTATGCTGGTGAGTGGTACTTATTATTGTTTACTCCAGCTGGTAGGCACCAACTTCCCGATAACCTTGGGTCATAGCCGCTGCGTCACAATATTCTGCTCCAGGTTTCTTATATTTCCTTTTAGCTTCCAAATTCTTATTCTAAACCATGCTAGTCTTTCCATCATTTTCTTATTACATCTGCCAATATAATCTTCACCAATGCGTTCCTCTTTTAATTCCTTATATCACATCAAACAACTCTTTTCCCTTGCAGTATACAACATTGAATACTGTTTATATCCTCAAATCTGGTTCCAATCATCTTCCAAAAACCATGTATTAAATTAAATCTTAATAATGATGATAATAATAATAATTTATTACAGCCTTTAAATACAGTGTACAATAGGCAAAGTCAGTTTGGTGGGTACATATGGTCCAAATTAAAGTACACAAGGACATTCTGCAAATTCATTATTGCTATAAAATGGATTATCACACAACCATGATTTGACTTTGCATTTGAAGTAATTTTCATTGAATTCTTTTACATAAGATATTAATCTATTGTAGAATTTGATGCTGTGAATTAAATAATTATTCTTAACTTTCCCTAATCATGAATATGATACCTTGAGTTTGCATGTATTCCTGGTATTGTAATTATGAAGACCACTATTCGGTGAATAAACATCACTATTCTTGTGTACATAAAACAGACATTCGAAGTATATATGTAATAGTTGTATACTGTTAAAATTCCTCCTTGCCTAAACAGAGGCTTACAAGATGTTCTTGAAGAAACATTCATAATAGTACAAAGAGCCTTTTGTTGCAACAGTAAAATGTCCTTTAATCTGCTACTATGGCCATAACACAATAAACCATACTTAAAGATGCTTTCAAATAATGCATAATAAACTTGTTTAAAGTAATTCACCAGAATTTGATTATAAATATTTCTCAACAGACATACCACCTGTGATAGTCTTTTGCAAACATAATCTAGGTGGTCATTCCAATTTAATTCTGGGTCTAAAAACATTCCTAACAGCTTTACATTTTGATTAGTCAAAACTTCCTGGAACTTGTCTAAGGCTAAAACAATTTTTTGTATCTTATCTGTATTTACCAAGAGCCCATTACAGTAAAACCATCTATTTATATAATTCATTGTGTCGTTACTATAATCATTAAGAATATCAATATCATTATGTGTCGTAATAAAAACTGAGTCATCTGCATATAACACCTGTTTTAAGAGTTATATTATTAGGTAAATCATTTATCATGGTAAGAAATAGAGACAGTCCCAGAACGGATCCCTGGGGAATGCCATACGTAATGGGTGTTCCTAACCTATTCTTATCATTTACATAAACTGCATGACTACGTCCATTTAGTTAAGACAAAAAGAAGTTATACTCAGTGTTTACTGTTCCATAGTAATTCAATTTTTTGAGAAGTAAGGTATGAGATATATTATCCAAGGCTTTACTTAGATCAAATAATAAAGCTAGGACATGATTTTTATTTTCATAAGCTTTATAAATTACCTTCATGAGATCATCACTTGCATCCATTTTATTTTTCCTAGCAGAAAATCTAAACTGACACCGTGTAAGAATATTGTTACTTATAAAATATTCTCTTGGTTGTAATATGACAATGCTTTCAAAAACCTTCTGAATATGGATACAATTACAATCGGTCTCTAATTTCTTGGATTTTCTGTGTCACCTTGTTTATAAATAGGAACTGCCTTAGCTCCCTTTAGTTCATCAGCAACATTGCCATCTCTCAAGCATAGATTCATGCATCTTGTGAGTGGTACTGCTATATTTCTTGATGTAGTTTTGATTATAGTATTACTTAAACTGTATACATCACAGTTATTAGAATGTTTTATCTTTTAAATAACCTTAATAACATCATTCTCTGATACATAATAGAATTTAAAATTATCATTATGCCTTAATATATGGTTAGTCAAAAGTTTTTCACCAGATGTGTAAAATTTTTCTTCAAGTGATTTGACTTTAATACAATTCTGTTCTACTGATTCAGAAAAATAGTATTCAAATTCGTCTGGTGTTATCATGGTAGTGTGTCTATGTAAATTATCATTTAAACGTTCCAATGGCTTTACATTTATTGCTTGCTCTGTCAATATAATTCCTACTATATTCCAATTTGATCATTTTTAATAGTAGTTTATATTTTTTCCCTACACTGTTTATACAATTCTAATATCTTATCAGGCCCCATTCACCCTATGCACTGTATTCAAAGCCATGACTTTGTTTCTTATAAGTTTCATATTGGGTGATATAAATAAAAACAAGCAAAAGCTTGTGAGCTGCAGCTCGCAAGCAAGTTGAGAATCGAGCATCAGGTTGTGGTTTGGTATAAATAAAAATTTCCCCTCTTCGTTGAGCTTTGCTATCATCTACCAAGCTATTGCTCAGTGACCTTTACCATGACACATCAGTTGAGTAAACAAACACGCCTATTCTTCTGTCAAGAGGTGATTTAAATCTTTACTGCACTTAAATATCCATATACTCATTCACTAATCATCCTCTCATTTATGAAACCTAACAGAGGTGCAGATTTTAAATAACACGATTGTAATCAAAGATTTCGCAAATTAAATACACTTGAGATTCACCCAACTTTCAACAGATAACATTCATCCCCTTTCTAAATCCAATCCCTCATTTCCTCATTTGATAGTATTACAAACGTGTCACCAGCTGATATATTGAAAGTAGATTTGTACTTCTGTTTTTGCACCTTTATATTGATATCCTCTGCATCTATATAAAATATCGCTACATAATTTCAAGAATTTATAAGATGTTATCATGAATTAAAGTTAAACTACATGAGAGAGTTTCATTTCGTTGAAAGTTAAATTTAAGTTTGGTTTTATATGAAATTCTTTAGTTATAATCCGGTTTTGATTTGTACGAACATTCTGCTCTACGCAAGTGTTCATTTATATATCGCTTTGATTATATTACCAGTCTTCCAGTAATGAGAGCGGATAGCTATGACCTCATTCACATTTTGTTTAGCGTTATATTACCCAGATGAAAACACGTCAGGATCTTTTCAGCACTGTTAGAAGGTACACCTCGTGTTTCATTTGCCTCTGGAAGAAAATGTTGCGCAACCTTATACATTTTCTCTTTTAAATAACGGTTTATATCTGCACACATCGGAGTCCTTGCATCTTAAAACAATTTTTAATTTCTCTATCAGTTAGGCATAGCAAGTAGAGGAAGTATTGCATTCTATGCAAAAATTTGATACCGATATTTCATCAGAGATATATGTTTTGAGAGTGCCTGAATTAAAAAGAAAAACATCTTTAGTAAAAGGTGTGAAGAGCATAAATAAAAAAATTAGTTCAAGCTTAGTATCCTCCAAGGATGTGATAAGATTTTCAAGAAAATTCCTCTACACCAAAACTACCCATTTTCTCAAAAACTGGCCCCCACAACTGCGTTGTTGTTTAAGATATTTGCATGACAAATATAATTAGGTATATCTCGAATTTTCTGGGAATAGCCTGTGAAGTGCTCTGAATGACTTTTATGTAACTGCTAAACTGTAAGAGATCCTACTACAAGAGATCCTACAAAATTGTACTACAGACCTGTGTCTGAACAGCAAACTCAGAAAGGAAAAGCTGTTAAATAACAAGTTTGGTATTTAAGTCCAGCACCTTCCAAACATGCGTCAGGAAGATTTTTCAAGGAAGTCCTCCCATCCCAAATTACCCTTTACATGGAAACTTTTTCCAAAAGCTTTATTTTCTCAAAAATAACTCTTAACAATCTTGATTAAACATCACATGTTTAAAATATGTTCATGTCAAATGCATATATTGAATTTCCTGGGAATATCCTCTGAAGTTCTATTCATTTTTAGTAACTTCTGCACAATTGGTAAACCATAAGATAGGCAAAATCTTACTATGAAAAAAACAAAAAAAACTTTTTTTTAAGTTAACCATTCCTGAGATATTCCTTGTTATTGGTTTGAATTTTGAAATACCTACTTATCATTTTCTCAAATGGGAAGTCGGTTTTCGATATTCTCTAGTGGTCATGCAAAGAGCATCGAATTTCAAAGCCCTCATATACTGACAAGCTCTTTAAAAAGCTGACTCACTTTGCCTACTGCATCATATAATGAAATTGTAAATGTAAATTGAAGGTTTATCTGGATTAACAGGAAGAAGCTGGAATAATAGTATAGTTTGTAGAAGAATGATTAGAGAAAGCCATGTGAATGTAGATCATAATTCTTTTCTTTCTTCCTTCTGCAATCATCTGAAAAGAACAGAATTTTAAATCCATTAAATAGCGACCCACATTTAAAAGGTTTGACTCGCTTTAATTTACTGCATTCTTTTTATCCCTACAATGAAATGTGTAATGAAAGTTTGTCGTGATTAACAAGAAGTAGATACCAAGAATAAGGTTTTGTAAGAATTGTTTATGAAAGAGTGATAGAGAAAGTTGTGTGATTTTTATTTTCCTATCTGGAACTAACATGTTCCTATCATGAACCCTGCCAGTACTAAAATGCAGTTGAGCAAGCTGAGGTACCTACAGAGGTACCTCAAGAAATAGCAAGCAAAAGCTTACTAAAGGTGAGCAGGACTTGTTTTTTATTTATACCATATCACGAGCAATAGCTCAGCGATCAAGGTCAGCAAGCTTTTGCTCACGAGGAGGTTGAGCAGAAAATTTGTATTTATACGACACCAAGCAATTGCTTGAAATTAGTGAGAAATGAGCTAATGCTTGCTTTTAGTTAAACCACCCATTAGGCTTAAACCATGACCTTGAAAGGGCTCTTTTGTTCCCAATTTGTTTCTTGAAAAATGGACAACATATATTAAAAACAGTTAACAATTTGTTTGAAAATACATTAAAAGCTTTGCCTGAATCATATGATTGGATATACATTAGAGTCTCTTCCCAGTTCATAAAACTTAAATAATAATTACAAGTTTTAATATGGCGTTTTGTACATAATCTTCTATAGCTTAAATTATTGGCATTATTCATCTCTCAGCCTTTGTAGTTTGCAATAATGATAGCATTACAGCAGAATGATCTGATGCAAAGGATCAAACACTGGAACCTTATATTCCTCTTTACTCACGTGCATAATAAAATTATCAAGACAGGAGTTAAATCTTGTTGGGATGGTGGGAGAACAATAGCAGTTGAAAGTTCTAAACATATTACATAAATTCATATTATTGGTGCTAGGTACAGCCATATTTGCGTTAAAGTCTCTGCCAATTATTAACTTTATATTCATCCTCAATGACTCAAGTTCATCCTTAAAAATATGCATGTCCCCACTAGGTGACCGATAAACATTATTTTGTAATTTCAGTCTTACAGCTGCAGCCTCAAAGTGTTTCTCGACACAATAGGATGAGACATCAATCTCGATAAAGTCACAGCGACACTCATCAGCTATAAAAATTGCCACACCACCATTTATCTTTTCTGAACGACAATACATGGATGCTCTTACAAATTCAGTTATATCATAATTAATTTCATCCATTTTCAGCCAGTGTTCAGCTATACATATAATGTTATAATTTTTATCACGTAAATATGCTTCAATTTCATTTAATTTAGTTCCAACGCAATGAATGTAACAAAGAAAATACCAAAATTTTGTGAGTATTTGTCACTGATTTCTTTGGTGCTAGATTTCTTTGGTGCAGCCTGATTAATTAGGATTTGTCTGTGTGTTTTGGGTGTATAAAGATAAATGACGCACTAATGTGTCATTTGGCCATATGCAAGGATCAACAGCAGCCTCTAAACGCTCCTCTAAAATATCAATACAAAAAGAAGATTAAACATCAGGTTGTCTTGAATTCAGTTTTTCACAATGAATTTCTGGAAATTTAGCTTTTAGGAAATTCATGTGTTCTACTTGAGTAGTTGGTGATAACCTATACACATGCAATGATGCTAATTTCAGTACACCCTCAAGTTTTGTTACATCACTATTCAGTTGACTAACTAACCAAATCTCTGCCATTCCAATCCCACAACAGTTCATATACCAATTTTTCCCCACACAGCCACCTTCTCGTAATATGGATTCCTGAAATTTTAACTATCTGTGTTCTCCTTTACATCTTGGCTATTTTTGCTATAGTGAATTCAGTAACGTAGTCTATATAACTTCTTTTTACAGAATTTATTCATATTATGTACAAATTCTCCTTCTCTAGCTATTCTGATAACATTTACATATTTGTCACATTGTTTTCTCATCTCAGTATCATACTCAGCAATAAACATCTTAGCCTCATCCTTGATATTCAACGTATTGCATGCTCTGAGCCATATAAACTTAGTAATCTGTGAAAGAAATAAATGAATGAAATATTTTACTTGAGACTTGGTGTCACTTCAATTGGCCCTTTACGTCATGATGTTGTAAACAATACTGTGATGTAGCGGCTGTGGCTCAAAGTTATTGGAGGATGACACCGGCCAAAACAAGAGTAGTGCTCTCGCCCAGCATAACCACCACAAGTGGTATCATCAGATAACCTGAATCTTCTGCAAGTTTCCCCCTCAGAACATTTTAGACCATTCTGTGTGGGGTTTCCAATGGCTATATAAGCAAGCATCCTCACGTGACCAAGTTAGTGAGTGAGTGCATTTCTGGTGCGACAAAGTACATTCTCCTAATGAGGTTGCGACATCAGGTGCAATATACAGTGAGCATTGGGATTAATAGAGGTATTGTGTTTTTGACTCCTCAGCATGCGAACTATCCGAAGAGGAGGCTGTGTTAAGCACATTTCATCGCGTCGTGAAGAAAGTGAAATGACAGGGGAGATTGAACTAGTTCACATTAGTAAAGTCCCAGTGAAAGTTGAACTGGATCAAAACAATGACAGTGAAAACTGAACAAAGTCACAATACTCAGTAAAGGGCTTTAAATACCCTTTTCTATAAAAAATGTCAAAATCATTGTTACATTTACAAGGAACTAGTTTTATTTTTCCACTAAATCTTATGATATTCTCAAGATTCATATGACTTCAAGTTCATGTCACTGCTGAATACTCTTTTCTGATATTTTAAATGAAACTTCATAGTTTTTCCCTCCGTGTTTGATGTCTATCAGTTTTAATTCCTAAAGGCACTTCATTCTTTATTACTTTGCTTTGTTCAGGACTTTAGTTAAAAGCATTTCCTGACATTATATCCAAAGAGGGCTAACTTTCACCTAGATCTGGCACCTGTTAAAACTTGGGACAATGCATAAAAATCCTTAGCATGGCTTCCTTTGGAAGAGAAGTAGTCAGTGGTCCCATGTCGTAGATTTACAGCACGCAATAGAACCTCAAGCCTGATAAAGAGGCCTCTGAGTAAAATTACTGGTCTTTCACACCCAATATAGAATGGGACGCTAAGGACCACAGCAGTTAAAGAGCATCCATAATTAAAAAAAAACAGATCAGTCCCACTACCTGCCCATTTAATAAAATTTTATTACTGAACTGTTTATTCTTCTCCCTTAAAAATGCCCGTTTTATTAAACCCTACATATATATGCAAACAGCATTACCATGAACTCAATTGGTTGCATTTTCTATGATGCAAAGTCAACAAAGAAAAACAACAGAAATATACTAATGTGAATAGTATGGCCCCCTAAACATTCTTAATTCTTAGCACAGATTAATATATTTTTATGTTAATTAGTCATATACTACTCCCTATTCAGTAACCTCCAGAAATTTCTTCAGAATGTGGTGTATTTTGTACTGGTTTTCTGCTTTCTGGAGGTTTAATCATTGGTGTCTGCAGCATGATGCATGGTTTGAACAATGTATGAGGGTGATTTAAATATAAATGGTAATTTTTTTATTTACATTTATTGATTAATCATATGTACAAGTGACACCTTCAGTTTTTCTCTACATAGCTCCTTCAAGCTCTACACACTTTTGCTGATTTGGAAGCTTGAACATTCCTTGTACAAGAAAAGTTTGACGGCATGTTGTCAACCACTTGTGCACATGCTCCTTGACATCTTCATTGTTTTCAAATCGCTGCCCTCCAAGCAATTCTTTCATGGGCGCAAACAAAAAGTAGTTGGGGGGGGGGGGGAGGTGGACAAATCTGGACTGTAGGGAGGGTGGTCGAGGGTTTACCAATGCATGTCCTTCAATGCATCCCTTGCCAAATTTGTGGTGTGAGCTTTGCATTGTCATGCAGAAGATAACATATCTGATGGGCATATGACATCTTTTGTTTCAGTAGGCGCTTTTGTTGACTTTAACTGGCAATAGTAAGCCGCAATCACTGTGCATCGATTGTGAAGGAAATCAATGCATAATATTCCTCAGTAGTCAAAAAACACCATCACAAGAACTTTTCTGGCAGAGAGGCAGGTTTTTGCCTTCATTGGGCAGGTTTCATCCTTTCTTCGCCACTCCTTACTCGCCATTTTGGATTCCAGAGTGTAATGATGGACCCATTTCTCATCACATGTGACGATGCATCTCAAAAAATCCTCCCCTTCTTACCAGAATCGATTCAAAAGACTCTCACAGACCTGCAATCTGCCTGTTTTTGTTGTTCAGTTAACAACTTTGGAATCCATGGAGTATTGATTTTTCTACAGCCAAGATGTTCACTGATAATGGCATGAGCACTCACAATGCTGATACTGACTTCTGATGTGATTTCTTCAACAATGCATCTTCGATAAGCTCTTGAATGACATGGATGTTGTCATCTGTGAAACTTGACCTTGGGCATCAAGCATGATCTTCATTTTCTACAATTTCTCAGCCACCTTAAATTCTCTGGCCCAAGTAAACACTCGGTTCTGGGACAGTGTAGCATCCTCAAACTGTGTCTTCAAATGAGCTAAAATCTCAGAGTTTAACACCTTCATTGGTTAAAAACTTTATATTACTGCATTGTGCAACAGACGAAGGAACCACTTGTTCACTCAGGCTGTACTGACACGAGAACAGGCAAAGCAGTTAACCAAGTTGGTTCCCCCTCCCTAACACACTGACCTTCAACTCCCCACTCCACCATCTGGCTTTGAACTGCTTGTTTAGTATACTGGCTCAATTATCATATATATCTGAATCATCCTCGTATTATTCGTATTCTATAGAAGACAAGCTGGTTTAATCTGTCATGAAGATACTTTTTCAGCCACGATATGTTTCAATGGCAAATTATTTTTTCAGCATGTCTGTGTACCAGAGACAATTAACAATAGATTGGTTGGAGAGGATTTAGAATTGCTTCACGTCTGATGAATACCATGTGTAGAGTTCATACATTCTGAGAGAAGGAAGATGAATTTTGAGGAGTGGTGTTTGAAGCTGTAGAGGAAGGATATCTTATTGCCTTGGTGAAGGATAAAAAATATCCATGTCTACTTGTGGCATTATAAGCCATTCCTGCAGCTGTTGTATTATCATATTAATAATATGGTGAGCCGGTTGTTAACCCAGTTGTAGGAGAATCAAGCTTCCAAGGCTAGTAAGCTTTTGATGATAATGCTCAATGTTACTGCTGGAAGTTTTGATGCAGTGCATGCCTAAGACTTTTGGGAGGCGAGGGAGCACCTGTCAACCAAATTGCTGTCCTCCATTAGCATTGATAAATTTCAGTATTCCAAAACAAGGAATTCAAAATGAAAGAAGTGTGTTTTTTCGTTGATGTCCTTTAATTGGTATTGCTTCAGGAGAGGTATGAGTAGGTATTAGATCACGATAGTGATCCTACAGTACGTACACCGATGAAAGAAGTAGTGCTCCAGCTTATTGTAAAATATGATGGTGCTAGTTATGTGTATCCAAACCTTTAATTATTGACAAGGAATATAGATATTGGGCATAGCTAAGTCTTGTTTCAGTGAAGGTCAAACAATACATTATCAAATCAATTCAATTGTGTCTTTTATGTCAGAACAAACCAAGTCATGTAATGAGTGGTACACAAATGTTCTATAGGATGGAGGAACATACAGACTTAGTTTTTGTGTATAAAGTTCCATGAGGTAATGACACTGTTTAGAATCTCAGAGAGGGGGACTGTAATGTCTTGAGCTTAGACAGTTCTGTGTCTTTTTTTGTGACTGAACACAATCTTCACATGAATTGCCAGTTGGTAATACAATGCCTAAAATTACTGAGTCTGTGTTTGCAGGAATACTATCTCTTCCAGCACAGTACAGAATATCCACTTTAAACACCAGTAATCAAGATGGTGCAAGCATGTGAGTATTGAGTTATTTGGATGCTCAGGAAAGACAAATGATGGTTTATGATCTGAGAGTGTTTTGAAGCATCATTCCTTCAAAAGTTAACAGAAGTGTTTTACAGCAGAAAAAGCTACCAAACGTTTGCAATAACACCATAATTTCATTGAGAAGCAATGCGAGAGAGCAAGAAGATTCTGACTGGTTCAGGTGCTTCTACTCTCAGCTGCAACAAGAGCTTAAGCTCTTACAGCATACTCTGAGGCATAATAAAAAAATCTCAGGATCAGATGTAGGTTGAGCAAAATGGGTTGCATTAGCCAGATCTTTCTTTAACTTGTTGATGATTTGTTTGCTATGTCATTCCATATGATTGGTTGTCTTCTTTTTTATATTTGCACATATCAAACAAAGCATTTACTCCCTTGAAGAAATTGTTGCTACACTGCTTGGGGATCCATTGTTATGAAGATGTCCAACAAAGTGATGGAGAGCGTTAAGCATGCCAACTTTGATTTTTGGATTATAAGGCCTTCAAGTCAAAGTATTTTCATTATGCTTTAAAGAATAACTTGTCAAGATTTGCTTATTTATTTAACAGCTGTTGAGTTCAACAGTACATGGTAAAGTAATTTAAAAATAGGCATTGGAGAAACCACTAGAGTGACGAAGCGGTTGAAAACTTGTATTGATAACATTTTTATAAATTTAGAGGAAACAAAATGGAAAGCAGCTGTCATAAAAGCAGGAATAGTGGATCATTTTGGACAAATTATTAAATTAAATGTAAATAAAGATAAGTTCACAAATATGTTCGAATATAAGAGGCAAATAAATGATGAAAATATAGAACAGTTTAAAATGTTCCTTAAACAAAAAAGTTGGAAAGTAGTATACGAAGCAGAGACAGTAAATGAAAAGTATGATAATTTTAATAAAATCGTGTCAAAAGGAATGGATAGTATTATGCTGGTAAAAAAAGTTAAAAGTAAAAATTGGTAAAGGTAGTATAAATATGGGATGGATGACAAAAGGGATAAAAATCTCAAGGGAAAGAATGAAGTTCTTAAATTCAATAATACACCCAAATATAAATGAGAAACCTAGGGATTATATAACAAGGTATAAGAATATTTTCAAAAGTGTAGTAGAAAATGCAAAAAGGCAATACAGTAGAGAATTGATACAGAAATCTGAAAATAAAACAAAAACAATATGGCAGATGGTAAATATAGTCCATAACCAAAGTAAAAATAAACATATGGAAAATATAGTCATAAAAAATCAAGGTAAAGAAATAAAAGACACAAAGAAAATTTGTGAAATTTTTAATGAATATTATGTAAATATAGCAGCAGAATTAAATTTAAGTAAACAAAAAATAGATAAAAACATTAATCTAAAAAAACAAACAAGCCAATTAAATAGTACGGCAGTCTTCGAAGTGTCAGAAGAAAATGTAAAAAATGAAATAAAGAAGTTAAAATCAAAGAAATCAAGCACCCTAGACGAAATCTCGAATTTGTTACTAAAACACATAAAGCAGAAAATTAGTAAAATCCTAACACACATTATAAATACATCCTTAATGCAAAGCATATTTCCAGATATGCTAAAGAAGGTAATAGTTAGGCCAATATTTAAACATAAGGGGAGTAAAAAAAGACATAGAAAATTATAGGCCAATTACTCTATGTTTTGCTATATAAATGTAATGGAAGGTTTATATATAATACAGTTGCCAAGTTATCTTAAAAAATTAGATGTTAATCAAAATGGCAATATGGATTTCAAAAGCACAACTCAACCATAGATGCGATTGAAAAGCCAAATACTATAATTGTAAATGCAATAAATGATCATGAATCAGTGGTGGCTATCTTCATAGATTTATCAAAGGCCTTTGATTGTATGAATATAAAAATATTACTAAATAAATTAGAAACATGTGGTATTCGAGGTTTGGTGCTGGATTGGATATCAACATATCTGGAAAATCGAACACAATGTGTAAAAATAAATCATCTAAATACAAATGTCATAAAAAAGATAAAATCAGATTTCAAAATAGTAAAACAAGGGGTCTTGCAAGGCTCAAAATTGGGGCCATTTTTATTTCTTATATATATATATATATATATATATATATATATATATATATATATATATATATATAAATGAAATTTTTGAGGTCATACAAGAAAATGGAGGCATTGCAATTGGATATGCAGACTACATGACTGTCATAATTAAAGGTTCAAACAGCAAAAGAGGTTGAAATTAGAGCGAATTCAATTTTAAAATTTATAAAACAATATTATGCTAACTTCGATATGATAATAAATACACAAAAGACAGCATGTATTAACTTTGAATTAACAAAACTTAACTCGAGTAGTATTAAACTAAGTATAGATGAGGAAAGCATATCAGAAATAAATTGCACTAATTTTCTTGGAGTAATAATTGATAAACATTTAAATTTGCAATCTCAAGTAGCATCAATTAGTAAAAAGATAAATAAGGGAATTTTATAATGAAACAATTAACTAAAATAATGGACAGTAAAACAATGAAACAGGTCTATTATGCTTTTATATATTCGCATATAAGATAAGGAATTACGTTATGGGAAATATTACACAAGAGAAATGGATAAGTTCTTTAAACTGCACAATAAAAAAAAAGCCATTAGAATAATAAGCAAAATGGAAAACAAACAAACTTGCAGGGGGGTGTTTAAGAATCAAAACTTGTTAACAGTGCCATATATATATATATATATATGAATGCATAAAAACTGTTATTAATATAAATATGCAAGTGTACTTAGCCATAATTTAAGAAACAATGGCGATTATTATAGAATAACATTAAGGGGAACTCTAAATAATCATGCCATAGAAGGTAGAGGAAGAGAATTATTCAATAAATTACCTAGAGAAATAAAGAACATAAACCAGCCAAATGTAATGATGAAAACAATAAAGAAATACTTAATAGAAAATGAATTTTATAGTATAGATGAATTTAGACATAGTAAAGCAATGTAAAGTGAAAATTGATATTTAAGGTAAAAATGTTAATGAAAAGTAATGTAAAATTATAAGCTATACTTGTTAAATTATTTTATATTTGTAATTGGATGTGTCCTTTAAATGTATTTAAAAGGATGATAATAAAAATGAAATGAAGTGAATTAGCAGAAATTCACCAGGATCAAATATTTTAGTAAGGAACATTTTGATGACTTGTACCTTCTCTTCTAAGGTGAAACTCTATGTCATTATAGATGATAACTAAGAAATAATATTTAATTTTCTCCAAGAATACATTTTATCGATTAATATTCAGGGAACATTTTCTGGGCCTGTATTACGATCTCTAGTTAAGGTTCCAGTTAAGTCATAACTACGAGTTAGGTTCAAATTTTCGTATTCTTTGGTTGACAGCTAACAGGGAGTTATTCATAGCAATGAACTGAACAACTCGGGTAGTGATTATGGAACTAACTTGGAGGTAACCATACAAAAACGGTGTACCTTCAACCTCAATTGATAGTCAACAGCAATTCCAAGACAAAATATTGGACCAATATCTATATATCAAGAGGAAAACTAAAATAATTAGACATAGAAAGAATAATTTCCCAATATGGGATGAGCAGGAATTTAAAAAATATTATATGATTGTCAAAAGATGTGCTGGTTACTAAATTTTCTATTACATTTCTGCTGCGTAATACTTCCAGCTTTATTCTTAGGCAAAGTTGCAAGATTGTTTTATTTACTTTTTCTTTTTTTAATGCATATGGCAGTAATGTTGGCTTAAATATGACCAACAGCAACCAATATTAATCCAATATTCATAAAACCATTTCTGATTATATTCTAAAATGTCCTATTTTCCTATTAAATTATATGAAGTCGAAAGCAAAAACCCATGAGTTAATACTCCAAACTCCCCCAACATATTCCCACATTGATCTACAAGAGTATATTAAAGGCAAAATCCTACATAACATAACCTTTTGATTTTTTGTTTGTTTTTGGGGTTTTTCTTCTTAACGTAAGCAATTAAAGATATACCTTTCTATTAACCTACATAGAGCATGTTAACAGCAAGACCAAGTTAATATTTTGAAATGTTTTAATCTAGCAAATGCCCTACATTACTCCTTTTGCAGCAATGCCAAAATTGAGGTAATGAAACATTTATATACTTAAACATTATTTATATAAGAGGTATAAAATCTCAGAAAAATAAATTCTAGGAGATGGATGAGGAAATTGGAAAATGATTCAGGCTAACAAAAACTGCACCATGGATATTTTCTACAACACTTATGCTCTGCAATAATTTCTAGCAGCATCACAACCACTTCCTGAGTGTATGAACTTTTCTTTTAACTCAACACCCTTGCTGTACTGTTTCTTAAATGTAATCTCTATAAATTTCAGTGTAATAGAGTAAGCATTATGGCTAATACCTTTGAACGATGAAACAGAATAAACTAAGAAATAAAATAAGTCCAATACTTGTACATCATGTATAACATTTCTGTCCTTCTCAAATCAGTTTTGAATGTTTTAACGATCACATTAATAAAATACGTGTTAGCAAATTTAGAATCAAGGCAGACTGCAGCCTTCTCCACTGCAATGAAAACTTACTAATGTGTTTTTACATGTGCCAAATCTGTTAATCCTTAACTTACATAAACCATATTGAGAGTGAAACCTCACTTAACCTAGTACTCTAAATGCACTAACATATTTTCAAACTAAACTACATGTATAACTATCTTCGTTTTTGGGGCATATAATAATTTATATAATTTTTTCTAACTCTTGTACCAAGTCTCTTGTAATCTTTGGTATTGCTCAATGGTGAATACAGCATTTTACAGTGAACTACATCGTAAATAGAACTTTAACCATAAAACAACTTCAATTGTAACTTCAATGTTGAAAAGGAATCAAATTGTAATTGTAAATCCTTTAGCTTCATTGAGTCGAACCCTGAAACATGTATATCATGGTTATAGGTTGTTGTTATTATTATTATTATTATTATTATTATTATTATTTCCATCCATAAAACCTTTGTACCGCTGCCATACTACTGATTGTGCTGTCACTATAAAACAAGCCTCCTGATTTCAGAGAACGTTATTTATAAATAAATAAATACTACTTACCTCCTAACCTATAAGGTGAAATGAAAGGCTGCGGCCAACTTCAAATCAAACTACCAAGTTATACACTGATCTAGATTCTAGTTTATTATACGTTAACGCAATAGCACGCATGTTTCTGCTAAAACTCACAAATTATTTCTATTACTGGATACATACCACATATTTAACTGATGTTTCAAAAAATACACATATCATCCATTACACAATTAGTGTATACAACACTCTAATTTTCATATTTTGCATGTCATTCTCCTCGCTAAACTCACACTTTCTGCCGAAATATCAGTCCTTATCACAATCGATTATACCTTAGGAGGTTATGTACATAACTAGTAAAAAAAAGTTATTGCAAACATACTAGTACTGCCCGAACATTAAAAGGATTTGGGACCACGTTGGGCCATTTCTGCCAACCTCTCAAATCAGAAATCCGCTATGGCCCTAATTAATTTCCGCTACGCAACCCAAAAAAAAAAGAGCGAGTAGTAGGCGCTTGTTGCATAATAAACTGTGGGTTATTGTTGTTGTAGTTGTTGTTATTATTATTATTAGTAGTAGTAGTAGTAGTAGTAGTAGTAGTAGTAGTAGTAGTAGTAGTAGTAGTAGTAGTAGTAGTAGTAGTAGTAGTAGTAGTAGTAGTAGTATTTCTATTACCATCATCAGAAACTGTGGTTTTTAGAATACATAGATCCATTGCTGCTACCACCTCCTAGGAGGAAGGGGTGAAGTAACGAACCATAGGAGGTTACAGGCCGCAGGCAGACAGGCCACAGAGGCGCGCGATAGTCTCTAACAAATCCAGGCTAGAAGACCCGTCCCATTGCTGGAGCTGCCTAGAGAGGGCGATGAACGACTCGTCGATCAAGCAGCCCTTCAGTGTACACAGGGAAGTACTCTTTCCTTTGAGCAAGCATTAGTGGCATCTGTCCGGCACCGCCAAACTCTGCGAAACCTAGAAGCATACCTGAAAGATGACAAGGAGACGTAAAGAAAAGGAAATTATGGAAAAGAAATCGTGGTAGATGCGAAACCACCCTAAAATTTGCCTACCGACCAAGGAAAACCACGAAAAACCCAAGGTTAGAGTTGGTGGTCGACGGTAATCGAACCCAGGATCTCCCGAATGCGTACCTTACACGTTACCGCGGAGCCATCTCGCTCAGTTACATAATTGTATTGTATTACTGCAAGTGGCGATTGATTTCAGTCGCATAACAAGTTGTGGGCAGAATGAAGAGAAGGGAGCCTTTGGAGCAGCGTTGAATCAAATCCGTTTGTCTCTATGCACAAGCCTGGTTGAATGATTCGTCACGTCACAAAGCTATGACCACGTACCAAGGAATTCGAACACATAATGACATGTTTTATGGATATTTTTAGCATTTTTGTGCTAAAATAAACACGCATTCTTTTATATTCTTACCGTTCGTACGTCTCCATATTAAAGATTGATATTGATTACAACTTTAGTGGAAAACATGTTTTCCGTAATTTGTGGCAGACCACGGATCTTATCTTCTCAGTGCGAATAATTCAACTTCATTTTTATTTTTGTTTACTCATTTAAATTTATTTATTTTTTAATTTTTAATTTTAACTTTTATTTAATTTATTTATTCTTTTTGCTGAAGCTGATGTTATACTGTCTTGCTCAATAATGCTGTAGTGTTTTTAGAAGGATGTTAGTTATTACTTGTACTGTTCTCATTAACAAAGCAGCACTCGACAATTAGCAATCAATAGTGCTGCAGAGCACCAATACTATAAATGGCACACGTCTCGGTACCTAAATGTAGAATCAGGAGGGCCTCTTCCCGCTTCCCGCGCATTCGCTGCTTGTCGAGCTGTCTGCTGGTGACGTCATGTGGTAGGTAGCTAGCACCGCTATTCACATGCGGAAGCTCAGATTTTACTACATAATTCAAATCCCATCATGCTACCTGGCATGATATGGTCACCTCGGGCAAATTTATTTAAAACAAAACTCTCATTCCGTAACATATAAAATAGAAAAAGAAAAATAATACGGAGGAAGAAACAAAACTATGCCATACATTTTTGTTACAACTTGTCTTGTTAAATGCCTTTAAAACACGTAATAAACGAAGAGAGGGAGGGAGAAAGAGAGAGAGAGACAAGGGGAGAAGAAAAACTATATTATATTAAAATAAAATATAACCTTCAGGCTATGCATTATTTCTGCAATTTTACTCTCCTATTTACTTATAGCAAGTAGAGTAAGTATTGTATTCCGACAGAAATTTCACCAGAAATACATGCTTTGAGATCCTTGAATCTAAAAACCACATTTTTAGAAAAAGGTTGTGCGTGCGTGTGAACAACATAACTCAAAACGAAAAGTCGGTTAAATACCAAACTTGGAATTTAACTCCAGTATGTTCAAAGGATGCGACATGATTTTTTAGGAAGATTCCGTATCACGAACTACCCTATACATGGGAAATTATCCATTACTTTTGTTTTCAAAAATGACAAATAACACTTTGATTAAAATGCATATGTTTAAAACATTTGCATGACAAATATGTATATTTTGAATTTCCTATAAGTAGCCTGTGAAAACTTCATTTGAATGGCTTGTATAATCTGGTAAAGGTTAAAAGATAAAAAATACTTTAAAAGGAAGTAGATCTCGTTAAAGCACACAATTTATGCCAAATAAATATTGCTGTGGCGTTAACCACGTCCAAGATATTCTGTGTTATTTGTCTGAATGTTCAAATACCTAAACTTTTTTAAGTGGCAAGCCGCTATTCGGCATTTTCCCTCGTGGTCATGCAAAGAGCATGGAATTTCAAAGTCATCACATAGCGACACGCTTTATAATTTGACTATCGGTTTAGCTTACTAAATCATTCTTATACATATAACCAAATGTGTAATTAAAGTTCATCTCTCTTAACAAGTAAATAGAAGAATAAACTTCAGTATGAATAGTTTGTAGAAGAATGAGCAAAGAAAGTCATATGAATGTAGCAAATGCGAGTTTCATAATTACAATATATATTGTGCATATTTTCACACTTTAAACAGCTATAAATAATTTTAGTTATATATGTTACGGTTTTCAGAGATGACCACAGTGATCAAAGTAAGCTATAGAAAATCCTTATTTGAGGTTGTAAAATAATGTAAATTTATGCGGATTACACTTTCTAGCTTAATGCCATCACAATGTTATATCATTACAATGATATTCCTCAGTATAGACCGAGTGTTTGTTTCCCTTGAAATGGCAAAGAAAACGTTTTTCTTATTTCTGGATTTTAACAGAGCACTTGCATAGGCATGTAAAAGGGTCATCACCCTTTTGTCCATGTTATACCTGAATTTTCATACGGTTTGAATTTAAGACGGTATATTACCCTAAGGCAAAGCGAAGATCATTGCATTTCGCCTTCTTTTACCTTTCTGTTGAACTTCTTAAACGTTTTGTAGACGTTGTGTCCGAGTCACTGTGCATTTGAAACAGTACGAACAGGTGTCATAAAACGTGCCGAATTGCTCTATTAGGTCCATTTGATTGCACGTGTTCACGCACTAATTTCTAAAACACCATATTCCCTATTTTCTGGGAAAACACATTCTTAAATAACGCCTATACAATTATTTCGGGGAATAGCAGAACAACTCTTTAAACAATATTTTTCTGCAATGCGCTGTACTGATCAATCATGAGCAACAGTTTTGCACCCCCCAACAGGTGCAAATTTTTTGGTGAGCATTATTGCTTACTAAATAAGAATGCTCTTTCCGATTTCCTAGAAGTTAGTTTTAGTTGTGGATACGATTCGGAAATACAAGTGTGGTGTGCATTCGTGTTCAAAATGAACTTTTCAAAAAACAAAGTTAACTGTGCTGTTGCGCATTGTTCCAATATAGGAACAAAAACCGTTGGAATTATGTATCATAGATTTCCTAAAAATGATAAACTTCGCTGTAAACGGAGTGATAAATTCAACACTGATAATGCTCGAGCCTGCTTATTACATTTTCGGCCTGAGGACTATGAACGGGACTTAAAAAATGAATTAATACTTGCTTACCTCTACGGAAAATTTTACATGGTGATGCAGTGCTGTATTTGTTGATTCCGAACTAGCATGGTGTCTGTCTCCCGGGTTCGAGTACAAATAACAGCAACAATACCAGCGAAATTAATCAAAAGGTATGTCATCTCAAAACTTTGTTTTATTTGTGCATGTTTACTGAAAGTAATATAACAATGTTGACTTTATATTATTCAGCATATTGGATTAAGCGTAATTTGATTATCAGTGATAGGAAAAATATGAGACTATGGATGCATGACTTCATGACATTGCTAAAGGACTTTCAGCACCAAACGAATATGAGGAGGCAATATTGTTAGAAGATATGAGCATAAAGGAAAATTTTGAAAATGAAGATTTCAACATGGACTGTAAAATATCTTGCGGTTATATTGCATACAAATGTCGGTCCTTTGATACCGCATTGGGAAGCAAAGACAGTGACTGTAATTTACCAACGCAAGTGCCGCAGGACTGGATTACAGTTATTTCCAGGGGGGAATTGTTCGACCTACCGAACAGTGGTGCCAAAAAGTGAAGGAGTTCGAAGTTATATTTGCGCGATTCCATGAATTTCATATTTCAAAATGTGTTAGAGTGATGAAAACACTTAGTGACACAATTTGCTCTAAATTACCTGAACTAGACGAAAGAATTATTTCTCTATGCGTCAGGACCCGCACATTTACTGCTTTTGAATAAAAATTTAAAAGCTGCAACCATGGAAAAAAGAAATACGAGGAAATGTCAGCGGTGACTGACATCTACTACTTCTACAACAACAGCATGTCCAGCCACTTTTAAATGTAAGCATACCTTTAAGATTAAACAAAGAATAATTTGTTGCTTTTTATTTTAGTAATAGTTTTTGTGGTGGTGTTGATAAAATTGGTTTTTAATTAGTAGAATGTGTTGACGAAAGTTTCCAACGCATTTTCGTTAAAGTATCTTTTATAAAATATGTCACTGCATTATGTTACACTTCCTTGATTACTGCTTAACCGTTTACACACTGGGTATACCAGTCCTGGCCTTAAATTATACATGTTAAATCGGGTTTAAGGCGTTCACTTTCAATTGTTATCTAAAGAGCGCGCATGCTCAACATTCCACGTGACGTCACAGGTGCGCAGCCAATGAGAGCGAAATGGCCGGAGTAGCCTACCTTCCCTATACTCGAGTTATCTTGTGTATACTTACGTTTGTCTCGTTTTCCACTTTAAGAAATTCCTGTTCATGTTGTGATGTAGCTTTGGGCTCTCTCATCTCGTGGAAGGCGCCGAACGACCGACTCACAGATTGCTGGTTGAAGAGATAAGCAGAGAAAAGGGGAGGAGGAGCGCTCTTCCACCAAGGTAAATTCCAGAACCGCTGTTGCATATAACGGGGTTCTTCTGGAGGCTTCCTTCTCCTTCTCACGAAGCTTCCAAAAACTCTCAAAGTTATATATAAGTAAGCATGCTAGCGAGTGAGGGTGAGTGCTTTTCTGATGGGACATAAACTGCTGGTAACTTATTGCGTTCTACGAGTGAGGTTGTGACGACAGTTGTGACCAACATTGAGTGCAGCTACTGCAAACGATTAGAGTGCTTTTGTGTTCGACGTCCCAGCAAGTGAAACGGAAGGAAGAAGAGTCTGCTACGCGCGTTATATTGCGCCGCTACATAGTGAGGAAAAGTGAAGTGACACTGCAAACTGAACAGTCACAACATACTTCAGAAATTAAACACTGAAATATACTGAAGATGCATACCAATATATCATATGCGAGCGGTGATGCCACTTTAGTGCTTCCTATTTGTTATCTTTAAATAAGCACCAACTTCAAGTTTTTTAATCTCAAAATTCATTCTGCATAACATTCTCAGCATAACATTTTCCTACTATTTTAATTTTTAGATTATACACAACACTGTTAGGGTAATTTCATTCAGGTCACTTACATAAACGTTCCTACATGCATATAATATTATGTTTTCAAATGTGTATGAAAATTCGTGTTAGTTTCCCTATTAATTTTGTTGTTACCTATTGTGAAAGCTAGCACATTAATTCCAAATTTACTCAAAGCTTTAATCATAGCGAGAATCTATTCATACCATTTTTGTGCTGTTAATTTTTTACTGGACGCAGTTCTACAGCTACTTTTTTCCTGGATTTTAAAGATGCTTTCATAAACGTTTGCCCTGTTATTGCTCTTGTGTATGTGAAAATGAATGTTAACCATTTACAAGAATTTTTTTATTTCACGTATGTTCCCATCAGCAACAGATTCACTACTTTTTCATTGTCACTGAACATTTATTTTAAATGCATATTTCAAATACACAAAATGTTAATTACTATCAGGACTAAACGTTTGGAAAGTTATCTGAGGTAATCAGAATGGGATAAAGAAGATACACAGGAATCACGTATCTGTTTGTAAGCTGTTGGATGAGAAAAACTAACTGATCAAGTCCATAACAGGGTATCGGTTGTATATTGCATAGACGTTTGATTAAGCAGCCTTACCTGCTCTTCGGAGAATTTAGTTTTAAGATATTCTGTGGAATCTTCATTCATTTCCTCGCAACATTCTTTTAAAATGTTGACGGCCTGAAGTAGTTTGTACAGTTTCGGCTGCGTATGCATTCAAATGACTTTAGAGAGCATCAAATTTGGACCATTTATGCAAGAAAATTTCTTTACTAAGCATCCTTTTGAACTAATGATTAGGCATTATAACCTTACTCTGCAAAACCTTAGTAATAAAATTCAAGTTAATTTACAATGAAGCCACAATTGTGCTTTATGGCATGAAATTTTGCTTTTAAAAATTGCTACGCTGCCAGTGGCCACTTTAGATTGCTCAGAAGCCTAAGTTCCTTTCTCCTGGTAATTGCACATTTGTCCGCAAAGCGCAGTTCGGTCTCTCTCCCGTGTCCATGGATGAGTCGGGCTAGCGTGTGGCTGAAGTCCGTCAGCCAGTCTGTGCTAAATTTTAATAAAATATAATTAATTTTCAGCATATTGTTGAAAACCGCGTCGTTCTACGACCAAGCGTTTTCATTCTGGAAGCACTTTTACGTTTAACGTTCACCTCGTGTTGACGTCATTAAGACTGGGATCACGCCACGCTACTCATTGTCACTTGCATTAGTTAGCCTTGCGTTGCATTTAATTCCTTTAGTGATTGTGCGACAGCTATCCATTCCTAGTGCTCTGTGTGGTGTAAGTTCAAGAATCCCTGCGTACCATCACAGGGTATGGTTATGCAACTAATTTCGGTGTAAACGGAAATTTTGGTTATCAAGTTATTACTCATTCTGTGATAGAGAAATTAAACAACCCTAGACTGAAAGGTCATTTTGTGCCTTCGAAATTTTTAGAAGGGCTAGAAGAGCTCCCCATAAGCAAACCCAAATGTTCTTAAAAGAAAGAAACTCAGTTTTCTTAAAGAAAGCAAGTGCTGCAGTTAATTCAGTAAGCAATTCTCAGCAAGAATGTGAAGCTATACTAATTTCTGAGTCTTTGCAGTCTGATTGAAGATAGATGCTGAAATACAGTGAAAGTTAGGAACGAAGTGTTTGGTGCTATAAATGGCGTTAATCTGAATCAAAGTTTGACTGATGAGGAAGGCGAATCTTCAGCTGTTAATGATGAAGATTATAAACCGAATGCATATTTGAGGGAATCAGTGAGGATGGAGAAAAAGATGAAGTTATGTGTAAATACACTCCTTGCGCCATTCAGTATATATCACACATGTGTGGGCCTTTCACTGAAAGTAAATCTAACACAAGAGGGGCATTAATGCAAATTATATCTCATTGTCTGAATGAGCACACTTATGAGTGGTGCGCTGGAGGCGAAAGTGAAGTTCGAAAAGTAATGTGTGCATAGCTTCAGCAATGTATCTTTGCGGAATGACGTTTACCTGTTTCTTGCTATTCTTAAAAGCAATATACCATTATATTTTTCTGAGTCATATTTTTATAGACTTGTTAAAAATTTGTCCCACCTTCTGTACACAAAGCCTGGTTAAAAGAAAAACGAAGCAGTTTTGTAATTTCCACGAATAATTCAAATTTATGTTATGTGGTGATGGGCAGTATGACTCCCCCGAAATTCCTACTAAACATGTTACATCTTCTATACTGAATTTGGCAACAAATAAAATATTAGACCTCAAATTGTAAGAGAGGAACTGTAACTGGCAATATTGAGAAAGCATCTTGCGAAAATATACTGATTTCTATGAATAAATAGAATGCCCATAAAATTCCCCCCTAACAATTTGACATATGGATATCAGAGCTTTGATGAAACAGAAAATTCTACATACACACCATGAATTTGATGCATGACATCTTACTAAATTCTCTATGAAAATGTTTAATAAGATTCCAGAATCATTGGTCCTTCAGGAATGGAAGCTTTCTATTTATAACCATCGTGGTGCGCATCCGCTACTTGTGAAAGTGATAGTGTACTCCGAAAGAAAAACTTTACGCAATTCTAATTCACATTACTAATGTCCATAATTGGATACGTTTCGATAAATTTGATTCATATGCTCATAATGTGTTGAGTGAAGAAAAACTTGAAAACACGTCCTGGATATGTAAGATTCCACAGAATAAATGTCTTATGCACTATCATAAAAATGTAAGACTTTTTAAGTTATATTACGCATATCAATTATTTTCACCATACAGGAAGCCTTAAATCTTATCACAATGATCGCTTGAAATATGTTCCAAAACGAACACATTTTTTATTTCCAGGCCTGTATGTCAAATTAGTGATAGCTGCTGTAGATCATAATTTTCACCAAGAGAAAAAAATAGTTGACAGTTTCGCAGAATACTCTAAAACGGCTGAAGAATGGTGTATAAAAAGATTATGAAAAAAGCGAGTGGAGGCAAGAACCTGTATCACAAATGGTGGATTAAGTAAATGAACACAAGTTTCAATACGAGTATGTTGTACCAGACGTTACTGACCGTAGTGACATATCCCGTAATATTATCTCACTCCATAAAATTAAACCTAATGAGCAGGAAATGGAAGGACAGTACTTCTCTCGGTTTTGATTACCGTTGTGAGAAAACCGCCAAGGAAAAAAGAATAAAATATGTAAATAATGATACGAGTTCAAAGAAGTGAAATCTTAAAGCATGGATATTTATTGCACTGCAATGACTACACATTCCTGTTGAAGCGTGAACGCTATGAATGGTCAGCTGTTCCGGCAGGAGATACCTGCTTCAAGAATGTTGGCTAGCCGTATGACGTCATAACAGGCGCCGCTGGTGTACAAAGTACCTTGCATATCCTGAACGGTAAGTCGTACATTTTTACGGTTTTCACCATTATTATGCACAATCCAGGATCTTGTCGAATATTAAATAAAACAGATACGAATGTTTAGTTCAGTCCTCCTTTAATATCCCCTTTTTTTCTGGAAGTTGCCAATATTATACTCGAAGTAAATTAATCTATGATTACTGGTAGTTGAATCTTGACTCACCTTGCAGTTCAAATCTGTTTTGTCTGATTTTAAATACGCGGGGTAATGTCTATGTTAGATTTTCAAAGGTTGCTGGATTATTTGGTCGGTTTTTTTAAACCATTAAATTCAACCACTATCACTTCTTCCAGTTTCTCCTCTGTTTTATCTTTGTTGTTATTAAGCCATCAATCCGATTTGGCATTGGCATCAAATGTACCTATGTGTAATTTCCAAATCTTTAACTTTTTTGATTAGGCTAATTTTCTTTTAATGGGGCTCAATGGGATGGCTAATTTGTAAGTAGTGAATTGCCAAAATAAGTTTCCTACACTCACAGTTGACTTCGATGCAATTAGTGATTGTTTCATGTTCACTATCTGTAGGTTGGGATTATTTCTAATTATTGCTGCCATTGGTTCCTCCCCATTAATAATCACTCTGGTCATTAACGGTACTTCCAGCTCTTTTTCCTTTCACTGAATTTGGTTCTTGAATACATAATATATCCAGATTAAAATCTTCAGAAACGTTTTCCAACTCGAAAATAACCAGTTTGCTCCTTTGAGCATTAATCTGCACTATTTTTTGTTATTATTTTATCACATTCTTCGTTGTCGTCCATTGTCTAAAAAACACATATCCTCTATTTCCGAGTAAATGGTGTTTTGTTCGGTTCTTAACCCATGCTCAATTAATTTCTTGGATGGTTTATGTACTCGAATAATGTTTATTATTATTATTATTATTATTATTATTATTATTATTATTATTATTATTATTATTATTATTATTATAAGCCTTTATTGATCTGGGTTTATATTTAGATTTAAGTGTATCCTTTTACTTGTATTTAACATTTCTCCCAAATTGTTGTACAAAAGATCCAATAATGTTGTCTTTGTTGGGGTAGACCTTGGTAGCCTCCTGGGTATTTTGTTTTCAAACAGTATGATTATTTCTGAAAGGAATATTTAAGAAATAATGGCAGATATTTGGAAATATATGTGCTCTGGATGTGGAAATTTCGAGATAATCTGCATAAGTGTACATAATTTGAATGTAGCAATCCGATCAACTTTGGTTGCTTTTAAATGCGATTCGCCCGTATTATAAAATAAAGTGTTTATACACCTCGTCTTAATCTAAAGTATTTGTATTTGTATTTATTTTGTCCTTTAGGTACAACAAACGCTTCTCGGACACGTCAGTATAAGTATTTACGATAATTTTACACATATGTACAGGAATAATAGTTAAAAACCTAAATACAATAAGTAATAATCAATTATATTTAATGTGTCAAGTTATTAAGAGCTAGTAATTCATTTTATATTAAAAAAATAGACTAACAAGTAATAACTCAATAACTAACATTTGTACAACACTCTATATACTCATTTACAAAATAAAATGTATGCAATAGTGGGAAAGACTTTAGTTGTTTTTTTAAAATGATGAATCTTAGTAATTTCTTTAATATTCTGGGGCAATATGTTAAATAATTTAATACTCATGTTTTTACATTATTTTTAACTATATAGGTACTACAGAACTGAATATGCAGAACATTCCTTGTCCAGTGTTATATTGATTGAGATTTTTATTTGTTTCAAGGTCATTATAATTTTTTTTAATATGGGTTAATGTCTCCAATATAAATACACCAGCAAGAGGCAATATTTTTAACTCTTTAAAGAGAGCTCTGCAGAAAAACCGACTGTTCTTATTACTTATTACTCTAATTGCCCTTTTCTGCAGTTTAAATATTTGCTCACTTTCATAAGATGTTCCCCAAAAGATTATGCCATAGTGCAGAAGGCTGTAGAAATTTGCATAATAAAAATTTCTTCGGATATTTAAGTTTACTTCTTTTTTAATGGATATTAATAAGCAAAATGCTGAACTCAATTAAGAAGCTAACTTTGCAATATGGTTCTTTCATTTTAAATTCGCGTTTATAATAATTCCCAAAAGTTTTGTGTCTTTCTCATATTTAATGTTGATGTTGTCATAATGAATGTGCGGTGCAAGACGTGCTTTATTTTGATAGGTATGAAAGGATATAGCAGTAGTTTTACCTTCATTTATCATTAGCTTGAAACCAAGTATGTAATTCAGCAATTACCTGATTTACCGTTGTTTGTAAACTCTGTTGCATTATATCCTTTATCGGCACATTTGTATCATCTGAAAAAAACAATCACATCTGCTAATTTAGCAGATGATGGCATATCGTTTATATAAACTAAAAATAATAAGGTTCCAAGGGTTGAGCCTTGTGGCACTCCTATTTTAATTTCGCTGTGCTTTGACCTATACCTGCTTAATTTATTTCCTTTGACGAAATACAATTCTACAATTTGCTTTCTCTTTGTTAGATATGATTTTATCACATCATTGACTTTTCCACGAAATCCATATTTTTCTAAGCTTGATAACAATATATTATGGTCAAAAGCATCATAAGCCTTAGATAAATCCAAGAAGACACCAATACTTGAAGGTTTTCTATCGATCGACTCATCTACTAGGCCTAACAAATGATATATTGCTAATTATATTGACCAATTTTGTCTATAAACAAACTGTGCATCTGACAGTATATTATGTTTAGACAGAAAACAGACTATATGCTACATATTCATCTCTCAAAAATCTTTGTGAAGATTGATAATAATGAAATAGGTCTATAATTTTCCATATCTAAGCACCTTTCTTAAACAAAGGTCTAACTCTAACAATTTTTATCTTTTGAGGAAATGTTCCTGATTCCATTGATAAATCGTAGATATTTGCTAATGGATTCTTTATATTTTCAATGGATTAAACAATCTGGAATATCATCCACTCCCGATGACTATTTATTTTTCATTCCTCTCACTACTTTTATTATTTCTATTTCTGTGATCGAATCTAAAAACATAGTACTATTTCCTCTTTGTATATTATCAGTTGCATTCACATGATTTGTAATTTCTGTATTAGCTTGAATTAGTTTACTTGCTATTTCTGACAAATGTACATTAAAGGTGTCTATAATTAATTGGGGCTCTGTTACTTTCCCGTTTATACTTTTTATTTCCAGTATTTGCTCTTTGTTTGCTCAGCCCTATCTTTATTATTGGGCCTTGCTAAATTTTTATTTTCCATTTTCTTTGCCTGCCTTATAACTTGTCTGTATATACTTTTGTGTTGATTCATATATTCTTGTTTGACTAATTCTTGTTTTTGAAGAGCATTTAGTAATCGTAGTTTCCTGCTTGATATGATTATTCCTTGAGTTATCCAACTTCTTTTATTATATTGCCTAAGACCCTTATTTCTTAATGGGAAGGCTACGTTAAACCAATAAATAGATACTTTGAAAAGAGTTAAACCTACTATCTACATCAATTTCTTGATATAAACTTTCCCATTTTTCAGTTTTCAATAAATTCCTAAAATTAATAATATCCTCCTCTCTAAATCCTTGTTTTAGAACTTGGAGATTTCTAATTTGTATTGCTTTATATTTTTTTGTTTTAGTATTTGTGCATAATGATCCGAAAACCCTGTGTCAATTACTTTTGCTGGGCCCTTCAATGTTGCTTCTACAATTATGACGTCTAATAAAGATGACTTTTCTTGGTAATTCTGGTGACCGTAATTACTGCATTTATAAGCCCATATAAAGTTAACAGATTCTGTAGTCTGATCAAATTCTCATTATTTGGCAAAAAAACCAATATTCCAATCCCCACATAGTACGAGTAATTTCTTTTTCGTTACATAGAACTCCATTACCCTCTCTAGTTTTCCTAAAAGTATATCAAAATCTCCATCTGGGGATCTATAAATATATGCAATTATTACATTTTTACTCAGTATTTCGGTTATTGACAATTCAAAATGTTTATCCTCTCTTAAGGAGTCAAATATATTAATGTTTTTGTTTTTATATGCGTTCGCACAAATATGCACGATTCCTCACATTGGTATCTTAACGTAGAGTATGCACTAACTAACTTGAAATGATTGATACTGCATCATTGTATTTGTAATTCTAATAACCAGTGTTCAGTGATACACAATAAATCAACATACGCAAGATCTCCATTTAACATTACTTCAAATTCTAGTAAATTATTACACAAACTTTGCACGTTTTGGTGAAATATACATAATCTACCTGCCATCGGGTATTTTCTACTACTGCATACCTTGGATTTCACAGCACTTTGATGACCTCTGTCCATAAAAAATGATCATCTCTTGTTGGTGGTTTACGTATTATTTTCTCTGGGCGTTTATTTTCAGGTCCTAAAACTTGCATATCAATCCTCTCGCCCTCTACGTCTATATTATGCCTCTTGCCTTCCACGTCTATTTCGATTATTTCTTCTTTTACATTTCCTTCCTGATTCTCTTCTTTCCAACTTACTGCTATTGGTGCATGCTGATCCATATCTACCCTTAACATTTCACGATCCGTTTTGCAATTCCCTTATTAATCTTTCTTTTCACGATATTGTTCAAGTGAAGCCCGTGTCTTGTAAAATCACTTATTTCCAACACTATATCCATTACTTTTACATAACTGTATTTGCTCACATATTTATTCAATTGTCTATTGAAGATCTGCACTTCCTTATTAACACATGAATATTCAGGTAAATCATATCGTTTTGGGGCAGCCATAATTATAACATTTGCAGGTATGTATGTATGTATGTATGTATGTATGTATGTATGTATGTATGTATGTATGTATGTATGTATGTATGTATGTATGTATGTACGTACGTACGTACGTATGTATATATGTATGTATTTCCATAATGCTATACAAAAGTCTTACAATTTTTTATACATTACCTTGAGTTGCTATTTTTTTCCCTTAGTCCATCATGCATTTTAACACCGTGGTTATTTATACATGGTAGGTCATAACAAATTCATATACATTTGTATTCTTCTTTTGCTCTGCAAAGTTCATGATATGTTTTAATTCTACCTTGGTGTCGTTCCTTACCACGTCGTTTGTTCCTCCCCATACAATTACCACATCAGTCTTCTTCATTTCTTGAATTTCTTTATTTGCTATTTCGGTTACTATTTCTAGACCCACTCAGGATCTAACATAACCGCATACCTCAGCATCCTCTACCAGGATGTCTGCTAGCTCAGCTGCCGAGCCTCTCGCATGATTGTCCCTTATTACTATTATGTTATGCCTCTTCTTCTTCCTTCTGTTTTCATGCATTTCACTAGTGTTAGTTTGTTGATTAATCACCTCACCTGTTGTATCTTCTTCACTTTCTTCTACTAAACACGCAAATCTATTATAAGTTGCAATGGGATTTTGAGTTTTAGTTGTGGTGGAATAATTACCTTTTACTACTTTAATCCACTTGTCGTGTGTTATATTTACATAGCATTCCGTTTCAGCTGACTTCTCATTTTGTATGGCACGAATTATCTCCCACACGGATTTTAATTCTGAGATTACTTCCTGGAGTTTTCTCTCCAATTCTACACAAAAAACACTCAACGCTAGTTCCTCCTTGCTTTGTATTACAATTTGCACAGGAACTACTAACACTCTGAATTGGCAACAGCTCTGAATTCTTGAACAATTTCTCCTTATAAATGCTTTTTTTTATTGATTGTAGTAATTCCTTCGGATGCATTGTAATATTATGGGATTTCAGTTCCATCTATGACATCCAGAACTGTAAATATGATTCATTCTCCATTTTTTGGGTAATTTCCGAATAAAGTGTCTCAAAGCAGCGACCAAGGTTTGCTTTTCTTCTAACCCACTTAATTGTAGTTTTGTCACAAAGTCAGTATCAACTCCTTGGATGTTGGGTTCAGAAGACTATTAGGACTAGCCTCATTCCACACTTTGTACTTTTGGTTTGCCTCTCTGTTTGTCTCCCTTACCATGAGAGAATTTCAACTTCTGGGGCAATTATGAGCTTTAGAGCATGTTTCATTGAAGCAGGTGTTTGTCCCTTATGAACCAGTTCATCTTAATCAATATTATGAGACGAGATTTAGTTGCCAAGAAGGAGACTCTTTGTATGTAAGCATTTCAATTTTATTCCGGTGAAATTATCTTGTAACATAACAGTATCAGCTGCTCCATCTTTACTTCTGCAGCATTTTTTTGCAAGACGAAAACATATATTTCAAACAGCACGTATTTCGTATTTTAGACCTTGCGATGTTCAAAACATGCACTGCCATTTCATCTGCTTCTAGTGTCTGGGAGGAGCATTGCTCACTAGCAATTACAAACTGCCGCGTTGGCGTCAAAAATTGCAATGAAACAGGTTCCTGCGCAAAGCCAATTCTCGCCGAAAGAGGTGCTCAACTACTCCATAAACTTATGGCAGACAGCCGTTATGATAATGAAGTACTTCCGACTTCTTTCAAATGATTTTTATATATTTCATGTTCACGATGCTGTATAGCAATTAGGAGGTCTTTTGTTCATCCTATATTCCAATTAAACACAAGATAAATGGTTGACACTTCTGTTGTTATAGAGCGCTACGTAAATATTAAATACACAAGGGCCGGTTTCACCAACCGATGTTAAAAATACTCTAACATCTTGTTTGTTAACAACCTGTTCAAATTTTAACATAAGGTTAAAACTTGAGCGTTTCATCAAGCTTTTACCACAAATTGTTAGCTAACATTATGTTAACGTCAAAGACAACTGCGAACGCTAGCTTTCGAGAAGGCGGTGGCCGAGCTAAACTGCTTCTGAACGTACCCCGATGCACTTTTGTCTACGTATCGCCGCGCTCACTGTGTCAGTAACCGACAACTATTTACATTCATGCAGGACCGTCTAGAATGAACGGACCTGACACTGGGTTCGAGATTGAGAAAAATGGCGGCGGTAGTTGGTGGTGATCCCTGAGGTGTTTACACTCGGCAACTGCTGTATTGTGTTTCCGATGCCTGTGATTTATAGTATTTTAGTAACTGCGGCAGTTTGTAATCACATTAGCGAAGCAATAGTGTTTGAAAACCTTTATTTGAGCAATTTGGGAAACGGGAATAATCCCAGTCATTCGTTTTCACTGCCTTGTGCTTTCCAAGTGTTATTTATGTTTACTAATATATTACATGTAGGTTATGGCTACATTAAATGTATAATTATAATTTTTTTAATTTACCTACTTGAGAATATGGTTTGTGTCACGGTTACTGTGGTGAAATAAAGAAATTGTTACAGTTTGGACGTATTGGTTGTAAATATACTTAACCTAAAACATTACAACGCCATTATGTTTCCGGATGTAAATCGAACTTTGATTATAATGAATAGAGGTGCAAATAATTGTGATAAATATCTTAAAATATGCTATATACAGTGTTAATTTGAGTTATAAAATATATTAAATTATGTATATTTGTGAGATACAATAAAACAATTATAAGTATTTGAGAGTGTATCTATGTGTATAATGAGTTCCAGTTATTCTCATATACCGGAGTATTGCCATTCATATTTCCAAAAGATAAAGATTTAAAACAAAACGGTTAATATTCATAATTCGTAAACACTTTACGCCTTCGAAGGATTCGCCTGTATGCATGCATCGTTGTTTCCGACCTAGTTATAAGAAAGGATAAATTCCGTTACGGTGGTTCTTATATAACGGTTCCAAGAAAGTGGTTAAACTGCAGAATGGTGCATTTCTGACAGTTTGTTTTAATTCAGCCATCGTATTTATGCTGTTACGTTGTTGCATGCAATACTGTAGATTGCATGAATGTTGTTTTGCAATGCTGTTTAAGGTTATGTATTTCATATATTTCACTTGCAGTGCTGGTTTAAGACTACTTATTTGTTATATTTCAGTCTGTTGGTGTGGACTCTCTGCAAAAACTAGTAAAGGATGCTATAAGTCGCTAAGTGGTATAGTTTTGAATAATTATTGCAAACTTATAAATGAAAAGCGTTCAGTGAAAGCAAAAGTAACTAAAACTTCTAAATTTAATAGCTAATTGCTGTAAACAACGCCATTTCGTGCCATCCAGTGTATATTTTGTGCATATAATATTGTGTATGTACAGTGTGATTAACAGTGTAAATAGTGACACGTAATTTTGAGTGAACTCAATCAGTGTCAACCTCAATATCAACAGTTCTGTTTCATGCAAGTATTACAGTGTTTGCAATTTATAAAAACTATGTCCTTTGTATTTTAAATAAGTAGCTGTAGTTTAGAAATGCTGTTAAGTTATAGCATACAAAACTGTAGACTGCATGAATGTTGTTCGAGGTTACATATTTCATTTAATGTTAAAATGCATTTAGTTTACTTAAAAGACAGCGTTTCTGTGCACAAAAGCATATATCTACAGAAAAGACATGTCACTGCACCACATTAATTGTATTTTACTGTGGAGAAGTCATAACTTGTAGACAAGAACTGATTACGACATTTCCCAAATTCCCGCCATATATGGCCGCCATTTTGAATGTCAGTGTAAGGTCCGGTATCCAGAGGGTCCTGATTCATGGCAATGGCCATGTGATGTTCCCTGTTGTTGGAAGTTAGAATCACAATCTCAACTGAAATAAATGTTTCACTGTTTAAGAGGCGTTAATTAACATCTAGTTAATAAGTATAGACGTATTGTTAAGTGCGAAAAAGCCGACGACCTTACATTAAAGGATAAGATTGCAGCCTGGGACAAAATCCACGAGTAATTTCATTGGAAAAAAATACTGTTTGCTTCTTGAAGTAATTGCTTTGGAAACCTTCCGGATAAACCCACAAACGGTAGCTTTGGAAATTCCAACTTTATCACAAGCAAATGAAAAATTTTAGTAGCATAAAATTTAAGTACCTAATTTAGCATAGGAGAAAGAGGCATGCTTCTGTTGGTAGTATTCTAACCTCTCGTATTTCCCATAAAGCCATGCTCATGGCCCCTTGGACAGTCTATATTTCTTTAAAAATTCCTGTTTTTGCAGCGTTTCAAATTTATTTTGACGTAGACTGCTCTTCTATTAGGAATGACATTCAAAAATGCCAATTGTAGCAAACTCGCATCAACAGCTTGGTTTGCCGCAGCCATTTTCCAATTTCTGACATTTGTTAAAAGCCTTAACACAGGGGTATGGGGATGTTAACTTATCACGGACTTTAACACATTGTTAAAGTTAACATTTTTGATGAAACAGAATTTGTGTTAACTTCAATGTTAAATCAGTTTAACGTTGTCTTAAAATTTAGCATCTGTTGGGGAAACCGGCCCTTAGTGTATAATTAAATAAACAATGCTTACTGTTGTGTACCTTACAGCAATTCAAAGAAGGCGAAAGAATGTAGCCGGTCATTTATGTTTTTCCCGAAAGTCTATGAACTAAAAGAGAAATTACACAGCCATTTGTGAACTAACAGCTAGAAGTCTTATTTTTCTTTCAATCAAGGAAGGATTAGTATGTAGTTCAGTCCTTCAATCAGTTCAAGACAAAGCTTTCAATGTATCGCATTTTTATTGCTGTATGTTACGTTAGAATTAGGAGTTGTTAGCAACGTTTTGACATCTACCTGTAACTTAATATTTGTTCCATTGTTAATCACTACGGTCGGAATTTTCGAATACGTTAATAATGATGAAATGACTCCGTTATAGCCCAATTTCTACATAATTCATTGTTAATTCCGCAATATTTACAAGCTACCTTAACCTCCAAACATGTCAATGTTGGTCCATAACGGTAAAAAGAACTTTCGAAGATATTTTGTTTTAAAACTATTACTAATCCTAAACCAACATAAATATAACCTGGTTTCTTTCCAAGTTTGTAGTGCAGCTACATTTTGTTATTAATAAATCCTTTTCACAATTGTTGTTTATTCTGCGACGCCGCAACCAGCTCACACCAGAAATCCTCGTCGTGGTCTATGGATCTATAGATAATAACTGGAGAGGGGCTGTGTGATTCACAGGCAACAGATGTGTTCCAAGGATCTAGAGTTTCATTTCACATTTTCTGTGGAAACGGTACACGGATAATGACGTATGATGAGTAGCTGTATGTAGGAGAGATTGAATATCCCATGTGCCAGTACTTATGCGGGAGCTGATGGAAAAATAAAGAATGGAATTGTGGGGTGAGTTGTGTGAGTATCGAAAGAAAGGATGTGTTGCGTCTCCGAACTGTCCCGCAGAGTGGTGTAGCACGTTTTCCGATTTTATGGAGATAGGTCAGGGTTGGGGCCACCCCTAGAAGAGGTTTACTGTCTATTGAGATGGCACCTGGTGGCAGCGAGCCTAACAAAATCCAAAGTTTAAAAGGAGACTGCCTCGAGGGTGTTTGGTGGCTCAGCTGTCGCTGAATGTCTGAGATCGGAATGCCCGAGGAAGATGAAGAGGGGATCCATGAGTGGCCGTTTTTGCTACCCTGTTTTGACAATTGCGCAAAATACACCAATAGTAGTGAACATATCTTTTTGGTATAATCGAGCGATCCTAGCGGCAATGCGTGTAAACGTTCAGGGACCACCAGGGTCCTATTTCTTAAACGTTTACCGCGGTAAATATCGCTCTAACGTCAGTAACTACCACTGTAATTTACCATTGTCTGTTTCATACAACTGCGGTGGTAGCCATAACCTTACTGCAGTAAACTGATTTTTACTGTGGTAATTTACCCGGTAAATTGAGAATTGTTTCATAGAATTAGTGTTCTAAGATTTATAGCGGTATAATAGCTGTCAATTCTACCAGCTTCCTTATCTGGGTAAATATGTAGTTATTTAATTGTGTTGCAATTTAGCAGTTTACCGAATATGTTCTCAAGCGAATCCAGTGATGAAAATTAATAACTTCTTCCTGTGTACTACAGAAGACGGAGGATTTTTAGAAAGAGGTTAGAATATGGTATAATTTCATACCGTACTGGAAAATTTTGATCCTTCTTGGTTTCTGACACTAAAAGAAACAAGGTGTATTATCTTCGAAGGAACAACTTCAAACGACTCTTCACTGGTTCGGAACAGGAGCTTAGCACCACGCTATCGGAGATGTGCATGGTGTTTCAAAGGCAACAGTCTGTCGTGTTATTTGAAAAGTTGTAAATGGAATAAATAGCATACGTTTTGCCAACGTGTTAAGCGATCAAATAATGCAAACGACATAGCACATACATTTTTTAAGTTGCTGCGATGCCACTAGTGTGCGAGATATTAGATGGTACATTAATTAACATAGATGCACTAAGTAAACATGAAGCGGCCAATGTTTACCGGCATGGGCTGCATTCAATTAACGTAATGTTAGTTTATGGTCAAGATCTTACATTTTATTTTGTAAATTCAAATAGCATAGGCAGCATTAATCATTCAAGGGTTGTTAAAATAGTAGTTTATACAGAAGAACGGAACAAAGCTGGATACCTGTGCCAGATGGAGTTCTGCTTGGAGACTCAATATATCCACTAAAGACACGGCTAATATGTCCACTGTTAAGAAATCCCGAGGATCCAAACCCAACAACGTTTTTGTCGAGCCCATAAAAGAACAAGGACAATTATTGAGAAAGCTATTGGCATTTTAAAGAAAAACTTCCTTTCTTAACTTACTTGAGAATTGATCCTGTATATGTATGTAGTGTCGCTAAATGCTATGTAACATTCTGCAACCTGTCAAAGAAAATAATGAATTATATCATCGACGAAAGGGACAACATAGAAGAAATAGGAGAGGAGCATGAGGAAGAAGAGAATGAGGATGCAAATTAAAAGCTACAGTAGTTTTACAACTGTAAGTAAACATTTTGGATTTTTAATACGATAACTTCACTTCAATTTTGTGTACAAAGTATGTTAAGATATTCTTCTTCTCTATGCTTTCCTAATTTACTTTCCAATTCTACAACATCAAGCGCTAATTTATAGTTCTGTAGTTCTACATTTCTAACTTGAATTTCTTTTTCTCTTCATATCTTTGGTATCATCCGATGCTGTGTATTCGCTAGCTGTCACAACTACCCTCTTGCTTTTCTTTTACAGGACTGGGATATCAGCCACATTACAGTCACTAGACGCAATGCTGGTAGTGATACTGGAACAATTTTTGGGATTACTAACTTAGGCATCCTCTTCTAAAGAGCCATTTACGCCAAAACCACATTTTATAGCAGATTCTTTCCCAATTATTTCCATCACTATTTCACCGGTTTAATCTATTTTAGCACCAAATTATCCTCCACTGCCAGTACTGTTCAAGTTGTCAATTTTACCTATAAATGAAATTGTTTCTTTTCAATGAGTTTAATTATTTGTTCTAATGGGAGTTAATTAATCATGACCACTTAAAGAAATTATGATCGACTGAATACTTACCACAGTTCTTTTCCTTATATTTCCCCCATGTGTTATATCTTAAAAAAGGTAGTATTTATAATTTTTTATCATCCTAATCGAAAACTATGCGTTTTCCCCCTTAAAATTCATTGTGATAATGTTACTGTATTTTCCAAATCATATATCCTTATTTTCGCGGACTATTTCGAGAAATGAAACTTGCTTTAAACGCCTTACACTTGAAGCCATTTTCAAAGAAGAAAACTTGTTGATAACAAGTGACATTCGCAGTGTACCGTGGTAGAAACTTTACGGCAGTAAAATATGTTTTATGAAACGAAATATTTTACTGCGGTAGAAATCTAACCATCTTCGGCGTAATTTACCACGGCAGTTACTGGCATTTTGTGAAACAGGTCCCAGGAATGTGAATACGTTAGCTTGATATACGGGATAGCGCACGAAAAACTTGCCCGAGTACAGAATGCTCATTGTCGGCCACCAATCGCCACCTATTGTTGCGACTATGTTTTGTCTTGTATTGTCAGTACGAAAGCTGTGAAGACTTGGTTCAGGCGTTTGAAGTAAATATCTCAACGAAATGCATTCTCTTCAAGTAAGAATCGCAATAGTGGGCGCGTACTTGTCTACCGGTTCATTTATGGAAACGCAGGATATTTTTGCAAACAAGTTTCCTGGAGTTTCCATACCAACAAAGAGCAGTATACAGAATTTGGTGAAAACGTTGTGTACTACAGGGTCAGTTGCAAACGCAAAAAAGAATCGAGCCCCGTCCGTTCGTACACCTGCTGTGATCGCGGATTCGAATGATCCAGAGTTGTAAGAAGTCGGCACGTAAATTCTTGCAACAAGCGAACGTTTCGCGTAGGTCTTGTCAGCGTGTTTTACACCATAGAGGTATGAAGCCCTACAAAATGACATGTGTCCAAGAACTGAAGGAGGAGGACAAGGTAAAACGTGTGAATTACTGCACAGGGCTATGTCAAACAATTGAGAGTGGAATGTTGGATCCGCTACTGTATTTCATGAGTGATGAAGGCTCGTTCCATATGATAGGATATATAAACTTCCAGAACACTAGATACTGGTCAACAACGATCCCTATACTATTCATGAGGAACCTCTTCACTATAAAAAAATCGGAGTGTTGTGTGCTGTGTCAGCAAGTCGGTTTGTGGCTTCCACATTTTTTATACAATATAAACACTGGCGTGTATATGCGAATCTTTGAGAAATTTCACGCTCACTTGACTCCCCATGAACACTCGTACGCTGTCTTTCAACAGGATGAAGCGACCTGTCACACTTCACGCGAGTCAATCTCATGAATTCATGAAAGATTCACAGAACAAAGGACTGCCAGCAAAGGATTGTGGCGTCGCGTTAGTCAGACTTAACCACTTGTGACTTTTAACTGTGGGGCAGTCTAAAGGGAAAGGTGTACGAAAATAATCCAAGGACATTAGAATACTTGAAGGACAATATTTGTAATGAAAATTTGAGAAATGATGCAGCAGAGTTGCGCAGAGTGTATAATAACATTTTAGAGCGCGAGTAAAAGTGCATTGAAGCATCAGGAGATCATTTTCAGCACTTAATGTAAAAGACAAGATCGGTTCAGTAAATACAGACCTTTACATTAGCTTATATTTTATTTATTTACTACATATTTATTTATCTATAATTTTTTTTGTGTCTGCTCATGTCAGGCCCGTTTTTCGTGCGCCATCCTGTACCTAGTAAGCAATGGCGAGGAGCGTGTGCTGTTTCCTCGGCCTGAGCTAAGGCCACAGATATATAGGGTACAAAATATCCATTAATCCTGGATAACGTTTCTCTTTTGTCAGCAGTACTGCAATGCCAGCATAGTTTTTGTAGATTAAGATCATTAAACGCAGATTGTGAAACACAAATCCAGCAAGCTGCGTCTGATCCCGCCTAGATAAGAACCCACTGATAGGAGGCAATCTGTAAAAGGAAAGAATAGAGACGGTGACTCCATTGATGCAGCAGTTTCACCAATGCAACTAAAGGAAACAGTGAAAATAAGACCTTGACAACAAGGGATGAAAATTATGTTTGGTGAACTTGTGGCGACAGAAATGCGAAAAATAAAAATTATGCTTTTGTCTACGGCAGAACAAAATTAAATCAACAGCTATTTGCAGCTCAGTTCAGTAATACGCATGCTTCATCAAAACTTGTAAATATGTCACCACCGTTCATTGCGTCAGATGTTCAAATGTATCAAGAAAGGCAAATACAAATACTTTAAACTGCAATGCCACATAACACATTTGATAGCTCCCTGCAATGTGTTCAACAAAAGTAGATTATAAAACATGTAATATGCTTATTCACCCCAGTGTTTCTAACTTTTCTTTCAGTTTGCAACAAATATGCAGTAATTACTTATCTTGATGCAACCTCTCCTTAATAACGTTATAATAGAATCACATCCTTCAGGAACAATTTTCGCTATTTGTTGTTTTGAAACTTTCACCAAATAAATTGGGCTTGCGTAAGAATCTCCAATGGCAAGATGCCGCGGTATCGTCGTGTTATCTTATTTGCTGAGCGCCTGTTATTGTTTTACTATTTTTAATTTTGAGTTCTTTGTCCTCCAGCTAGCTATTATTATCAGTCGAGCAAATGTCTTCAACAGGGTATGTAAACGGAAAGGAGTTCTTACTAAAAGATAACACTGATAAAAGAATTTGTTTTTATACTTTTATTGCCGTCACACTTTATTTATTTCACATAATTACTCTTGATACACGCCCGACTGAAACTGTTATATTTTCGAATGTAACTATAATCACTTATTTGCCGCACATTATTAATTCGAGTATTTCACATTTTTGTAACTAACTTTACGACGCGAGAGATTCTGTAGAATCGCGCGACGTTTAACCCGTGGATGGTTCTGTTGAACTGCGCGACGTTTGCCTTGTGAATGATTCTGTAAAACTGCGCGTTACCCGTTTCTGGCACGGAATTTATGCTCCCTCACCCCGATATGCCTAAACATTACAACAGATCTGCTATTGGTTAATAAAGCGCGCCAACATTAGCGTCTATTTTTATATCCAATCAAAATTACGAACACATATGCTCTAGGGAAAATATTCCCTCCATTTCTAATGAAAAGCGCGCTACTCTGACATCATTTGTTTGTCTCTTCTAATTGATAAACAACTCACCCCCTCGCTCATTGTTATCCGCTCCTATTGTCAGTTTCAGTGAGGTCGTGTAAACTTATTTCCTAACAATGATTATAATTAACAAACATCTCAAATCATTGTCATACAATAATGTTAATTTACACTACAATCACTCTGATATTTACAGTGTTGTGATATAAAATACTGCCTCAAAGAAAACATAAGGTTAAGCCTAACCTCAATTCAGTGATTTGGCTGATCTGAAATTCCTGTCCTTTTTTCTATTTGCTGGTAAAATTATAGCCTGCAAAAAAATGAAATCTCCCGACATTCTTACAAAAGTCTTGAAGTCGAATATATCCTCAACTTTCAGTTCAGGCAAGGCGCTATTTACATTTTCTCTATTGCTTAGAAACGATAACTATTTTTTTTATTTCTGCGCCTCTTTCTGCATGCTCTCATTGTGACCGCAAAGGCTAAATCCTGATAATGAGAATCCATGTGATTATTGATATTAACAAACAGTCATAACCTGTTTACACTTAACGTCACTTGTTAATGTAGTGGAGACGGAATGTTGGTGGAATTCCAATTGCACGTATGACTTAACATGTTTCAGGTTACATTTTAAGGATGTTTATGTTTAGCGTTGTGTGTTGATTGGCCAAGGATCGCTTAACTCTTGCTTGTGCTTCAAGCAGTACCAGTACTGAGTATATTCGGGAGCTAAGACATAGTACATCACCTAACGATTCGGAAAGAAGAAGAATCACCAAGTGAACTTGTTTTACAAGCATTGCTTATTATAGAATATTACAAGCTGGTGTAATCTCGTTCCTGATTGGGTCCCTGGACATATTGGCACTTACTGCCTCCTGGATCGCTCGATCATACCCTAAGGTCGGGAAATTTGCCATTGATGTGCCTTATGGAATTGTCAAAATGAGCATTACCTATTGTAGCTACGTTGTGAAACTTAAAAAGAAATCGAGACTATACTTATATTTTTCTAGGATTACAAATCGTGTTAAGACAAACTACTTTTGTAATTATTAATATTATTATTATTATTATTATTATTCATGTATTTATTTTACGCCGCTTTAAGTGCTTGGTCATGTCACGACGGATCTGTTAGTGGATAACTCTTAGATCGAGGTGTGGCGGACAAATTAG
Source organism: Deroplatys truncata (assembly GCA_030765065.1). NCBI lineage: Eukaryota > Metazoa > Arthropoda > Insecta > Mantodea > Mantidae > Deroplatys > Deroplatys truncata. Next base: position 17,432,731 of record CM060990.1, on the reverse strand, counting down.
CCTTCTAGGTCTCATCCCTGTAACCACACGCTTCCTCACGTGTCCACAGAGACCCTAGCGCAGAGAAACTGGATCTTCTGCTTCGAGCCATGCAGATGGAATTAGGATGCCGTTCATTCTAACTGCCGCTCTCATATAGAGAGGCGGACAGTTAGCCTTCTAGGTCTCATCCCTATAACCATCTGTTTCGTGCCGTGAAGATGGCATTAGCGTGCCGTCCAGTCTAACAGCCGGCTTCACAAAGAAAGGCGGACAGTTAGCCTTCTAAGGCTCATCCCTGTAAACATGCCACCTTGCTTCAGCCAAGCCGAGCCGTGTCCAGGCGAGCGGGGGGCCGGCGAGCGCGCGAGATGGCAGGCAGGCTAGCAGGCAAGGATTTTATGTGGATAAGGAAATTGCTTGGGGACATTACATAAACAAGAAAAGCTCACCAGAATGAGGATATTCCACCTTACGGCACAAAACGCTAAGACTGCTCAAAATACTGGGACGTATGGTCCTCTTACCTATGTAAGGTGACAATATTAAGTTTCCCTTTTTCTTGTAAACGTGCTACTAGCAGTAGACCTACTGTTATCTAACGAAATTTTCCCATAATGGTTTGACATACATTTAAATAAATAATACTGTCAGAAGTTTCGAGGGTTTTGAACCCTAAACCCCCTCTAAATACGAGCCTGATATTAAGCGATATATAGCATAATGAACATTAAATATATAAACAAAGATATGAAGTAAGTCGTCAAGACTTCATAGTCATTATTGCTGTTTGGTATAGTTTAGGGAGTAGTTGGGCGCTTTTATCGGCAAGAATTGGCGTTTCACAGAACTTATTTTATTGTTAATATTCACTTCGCTTTGCCGTTTATCACTACCTTCCAATGCCCACAGGCTCCTTTGTAGACAAAAGCGATTGTCATTATTTTTCATTATTATTATTATTATTATTATTATTATTATTATTTCTACATTTTTGCTTATGTGTATTAAGTTCATGTTAAATTCATTTGATTTCAATGTGTAAATAATACTGTTAAGCGGTTCACTACTGACATGGAGTAAAGTGTATTAACTATTACAAAATACTTTGAAAAATAACATTACTAGCTATATTTTCAGCTACATTGTTTTTCTCAGAGGTATTCAGAATGTTTCACCATCTTATGGAATGAAAGGTTTATAATTTTGTGGTTGCAATTAAAAGAACCAGAAGCTTCTGTAACACAGGTGTAATGAAGGTTCCAAAAACCGCAAGGCCCTTATTGAGGCAGCCCAGAACTATATCGACAAAGTTAGTTTCAGGCTAGAATTACTGTAATGCAATACAAAAAATAATTTGAGTAATAATTTTAAGAATACTGGATGTATAAAATTGTTATATATTATAATAAAATAAGTTAAAGTTAAAGATACCTGTAAAATTGTGTTATACTTCACTGCGTTTGTGACTGGATTTTCTTAGAGGTTTTCGTTCTTCACGGCCATTGCACCAATAAAATGTTTGGTCAAATGCCACCACTGACAGAAAGGTGGGAATAGAAATGTTATACACTGAAGAATTTATATACCCTAGGACTGTTTCTCATACATTTGACGACCTCTCTGGAATTTAGAGGCTAATGTGAAAAAGCTGCCGTTTCCATTATGGCATTTAAAATAAACGAAGTCCGTTCAAAATCTGAATATTTGGTGTAAGGAGAGAAGTGATTCTCGCGAATGAACTGCTTCGAATCACTCGGTACCATTTGAAGGAATGGATTGGTGAACTAATTTGTGAGTGAATGTTACGAGGAAAGTTTATACTAAATTTGTTTAACTCAAACATTTACGTCGCTCTTTGCCTTGATGTACCATTCTTTCCTGCGAATTCAATCACATGACGATTGACATGGATGAATAGTATTGAACGTCTCACTAAAATATCTATGAAACCAAGAGTCATTACTACTGGAGTTGTGAACAGGCGGTCATTCAGCTATCTATGAATGTGAGTGACTCATATTGTAGTGGTTTCCTGTGGATCGTAAGGAGAATAGTCATTTTTGCAGACTTTGGAACACCGGCATTAAGCACTAATGCTATTTTTATGGACGTTGCACATTTAACGAACTCTAGCCACTGAGGTGGCATTAAAATACACGGGATTTGTAATTCACAATAGCTGAAAAGCACGATGAACGAAGTAGCCACGAAGACTGTCAGAACGCCTAAAACTACACCAATTACAGATGATTATGAAATTTCCAACACTGTTTTGGGTCTTGGAATCAATGGAAAAGTGGTACAATGTTACACGAAGAAGACTACAGAGAAACACGCTTTGAAGGTACGTCGAACATAACCTCTGCGTAAATCATTTCAGTAGACAAACTGTTTTCGAATTTGTTGAAGCCTCCTTACGTTCCAACAAAAATAGGCAAGATCAAAATATGAACTATCCAATAGGGATTGTAGCGTAGAGAATTTGATATATTACATTATTTACATATTCTGCTCCAATATCACATGGAAGACAACTAGTAAAGTAAGAACGGCAGATCCTACTGATATTTAGTCATATTTTTTGCAATGCTTTTCAAACACAGTGAAAATGATTGTGTAAAAAGCCTATTACTCTGTTGAAGGAATTCCATTAAATCTGCGATAGTGACTTTACCCAATTGTAAATTAAAAAATCTTACATTGCCATAATACATAATGTGTTCATGGTAAGCTGTAATGTATACCTACATGATATATAGTTGCATTGTATGATCTAAATTGTGTAAGGCAGATATAGCTTTCCACTGCATGTTCTATTTTAGCTATGGTTGTGGATGAAAATTTGAGTCTGCCTTGCATGGTATTTGTGATTTGAATGATCAGAGAATTTTATTTTATTTTATTTATTTATTTTGCGAGAGAGAGAGAGAGAGGGGGGGGAAGAAAAGTTAGTAATATGATTGGTGAAGGCTGGTGCATGACATGGTCCAGTATCCCAGAGTTCTGCATGCTGTTAGATGTGCTCTTACCAATGTTGATATTCTTTGGTGCAATGTGTCCATGTGTTTAGTAACACAAATGCTATTTTATAAAAACCCCCTTTGGGAAAAGAAAAGCCTTTAGTTTAATCAGCTTTATTTCCCATTCTGCACTAATACTATCAACTTCAAACTTTGAGCACAGTCACTTTGTGTTTCTGTGTTTCATCCCACAGCAAGCAACTCTCTGGGACATTGAACATGTTATACAGTTATGAAATTTGCACTTTGTTTTTATTTGTTTTTAGATCAATAACATGTTTAGGGCAATTCCACTAAAATGTCAACCAAAGCAGTGAATTTTAAAATGATGTAAATGCTGCAATATTATATATAAAATGAATCAGCAAAACCAGCTCGTTTAGAATATGCACTTTGTACTTTCTCTCAAAAAATGCTTACTCTTATAAAAATTTTCTTAAAGGAGAACGTAAAAGAAATTCACCAATAAACTAAATTGCTTTACAAGACTTCCCAATATGACAGAGCTTTTGTTCTTTTGGTTTTTAGAGGTGTGAATGTTTGAATTTCACATTCATGGTGTGTTCTGTTAGATTTCACTTTTAAATTTCTAAAAATATGATTTTAAATGTAATAAAAAATAGTTTTGAGACTTCTCCAAAATAATGTCAGTGCATTACTCACAATAACAAAAAAATGTTTGTTTTACATACATAACTCATATGAAGAAATGCACAGCTGTTATTCTTTCTATGCTACAAGTCTTGTGTGTCTATGTAGAATCATTGTTTAAAAAGTCATAGTTATTTTATTATTTACACTATCCATTTTGCCAGTCCGTTACCTTTTGAGCAGAGAATTGTGCCTAGGGCAATTTGCTTGCCTGGAATAGTTACCTATGAAAATAAATTTCCATTATACTTGTACCTAGTTATCTCGTCATGACCATAGCATTACTCCTCTTCTACTTCTTTCTTCTATGTGCCATGAATTGTATGAAGAAAGCATGAGAGGAGCTATGGAGAAAGTTAAGCAGGAAACTGTGTGGGAGAGAACTGCTATGACTTAACTTGCTGAAAGTTCAGAACAGACCCATAGCTGCTCAACAACTTCACCTTTCAGATTCTTGCCAATCCCAAGGAAAAGCATGAAAGAAGGTTAAAACTGCACTCCTTAATTGTCCAACAAAGAGAAAATGTCTCATAAAAAAGAATTTGCCAAACAAGAGGGGTTACTTTTCCTTCACCAAAGAAAACAGTTGCACAAATCCTTGATATGAAGGCAACAGCTGTAGAATGTACTGAGAGAGACTTCTGTCAGTGATTCCATATTTGGCAGTCATCTGGTATGAAAGATGGAATTATTGTGTAAACTCCGTCTGGAAAAAAGAAACTACAGAAATGTTACTTGCTTTTAGCAATTAAAGAGGCACATGAGATCTTGCAATCTGAATACGATGTTAAGATAAACTTTTAAAAATTTGCTTCCTTGCAATTTGTAAATGTCCTCATGCAGAGAGGTATTCCTCATAATGTCTGCACCTGCAAGATCCATGAAAATGTGCTCTTTTTACTTAACACTCAGAAAATTGCAGGCCTCTCTGTTGAAACTAAATTCTAAGGATTTATCAGTCAGGTGGTTTGTAACCAAGAATCTGAATTGTGCATGATGAAAAAGTGTTAGAATTTTAATCGTTTGAGTAAAAGTGCCACTTCATTGCATGAGGACGTTTTGGATGAGTTTTGCTCGAGAAATCAATGAATGTCTCGGCCTCGAGTCAGCAGGGTGCAGCCATCTAAAGAAAACCTTAATTGTCAACTGCAAAAGGAATTTCAGCATAAACCAATAATTAAGAAAGAACAATATTATGCTATCTACTGTGATACTGTCTTCTATATTGAGAGAGTACTGAAAGTGCATCAGAAACAAGTAATCGTTGAGTTTTGTGAGAATCTAGGAGGGGTATACAGGTGGCGAATTAAGAAACAAAGAGAAGAAATCAATGAGGAGTTAATGTTTTTTGGGGCATTACAACAAATAGGAGCTAGATCCTTTTCAGTTCTAGATTTATCTGCTGTAAGGAAGCAGTAAAGTTAACTTGAGAAGATCTGAACATTCAGTGTAAACAAACCATGAAAGCTTCGGAACTCGTGAAATGTAATCACCTTGTAGTGTAACCAACAGGAAATACACATCTCAAGACTGAATGGATTATAATCAGGTGTTAAAATTACATATGTATTACAATACAAAAAGAAAAAAATCAAGTGTCTGGCAGTCCGTTACTTCATATCTTTAAATTAATTACTAGTAAAGATTTTAAATTACACAAATGATATTTATATGGGATATTTCCAGGTATTAGTTGAGCAAATTCTCATTCCCTATATTTCAGAGCACCAACTGACTGAACTTATATTCCAGAATGTGTGGTTTACAAGAAGTCGGTCCATTACCTGAATTTCAAAGGCAAGAAAATAATTTTTCTTGGGAGAAACTTAAAAACAATATATATCAAAATGAAGCTTAAAGTCCATGATTTAAAATAGTAAGAATACATCATGAAAAAGAAATCAGAAGTAGCAGTATTTGATGCTTTATTGAAAACAAATGTGCTTTGTCAGTCCGTTATCCATGGAATTGCCCTTTACTTCCCATCATGCATTATTTAAGAGAAGATGAAAATAAGAACATTTAAGAAAAATTAGTGTTGAGCATGACAAAATGAGCTTACTGCAGATCACAGCCATTGTTTATTCAATTATTAATGGAATATTCACATATGTTTGGATTTCATTAAATATATTTAAAACTAAACATGCCATGTTTACATTAATTTTACTTGATTCTCAGTTGCATATTTCTTTCTTTGTTTACATTGAAAAGGTCCTAAAGAGCCAGAGGCTACCTTTAAGGACAGTACGTACCAAATATCACAATTTGGAGACAGCAGGATAAACATCCATTCCTATAAAGGCAATAGTTTTCAATAAAAACTAGTGTGTGTGTTTGTGGTTTATTTTTTAAACAATATCATCACATACTTAGGTTTAGAATGCTAAGAAATTCTAGATAGTAATATTTCTATAAATTAATCCTCAATATATGCAAAAATAGCTCTACCTGGTATAAAATCACTCGTCAATATCACAATATAAATAGATAATATTAGGAAAAACAAGAAACAATATTTGCATACATTTAAACACAGGTTTTGTGCAGGTTCAGCAGCTTAATCAAATGTGCTATAATATTCCTTTAATAAATGTTTCTTTGCAGGAGAGACAAACTTAAATGATGATGATAGATTGTTTGTCTTGAGGCAGTTTATTAAACACAGTATTTGCTATTGTAATTGTGCTTCTGAGTCTGTATTTTGTTGCTTCAACACTGTTTTCTTAATTTTAATGATTCTCTGGTGTCATAGTTATGGACATGCTTATTTAACAGCAGTTTTGTATTGGTATGAGTTAGATCCTGCCACTTATATGGATTCCACTACCCTCACTTCCTGGAAGTGTGTCTGTTTTGTTTTTGAGGTCCCACAATGAGCAGAACTTCATACAGCAAACAACCTTCACAGTGATATTATTACACACTCCTCCACTCTCTTAGAAAACCCAACGCCAAACATTCAAATCAGAAATACCACACAAGACAAATTTTCTCCTACTGCCATAACTAAAGAAAATGCAGTGGAAAAAAACACAATTACCTGGCTGGCTTATACAATATAGATCTTGCAGGTACATTTCATGTCTAACATGAGCTATTATATGTATAAAGTAAGATTCTGAACTTATGCCTAGTCATCCTTACAATTGTCAATGAATTCTTATACAGGGTAATAGGCCTTTTCACATATTGTTTAAGAGCAGTTAAGAATGTCTTCTTGGTACCAGACAGTAGCCTAAGGGAGTGTGGTAAGGCATTGAGTAATATTTTGATAACACTTGTAGCAAGTTAAGTTTGTTGTTGGTCTGTGTAAATATTGTGTATTATTGAAGTATACTTGTAATTTGCTTGCAAATTAATCTGGAATATTTGGTACTCAACATCATGAGAGAGAAAATATATTTATGTTAAGAATTAAATCCATGGACAAACAACCTGAAGGATGCATTTCAAGATTAAATGAAAATGAGTAAAGTATGTCATATTAAGATTTTCCGTTGTGTTGAAACTACTCAGAGACCTAAGGACATAACACGTTGAACTTAGTTTAAAATATATATATATGTAAAGTGCGATTTCCATTTTGTGGTCCACGATCTGCAAGCTGAAGAAATTAGTTACATTGGCTTTTCGAATACTTTTTTTAGGAAGTAAATTCATCTTTGAATGCTGGTAATCATGCATGATCAATACATTGGTTTTATAAATGTTGAAAGCAAGTTTGTTTGCTTCAAACCATTTACATATCTCATTAGTACATCACTTAATTTATTGTCTAACTTTCCTAAATTTACAGTACGTACTAATAAACTAGTATTATCTGCAAAAAGGAATACACTGGTTCTGTCTTTAACTAGGAGAGGTAAATCATTTATGGGTCATTCTATGCGAAATGAAGCACTTAAAAGCACTACATATTTTACAATTAAAACTTTCTAAAATATATTTCATACATGAAAGTAAGCACACGGTGTCAAATTTTATCTAACACAATTTCTTGCAAATCTGTTTGCAAGTCATATTTACATACTTTGGTAGAAAGTAGATGGAAAAATAGTAGCAATTAAAATGTTGACAAGAAAAGAAGAAAGGAAAAATAAGAATATTTGGGAGTTTTTAAAGAAAGTAAAGAAGAAATGATTATAAAAGTAGAACGGCAAACGGAGGAGAGAGAGAGAAAGAATGGATCATAGGTGATTAAGGGTAGCAAGGGCTGCTCAGCTGAGCCATAAGGCCAGGGTGCCAGACAAAATGAGCAGTATAGGTAGAACATAGCTGGCAAGAAAATTTGTACATAGGTTAAGTTAGTTTAGTGAAATATTGTAAGAAAGGATTGTGTATAAAAGATGTACAAATAAAGTTTATTAATTCACTCATTATACTTTGGTAGATTAAGGTGCTTTATGAACACATGATTGTACCTGTTTAATTCATGGCTCATTTTAAAACTTAAAAAGTGAGCTTTCAAACTATATAAGTAATTTCAAATGTAATTGAAATTAGAGAGAAATAAATTTAACATGATTTTAATGTCAATTTTGAAAATATTAAGTAAAACCACTATGCTAAGTATCTATTTATACTAATATTATGAAGAGAGAAAATTTGTGTGTATGTACGTAATCTCAAAAATCATTGAACCAATTTTGATAATTCTTTCACCATTGAAAAACCCAATACTTTCTGTTTGACGTGGGACATAAAGCACCTCCTAATTTCAATGTATAAATTACCAAAAGATAAAAGGATTTATTACAAAGCCTGTGTACTAGAATATGAACACATTGGAGTTACAAAACAACTGCTTGGTAAGAAGGCTTTGACTTGGATTGAGACAGTTGTTACTCCACAGAGGATGCGTATAAAATTCATTCCAAGCACTATATACAAGTAGATGCCCATGATTTAGTAACTTAAGATATTACTGGTCTTTCACACCCAATATTGAATGGGACGCTAAGGAGCACATGAGTTAAAGAGCGTCCATAAATAAAACTCAATTTAATTTTAATTTTCACAGCAAATGTGCTTATAACGGTACATACACATGCCATATCAATACCAAAATATTGCAATAACCCTCATGTAAGTTAATTTGGCTTCATTTAATTTGTGTTGTAATCAAGTTTGTTTGCAGGGTGTGCTAAATAATTATATAACGGGAGACCATTCAGGATTATTCCACCGCCGAAAGGTACTTAAAGGGCATGCAGCATTTCCCTAACTTGGAAGAACTGTCGGGGGAGGGTTAACGAAGTCAGACATTATTACGGATCATGCATGAATACCGGGAGGTATTTCATTTGTTGTTGGGAACATTCGAGGTGGTACAGTATTAAAATGACACACAGTAAAGGGGTGATTCACCATAAAAATCTTAAGGGTCAGTGTACAATCATTTCATTAAGAACGGAAGAAGTAAATGAAATAAATCAGCATTGAAGTTTAAAATGGTAAATGTGCAACGTCGGGTAAACCCACTAGTAAAAATGTTAGCGTATTTGTTGATGTTTGTTCCAAGGCCACCCAAGTTTTACTTTGCATTTCCTTTTAGAGGTATATAATATAAATGCTTATTTTGGATGCACTGCTCCAAAACTAAGGCTTATTGTGCAGCCTCTGAGCTGCTTACTTCACATGACCCAGCACAGAAGGAATGAATGGCTAAGGAATATTTATTTATAGCACTTAATGTTAACACAGGCAACTCATCATTTCTTGAATTTTTTAATAAGAGTAGCATTCAGAAATTGTCAAGATTTGGACTTCAAATTTCTATTCTCAGTAGTATGAAATGAGTCAAGCAACTTTTGTACTATATTTGAACTATTCTAAATGTTGTCTTCTTTTTCGTTCAAAGAAGAATCACTTTCAATATGAAGTACTTTATCTTTAAGCATACCTCTTCTTCTTCTACGGATTACCCTCCCACTTGTAGGACTTACAAGCCAATGCCTTGGGTCAGTAGCCTGTCGAGGAGCAAGCAAACTCTAGATCATAGCATATCCAGGATGGGTGATCAGCCCAATTCCTGGTGTGGCAGTGAAGAAGGAATTGAAATGTAGTGATGAAAGGGATGATAGGAAAATTCACAGACCAAATTATCCAATCCAGCATTCATCTAGTGACCAAGGAAAACTGGTCAGACTGGTTAGCCCCCAGTGTTTGAACCCAGGACCTTTCGAATGCAGGCCACAAACAGTACCGCCTAAGCCATTCGCTTGGTTAAGCATACTGCTTATTTTTTGTAATTTCTGACATGGCTAACATTTCTGTGTTTTCTTTTCTTAAAGGAAGTGTCCTCTAATGGTATCAATCTTTACTTGGCAATGGATAAGTGGGCCTTTTCCTCTACTTGTTTTATAGGTAGGTGGGTGGGTAGGTAGGTAGGTAGGTAGGTGGGTGGGTGGGTGGGTAGGTAGGTGGGTATTACTCGCGCAAAACTTCAGGAATCGTGACCTTGATTGCCAGCCCAGCTGCCGAGCCTAGGAATGGTTTATGTTCAGCTTAATCAACGAAAGCGATATAACACCTTTGCTTACTCACAGTGCGTAACACATACAGTCTGCATAGAAAGGGTGTGCATCTGGTTGTAATTTTAAAGAGACCAGTACCTAAATAGTAGGTACTTACTTTATATTTGTTATATTTATAACCATGGCTCCTACGTTTTCAAAGTTGAGTGCTAAGTTGTTACACAGTCAAAGTAGGGAAATAATTGCAAATGTCCTCGACTTCATGAAGCAAGAAGCAGAGATGAAGGAAGAAAATATATGTTCGTCCGAGTTCCACAAAAGCCTTAAGAGAGTGAAAGAAAGAGTAGTCAAAGCAACTGGTGTTTCACCGAGTTCCGTTTCCAGAGTTCTCAAAGATAAGAGAAAAAAAACATATGGATGAAAGAATGCCATTTGACACGCCTGGGGTCCCTAAACGTATTACAGAAATAGACGATTTTGAATGTGTCATTCGGCGCACGATTCGCAATTCCTATGTGGAAGGAAAAACTGTGCTAATAATAAGCAGATTGCTCATCCAGCTGAAACACAGCAGAAACTTTCAAGGTGGTGCTACAAATCTCAGAAAAATTATTAAAGATTTAGGGTTCAAGTGGAAGAAACCGAAATCAAATAGAAGAGTTCTAACAGAAAAGCAAAATAAATAAATAAAATAATAAAATAAAAAAATAAAAAGTAAATGTTGCCATGATAGCTTAGTCAGTTAGAGCAATGGCACGGAAAGCCTAAGATCTGTGGTTCAAATCCCGGGTATGGCATTTAATTTTTCAGTCTGATTCTACCTTTCCAAATGACTAATTTTATATGTACTTATATCAATGTGTACTTATATCAGCATCAATTTTCAAGGTGGTGCTACAAATTTCAGAAAAATACTATAATGTATGAAGATGAGTCATACATACACAGCAGTCATACAGCATCTAAAAGTTGGAGTGACGGTAGCGAATTAGGTTTGCAGGCACCTGTTGCCAAAGGGCAAATACTTATTATCGTTCATGCTGTTTTGAAAGATCGGCTTCGTTCCAAATGCCCTTCTTTTACAAGTCGCAACAAACAACAGGAGATTTTCATCAAGAAATGAATACAGAAAATTACATGAAGTGAATCAACGCCATGTTGATACCTAATATGCATGCTGGGTCTGTTCTGGTCATCGACAATGCTTCACAATGCGTCAACACTCAAATTCACAAACCACCTACCTCAACTTCCTTGAAAGAAGAAATGAGAGCTTGGTTACTTAGACATAATAAAGCTTTAGATGAAAGCATGAGTAAAACAAAGCTATATAACTTAATTAAAGCCAACAAACAGCTTCAGAAGTCATACATACTTGACCAGATAGTAATACAACATCGCCATAATGTACTTAGACTGTCATCATATCTCCCAGATCTAAACCCAATCGAATTAATCTGGGCTGATATCAAAAAATGGGTGGCATACAGAAATATCACTTTTGAATTAAAACATGTGGAGCAGTTATAACGCCAGCAATTTGCTGAAATTGGAAGGCCAGAATGGGAAAATGTATGGCGACATGCTGAATAAATTAAGAATCATTATTCCGAAAAATACGGAATTGCAGAAAATCAAATAGAAATAATTCTCATCCAGGATAATGGTGCAGAAAGTAGTGACAGCAGTGATGACGGCAATAATGTGAGTGATTCCGTAGAAGAGGAAGGGTTGTTAGATGTGGAAGAATTGGAGGCAATGATTGACAGCGTTTTTTATATTAAGCGCTTTTTACAGCGTGGATTTTAATATACTGTATATAACTAAGTTTATCAGTGCAACACAATGCATAACCGGTGAGGATATTTGACGATGACTGTCCCACGCACTCCTGCACACACGACCGGTCACCACCTGATCTGGTAAGCAACTCGCATCATAGCTCTCATTAAGATTTTCACGTGTCTAGAACTGTTGCGCCGATTATAGGTGGGTGGGTGGGTATTCCAATTTATATACTTCACCGAGTTGCTGGTTTCCTAGGGCTCCTATCCTCCAACACTGTGGTTACCGAGTCAATGGGCCCTACTTGACTGAATAAATAAATATGTTATTATACTTTTATTTTTACTCCTTATTCCTATAATTCTTCAGCCATCTCTTTCTAATTAAACCTAAATATTTTCCTACTTCTAATATGTTCCCATTGCATTTAACACCCAACATCTTTCTAGCTATAATCTCAATTGGTAAATTGTCCCATTTCTTTTTCTGCCATCTATCCCTTGCTTCCTCAGTTGCTTCACATTCTAGAATTAAATGCCAATAGTTATTATACTTTCTATTACATAGCAGACACTTTCCTTGATTCTCTCTTTCCCCTAAGCCTTTTAACATCATCACTCCTGTCCTCGCTCATGCAAAACCTTCTTGTGCTGATCTGTCACATATATCAACATATTTTTCTCTTTCCCACACCATTTTTAAATCTGCATATATACATAAAGAAGATTTAAAATTAAAACTACCTAGAATTTCTTGTCTTTCAATATCTTCAATTCTCAATTTTACCCTTCTCCAGAACCCTTTCTCCAGTACCTGCCCCTCTCTACTTGTTTTATAAGAACTGCACCTAATGATATCAATCCTTAATTGACAATGGATAAGTGGGCCTTTTCCTCTACTTGTTTTATACGAACTGCACCTAATGATATCAATCCTTAATTGACAATGGATAAGTGGGCCTTTTCCTCTACTTGTTTTATACGAACTGCACCTAATGATATCAATCTTTACTTGACAATGGATAAGTGGGCCTTTTCCTCTACTTGTTTTATACGAACTGCACCTAATTATATCGACCTTTACTTGACAATGGATAAGTGGACCTTTTTCTTTACTTGTTTTATACGAACTGCACCTAATGATATCAATCTTTACTTGACAATGGATAAGTGGGCCCTTTCCTCTACTTCTTTTATAAGAACTGCACCAGGTGAGTTTGTATCAGCAATTTCTGAACTTTCATGGGATTTGAATTAGGGAGGATTTTAGGAACTATTCCCTAGCACATACATCTCACTATTTGCATGATTAAGGTCAGAAAGTTATAAAAAAAATTTTCATTAAATGGATTAATGCATGCATCACACAACTTTTGTGCCACTTGTTACATGGTTCATTTAGAGAGTATTCCATAAAAACTGGGCTAATGTTATTTAAACTGAACAACATTATTCTCCACAAACACATGCAAGACTGGTGTTTATTAACTTCTATACTCCCTTCCTTCCTCCCTCCCTCCCTCCCTCCAAGGAGGTCATAAAGTACTTTCAAGGCCTGCTGGCCCTTGTAGCCAGTTGCTGGAGTGTATAGCTTTGGCACTCTGCCGAACTGAGGGTTGCAGGTTAGAGTCCTGCCATGGCCATGGGTGTTTGTGTGTTGTGTAATTGTGGTAATAAGTGGTAAATAATACAGTAAAACACAGTAATAATGAACTGGGTAAACAAGGGAACTTAAAAAAAAATTTAAAAAAAACTTGTGCGTGTGAATCTAGATTTAAAAAAAAAATAATCATAAGCAGAAACAATGTTGAGCAGTGTCAAATTTCTCTACTTGAAAGATCAATTTGCGCAGTTTAGGCCAAAGCAATGCTTCCTTCCTTGAGCTCACAGCATGCATTCTGTTCATGCATGCTTCATATTTTTCCACATTGAGTAGCATATTGTGTTTTGGATCCATCCAGAATTACCCATTTGTGTCTGTTCTAGTAGAAATGGAGAGAGATAATCCAACAATTGAGCATCATTCCCCTCTTTGTTGAGCTATTGCCATCACCTGCCAAGCAATTGCTACATGACCTTCACCATGACACACAAGCTGAGTGAACAAACATGCCTAATCTTCTGTCAGGAGGTGATTTAAATATTTGCTGAGCTTATACATACTTATTCAAGTTAAGAAGTTATAACTTATACCCTCATTTAAGAAAACTAATAGAGACACAGGTTTTAAATAACACAAAAATGTAATTAAAGATTTGACAAATGAAATATAAATTGAGATTCACCCGACTTTCAACGGATAACGTTCATTCCCTTTCTAAATTCAATCTGTGTTTCCTTAATTTGATATTAATAAGAACATGTTCACTTACCAATTGATACGTTGAAAATAGATTATCTATACTTACGTTTTTGCACCTTTATATTGATATCCTCTGCATCTATATAAAATATAAGAAGTAATCCCAAGATTTTATAAGCTATACTGGATGAAAGGGTTTAATTTAATTGAACTTTCACCAGAAATACATATTTGGAGACTTCCTGAATCCAAAAAAATGCATTTTTAGATAAAAGTATGTGTGTGCGCGCGCGCGCGTGTGTGTGTGTGTGTGTGATGATTTTTAAGAAAATCCCCTCCACCCAAAATTACCCTTTTCTCAAAACTGGCTCTGACTATTTTGATTAAAATGTCATATATTTAAGGTATTTGCATGGAAAATAAACTGCATCTTGAATTTTCTGGGAATAGCCTGTGAATTGCTCTTCATTCTGAACGACTTTTTATAACTGTTAGACAAAATCTTGCTACACAAAAAAAAGTATGTATGTTTGGGAATGGCCTGTGAAGTTCTTCTCATTCTGAATAACTGCTGTATAACTGCTAAATCACAAGAGATAGACAAAATCGTGCAACACAAAAAGTATAATCTGTGAACAGATAACTCAAAAACGAAAAGTTGGTTAAATACCAAACTTGACATTAAAGTCCAGCAGTACCTTTTAAGGATGCAACACAAAGATTTTCAAGAAAGTCCTCCTGCCCCAAACTGTTATATGGAACCTTTTTTTGAAAAGAAAGAATTATGATTCTGAAGAATGGCTCTTAACAATTTTGATTAAATACCACATGTTTAAGATATTTTCATGTCAGATGCATATCTTGAATTTATGGGAATAGCTTGTGAAGTCCTCTTCATTCTGAATGACTTTTGCATAATTGGTAAACCATAAGAGATAGGCAAAATCTTACTACGAAAATGTTGGTCTCATTAACTATTACGATTTATGTGAAATCATTTCTTTCTTTCTTTTTATTTTGTGAAGTTAATCATTTTCAAGATATTCCTTGTTATTGGTTTGAATTTTCAATTTTCTTAAATTGGAAGTCATTATTTGTTTTTATTTTTCCTCATGGTGATGTAAAGAGCATCACTTAGCTACACACACTTTAAAAAATCAAACTCGCTTTACCTACTGTATCGTACAACGAAGTGTGTAAATGTAAATTAAAAGTTTATTTGGGTTAACAAGAAGTAGCTAGAATAATAAGCTTTTGTAGGAATGGTGTGTAGAAGAATGAATAGAGAATGCCATGTGAATGTAACACTTTTTTCGTGATCATCCAAAGAGAGTGGAATTTCAGATCCCTCAACTAGTGACTCACTTTTAAAATATTTGACTATAGCTTTAGTTTACTGCATTCTTCTTATCCCTACAGTGAAATCTATAAATGCGTAATGAAAGTTCATCTCGATTAACCAGAAGTAGATACCAAGAATAATCTTTTGTAAGAATTGTTTGTAGAATGAGTAAAGAAAGTCATGTGAAGGCAACCTGGAACCACGATCATGAACTCTGCCATGGTACTAAAATGCAGTTGAGGAAACTGAGGTACCTATGAAAGTAGCTCAGGAAATAGTAAGCAAAAGCTTACTAAAAGCGAGCAGGGCTTGTTTTTATTTTTTATTTTTCAAAAATGTCATCACATTTTGATGTCAAAACATCAAATCCAGGGAAGAAGAAAAATCAGCAGTTGCAGCACATATTTGGACACAAGGACATGAAATTGAGGACACAGTAACACTTGTAAAGCAGGCACAAAGACCTACTGAATTAAACATTTGGGAGAAAATATTTCTTTGGAAATTTCGTCCAAGGTTAATGAATTTCGACATCCCTATGGACAAAAATTTGATCACTAAACTTGTAGAACCACCACTAGAGGGACAAAGAGACATCTGTAACCATCAGAGGAAAGCCAACCAGTTGCAATCAGCTGATGATGAGGAAGTGATTCCTCGAAACTAATTCTGAGGTATTTAACCTATTTTAGTGAAATTGTATATTTGCAACCACTTCTATATATTACATGTAGTATTAATGGCCAGTACATACTTGTGAGCTGTGCTCATCATGCGATTTAAGAACCATTAATACCCTATGTGACTGCAGCTTGTCATATGACTCGAGTGAGTTAATAAAAAATGAAAAGTTAATATTTTCATGTATTGTATTCAAAATTCAATTTTATAGACATGCAATCTTGCTTATGAACAATTTTTGTTAGTAGTGTTTATTAACTGTGATATTGAAAATATCTTGGTGTGGACATACCATATGAGAAAAGGAAAAGAAGAAGAAGAAACATTAAAGTTTCCTGTAGCCACTCTTCTGTTTAGAACTGTATAAATGTTAGATATCCAATCCAGCCCTAAAAAAAGTTCTTGGTAACCACCGAGCCTGGGTTGTTTTTTTACCAAAATGGTAAATAATTCAATAGAAAACTGATAATTGTGCTACTCTTTATAAATCTACATACTTGTGAATTTGTAGAATCAATTACAATTAATGGACTGATACAGTAACATAAATAAATTTGTTAGTGTTTTTTATGAAGGCAGAGTCAACAAGCCTGAATCTCGTCCACAGATTGAGCTGGGCCTATGCCTGGGAGGTCTGATCCTTATCCATGAAGACTGCTAGTTGTAATTGTTCTCATTTCTTTTTTCACCACACATCAGGTTGTCAAATTTTGATGATAAAAATGCAGTGTGATGTTCAACTTCCATATTTTCTTTACTCTTCCACAATAAATGAATGAATCATGTATCTGTTAAGAATCGAGGATGAAGTAGTTCGCTAAAGGTTACCCTTCTGATGTGCAAGAGATTTTATTGGCTCTGTTTTGCAGTGCAAGAAATTACAAATAAATTTTAGAAAATTGGGTTCTTGATGGAAAAAGTTTGTATAAATATTGCTACATTTATATTCATTTATTCCCTAAACATTTCATATATAGGATTTTGGTTTGCTATTATACAGTTTATAAAGCTTTGTATATATACGTGCACAAATACACATTAATGAATAGAATAACGAATTCATTGGTTTACAGTCTTCACTAAACAGTTGATTACAATCATTTATATATAATACACAAAGTGTAGTAGAAAGGAAGGAGAAGTCTGTAGATTTAATTCTGTGTAATCCTATATTGTGAAAGGCATATTACCATTAACGGTACCAGTTTTCCAGAATGTATGTCAACCCTACATTGGGAGGAAATATATTTATTTACATAATGCATTGGAATAACTTTACATAATGTAATGGAATAACAAATGGCTTCTGAGATAATTCATAAGCTAATACTGATGATTGTCATCACTAGGTAACATGAATGCTCGATTAAATGCAGAGATCACATTCAGACATGAAAAATAAAGCAGTACCTAATGAGGCTTAAGAAGTGCACATCCTTTTTAAGTATCTTAGGTTATAGTAGTTGTACAGATGTTTTATAAGAGAGCAAGAAACTTATACACTGGAACTCTTACTGCTAAAAGTGTAAATGCATTTTGTAACTTGGTAGAATTTTGACTCATAATACTAAAAGATATTCTATCAGGCTAGATACATAATCCATAATATTGCATCATTAAATGTAAAATATATATAAATGTTACCCATATAAGAGAGAAATAAATCTTCTATAAAGAAAACAGCTATTATGAAACTACTTTGATTATTATACAAGGTTTTTTTGGGGTTTCCTTGGAGGAATTGTTTTTCTTCAATTGTTGATTAATTTGCATCACTGCTTCAGGTGCTTCATGACTGTACAAAAGCCCGTCGTGAAGTTGATCTTCATTGGCGAGCCAGCGGCTGTAGACACATTGTAAACATCATTGATGTCTATGAGAATACCTATAGTGGAAACAAGTGCCTGTTAGTAGTCATGGAATGGTAAGCTAAATGTGTTTCAAACACGTTTTTACTTAGTATAATTATTTATTGATGTTTTTACACCTAAAAGACCAACGGAGGGTTTTATATCCATTGCCATAAACATGATATTGCCTTTATTAGTAACATGCTTCAACCTAGGGCATCTGAGAATATTCTAAAGGAAGGGGCAATATACTTGTAACAGCATGTGATCACTAAAATTTAACAAGTTTTGAAAAGAAAAAGAGAAACAACAAATACAGTTATATAGCTGTATTTTAAAGAATCACACAATTACTAATGCATTTCCCAATATCTAAGTTGATGATTGTGTCATGCAGATTCAGATTAGGGTTCCATTTCATTAATTTCGTAGTCACTAGAATCAGCTGAAAAGCACTAAGCTTTTGTGTCTAAATGAAAATCAACCTCTTCAAAGTTGTTAGATGAACTCAATGTTGCTGCAGTAAAGCACTTCTCAGAAGCACTTGGAAAACAAAATTAGAACCTGCTGATTGACAAAATCATCTACTTTACTGACACACGGAATGTTAACGTAGCTAGAGTTTCAATCATGGTTGAACCACCAAGAAGGCACATGTTGTGTTTCAGTGGGCTCCCTCTATCTGTTTATCACTAAATCCCACATAATTTATACAGTAATGGAAGTAGTAACAAATAGGTGTGGGACAATATAAAGTAATGTATCTGGTAAAGTGAGATTATCTGAAGCTTGACACATGTTGCCCTGGTCACTGTGCACTGACAACACTGCATTTATTGTTGCCAGTGTTTCTAGCCAGAGTAGTAAAGGAAGTGGGGGAGTCCTAAAGAAACTCACTCCAGACAAAAAATTGCAAGCAACCATAAAATCTCTAAAAGAAAAACTAGTCATATACACCAAAGCTGACAGAGACATTAAGATAGTGATCTTAGATAGAGCTGTCTACATCAACAGGACAGAAAACCTCCTCCATGACGGAAACTACATAGAAATTAAATCCAGCCCATTAAAACAATGCACCAAGATGGTCACAGAAACAATAAAAGATGTTCGAATCCTCTCAAAAATGGACAAAGCTAAAATTAAACCAGATAATCCAATTTTACCAAGACTATATGCACTTCTCAAGATCCACAAACCTATTAATGGTATGAGGCCAATAGTAATTTGCATAGATGCTCCTGCTTACAAATTGTCAAAATGCTTGTCACCAAATTCAGTTCATTCCCAAAATTCAAAAGCAGAAGTATAAAAAACTCGATGGATGTGAAAGATTGAAAGGCACCGCAATCAACATAGATGATTCAATGGTATCATTTGATGTCAGTTCTCTCTTTCCCAGCATACCTATCAATAAGCTCTTGAAGCTCTTTACAACATTGGCTAATATACATTGGAACCCCACAAGAGGAAATAGAAGAGTGCTACACCTCTATGCATTCAATTAAACTGTTTTCAATTTAACAACAAATTCTATAAACAAACATCTGGCCTAGCCATGGGAAATCCATTGTCACCATTCCTCGCAGAACTCTTCATGAGCCATTTTGAGATACACATAACAAAATCCTTCCCATGGATCTTCAAATCATGGTTCAGAAAGGTTGTTTTCACAATTGTATGCACAAAACTCGTAGAGAATGCCCTCAGACTTCTAACCCTATAGGACAAATCCATTTAATTCACACTTGAAACAGAGCATGAAGGGTCTCTTCCATGTTTGAGCAAGAAAATCACCAGGAAACATACACTCGCTTTTGGCACTCATCAAAAACCCCCCCACACACACACACACAACTACATCAAGAGTAACAACTTCAACCCGAAACCCCACCAACATTCCATATTCAATAGTCTTGCCTACAGATCGGTCAACTTACCTCTCAACAAAGGAGAATATCAGTAAGAATATAACCACATCGTTTCCAGGGCACAAAAATGGTTTCAAATCCAAGGTTGCAAAATTTTAGAACCAAAAAAACCTCAGAAAGAACAGTAAAGTATGCACACAAGAACCACGATGATAATTCATAGAATTCACTTACTATCCTAGTCTAAACTACAGCAAAATTTTCAAGAAATACAACATAACTTTATCACCACAGAACAGATATACCTTACAGAATTTGTTTGCATCTCCATTAAAAGATAAAATGCCACTAGAACAAAAATAAGGCATCTACTTAATCAACTGCAAAAACTGTATCCTGGTGTATGTAGGTAAAATAAAATGAAACATTGAAACCAGATGAAGGAACATTTTAGTTGCATTACCAGCAAGCAAATAGAAACATCAGTTCTAGCAAATCATCTTTGGACTGCCAACCATGACATCAACCCAAAAGTGACTTTATTGGAAAACATCAGTATGTCTGACGAATTAAAAGTTTGGTAAAACCTCCACATCATAAAAAGGAAAGAACACGTAATGAATTTGAAACCCTGCTCTTAAACAACTTCATTAGTTTCATCATAGGGAAACCATATGATGCCACCTCTGCAACTAACACCATCAATGATGTCTGCAGTGTTACCAGTCTAACCAAGGCTGAAGATGGAAGCAGTTGCTTCTGGAACATGTTCTGAAACCAAATTCTAAGTGAAGTTAGTGTCACCAACTGACTCAACAACCTTTCAAGTTAGGAAAGTTCTGCATAATAAGGTTTAAAATACTGCTACAAGGGCAATCTGGGAAGTAATGACTATTTGGCGTTAATAAATTTAAATAAAAGTCACTTACAAAATTGAAGTTTTGTTTATTTCTCCACATAATCACCTCCATTATTTAAGCATTTGTCATACCTGTTGATGGGTTTTAGAATTCTGTGTTGCAGTCTGCTACTGCTAGCCTATGAAGCCAAGATGCTTGGACACAATTTCGCCAAGCAAAAAACGAGAAATGTTTGGGAAAGAAATTTGTAACTTGTCTGGGGTTAACATCTGTCTTGCACGATTTTGTTGTTCACTTGATTCTTCAGATCATCTGTGATGAGTGACATCTCCAGTTCAAGTTTTGTCATGAGCATTTCACGCCAGTTTCTCACATTTCTTTCTTTCATTACTGTGTCATCATACACTTCCTTTAGTTGATGGTAAATTTCTGCAGATTTCAACTTCAGAGCATTCAAAAATTGAATATTTCTCACCTCACACTTGATAGGACTTTGTATCACACAGTTCATCTTTAATACAGTCGCAGAATGCACAATAACCAACCTGTTTAGATTGGCACTCGCACAATGCCGAGAAAGGATGTCAAGGAAAGTATTCAACCTTGGATAGTATCTTAATAGCAATCTGTGCAGTGGGAGTGCAGAAACGGTTTTTACTTCCTGGATCTTTCTTGCACAATAAATAAAAGTAATAATAATAAAAAATGAAACATGTAATTAGCATTTCAGTGATTCTATGCAATGGTTTAAATTTGATAATCATCCACATGAAAGCTGATGGAATTGCCACCTCCATGGCACATGGGTAGCGTATTTGCCTCACCTTCAAGAAAACCTAAATTAGATTCTCAGTTGGGGCGAGTTGTTGTTATCCCCAGGAGCTGAATGTCAAGTAACTCTAAACTCTATGGATCCTGGCCTCATTCACCATCCAATATGACCAACCGTGTTAAAGGAGGTTAAATTTGATTTATGCATCTATACTACATGACATGCTGTTTCGATGGCTATGAAAATTGTTAATTAAAAGCACTTTTTAGACGATTCCTCCATTTCTTTCTTCTTTTAGAGAATCTCTATAATAAAAAGGGGACAATGAAATAAAAAGTTATTTATGAAGGGCCAGCAGCAAAGAGTGCAAATATTTTGAGGATTATAGACCACCTCATTTTCAATTTGGAATGGTTGAACCTAAGACATAAACTAATTATGTATTAATAAGAGTGATGAGAATGTGATCATCAAAATACAGTTTTGCATTGGCAGCATTGCTAATATGAGAATAATCCTTCATCCTATCAAAACTATTTACAAACAGTGGGTTTTTAGTTAAAATAATGTTATTTACTTATATCAATAATGTAAATGCCATAAGTGTAACAATGAATTGCTATTTTTTGTGCATCATAAAGACTGCCTAAACATAAAGGCTTGCCACATATTTGCAGTGTTTACTTTTAACAGATGCAAATGAAGATTTCTGTTGCTTTAAGACAGCAAATTCTATGGTAATCATCCAGATAAACTATAATGAAACCAATGGCAATTTGATTTATTTCGTGTATGACAGTGATCCTAAGGTTAAAAAATGATGTATCAAAATTCAAACATGAAAAGTGGCATATTTGCATAAAAGCATGTACATTACTTTAATACACAGAATCTATAGCACTTTGTTGGTGATTCCATCATCGCTTTTTTGCAGATTTTTATTGGTACATATGTTTACCAAACTTATTTACTTTACTACCAAATTTATTCACCATTTAGTAATTACAAAAAGCCTCATTAGGGATGGGCAAGTGAGAGAGAGTCCTATGTAATTTTGTACATTCTATGCTTTCATTTTCAGTATGGAAGGCGGTGAACTGTTTCAGCGGATTCAAGATCGCCAGGATGGTGCTTTTACTGAACGAGGTGGGAATAATGTACATTTTTCTTATTACTTAAAATCTTTTAAGCATAGTTTACATGCTTTTTGTAACTGTATAGGCTTATTCAAACATATAAAGTGAATTCCTGATGATTTGATTGATTAGTTGTTTTTTATTTACTTATCACTGTTACCACAGCATGTTTTGTGGACTGTTGTCTAAATCCTTGCTTCTGAAGCTATTTCCGTTCAAGTGAATGGAAATAGCTGATTTTAAGAGTATGATATGTTATTATTTTTTTTTTCTAAAAGTAATTAATTACAGCAGACTTGTATCTTATTTGTTGTTTCTTATTTTTGAGTATGTATTGATGTTCCAGCTAGTTTTTCTGTTTTATCTACTATTGCTGCCTCATAGAGGTTTGGTTTCTGAGTTTTGTCAATATGGTCAGATTTTTGTGTTCTGTATACTCGGTTTGCGTTGTTGTCAAGACAGTTTCATATTCCCAAAGATATTTTGAAATGAGAGTTTTTTTGATATGTGAATAGCTGTTTCTGATGATAATTTCTGTTGTTTTGAACTTCCTTATTCTTTATCAGCTTCATACTTTGTTCTGCTGATTGTATAAATTAAGCTAGTGATTGTTTACGTACTTCCTGAGTTTGAAAATATTGGCCTTCATGTATATAATGATATATAAGTTAAGATTGCTAATACACATATCAGGATTATAACCTTTAAATCCATTCTAATAAAGGCATTGAAGTGATCTATAGCATGTAGAGGATCTGAAACTTGAGGAATGTGATAAATCAAATTGTTCTACCCTTTCCCAATATTTTATGTAATTTGGGGTTTATTTCTTCAGTCATGGCAACTGTATTATGTATTTGATAATTGTTCTTTCATACTATTTAGCCATGCATTTGAAAGTTGAATCAGAAGTGTCAACTTCTCTATGGCTTGAGTCTTGGCCATGAATTCCCACTTTCTATAAACAAAAGTTATTTTAATTAAATAAACTAGAAGTAGTATACTGTGAAGCTCACTATTAGTTTTGATAAACAGTGGAATTATGGATTCGCAAAATGCTTCACAAAAGATTCAAACTTGTGCAGAACTACTATCATAGGACCTTTCCTCCATCAGCTGCTCTCAACTACGAGATGCAATTAGAGGATTGTGAGGAAAACTTGAACTTCCATCTTACTTAAAACGCATTCGTAATAAAAATGTTGTTCCAATAAGAACTTAGAAAAAAACATAACTGAAATTGTGAGTGGATCGCTGACATTTTAGTTTCATCTACCAAGTTTTCACTCAGTGTCACCAATCCACTCACAATTTGAATTGTTAGAAAGTTTCATTATAATCACTTCTAATAACATAGCATTAGAGAAAACTGTTATTTTTATTTCAAAGGAATTATTGAAAGGTAGAAATGTTATTGTTACATGTATTTTGTTTTGTTATTCAATTTGTAAATGAGCTGGTGTTTGAATTATATTGTAAGTTTTAAAACTTGACATGTCCAACATGTACATAACTTCAGAGGTGATGGTCTGACCAGATATTGGCAATACTGAAGAAAAACAGTGTCAAGAATTCCAATGATTTCAAAACTATTAGCCTAATATCTCATTCTGAAGGCATTCTACTGAGAATACTGAATCAATACCTATGCCCTAAAATGAAATATAAATTAGAAGAATTGCTTAGCTTTAGAAAGAGATGTAATTGGACTACCATAAATGATTAGTGAACATTGCTTAGAGAAGGTGGCATTTGTGGATTTGGATAAAGCATTTGACAAACCTGATCGGAAGAAGCTTATGAAGATTCTGAAGGAAATTGGCATGGATTAGAAAGTGCCTGAGCAGTCTCTGTATGAAGCAACTAATCAAATCAGGATAAGGAAGCAAAATAGGGAGGGGAGTTGGACAATGAAGCGCAAGGTTACTAGACATATAAGGTTTGTTGAAAAATACTACCATTGTTCTGGGAAAGTGATGTCATTGAGCACCACAAGCTTGTCATGCAGCCATCCTAGCACACATGGAAACAGCAAAATATCAATAGAAATAAATCACTGCACAGTTTCAGTCATGTAGCATTTGTGAACTCCAGTACACTAAATATCAATTGGGACAGAGTAGGCTTAGTTCATCTCAAGTTAGTGTCCAACATTTGTTTACAATAATTCTTCTGAGGGTTCAATGTTAATTGAATAAAATAATCTATACACAAAAGATAAAGCTGAAATTCGGCTGTTTGTAGCAAATTTATAATGAACAATTGCCTATTCTTGATTTAACTTTACTTAGTATTTACTAGTACATGTTTCATCGGCTGTTGTGAAGCATTACTAACTCACCTTAACAGCTCTTTTGATCCGGCAGTTGGTGCTACTAATGATGTGGGCAGTAGCATGCAAAACACGTACTAATTAACATTACGCAAGTAAAGCAAGTGAAGTATTTTTAATTGAGTTTTAAATTGAGAATTTTAATAGCTTCATGATGTGAAAGTACCTATATAATTTACTTTGGAAATAATTACCTAATCCAACACACAACCAAACATGAACTTGTATGGAAGTTTGCTGGTTAGAAAGGAAGATGAATAGCTTGGAGTGTGAACAGATCTATAGGGTTTATTTGCAGTATTTTTTAAGTTTGTGATCATATACTCAGTTAGGATTCTTTAAAACATATGAAGAAATCATGGTGTGGAGTACCACTGATGTCAAGTTTACTTTTATAACACTTATCTATAGGACAAGGCTTAGCAGGGATACAATTACTTTTCATTTATAACTAACCTGATACATTCATTGAAGCTACAGATCTGGTTTTAAACATTATTTAGGTTAAAATTTTTAAAATTTCAAGCACTATTGAAATGGAAGAGATGTACATATTAAAACATATGGAGAGTTGCATGTTAAAACTTACTTCACGTAAGTCAGATGGTTAAAATCAGGAAACATTTTTTGGATACGTTTGTCTCCATCCTCAGCTGTTTGGTGACTGATGACTAGCTGCAGTCCCTCTTTTGATGCACCATGACCTTGATGCCCTCTAGCGGTAGTTCTAACTTTATTAGTTCGTTTGGCGGCAGGATCTCAAAATTCAATAAGTGAACTTCTTTTCTGCAAACATAAATCTTTTCCCAAATATCCAATTCTAAAGCTGAAGTAACAGGTTTAATTAGTTTGATATCTTGTCCTATTTGATACTTATTCTACCAAAAGTGATGAGCTACGGCCGACTTATCTGTTTGTCTGTTTTTAATATTTCTTTGGTGCTCTTTCAATCTGGTGTTTAAATTTCTTATAGTTTTATCTACATAACATTTCTCACAATCTTAACAAATAATATGATAAATTTCGGATTTCATTTTGGATGGGATAGTATTTTGGAGAGGTTTATTGAGTAAATTATTTAAACTGTATTTATTTTGGGGAGCCAATCTGATATTGAATTTTTTGAAAATCTTCACAAATTTATTGAAAGCCCATGGGTAATATGTAAATTTCTTACATTTCCAAACAGATATTTAACAGATATCTTTATCTAAATCTTAATTAAAATAATATCCATATCTTAATCTTGTCTGTTAACTGATAATAAAGAGTGGAAATATAAAAAATGTACATATCCATGGGCTTTCAATAAATTTGTGAAGATTTTGAAAACTCGATATTGTTCACTTACTTGGCTCTTAGTTGTGTTTACTTTAATGCACCATTTGTTTAGCCAGGTTTCAAGTGCGTTTAGTGCATTTTGGAGGTGAGTGTGAATAAACTGTGCCCTGCCTGACTGAGATTAATGGTGGTGTCGTCTGCCTATGTGTAAAGGGAGGTATTTGTTGTTTTTGGGACATCATTGATGTAGATATTGAATAAATTGGTTCCAAGAATCTACCTTGAGGCATGCCAGCTTTTATGGGTCATGCTGTT
Organism: Deroplatys truncata; assembly: GCA_030765065.1. Lineage (NCBI taxonomy): Eukaryota > Metazoa > Arthropoda > Insecta > Mantodea > Mantidae > Deroplatys > Deroplatys truncata. Next base: position 17,406,073 of record CM060990.1, on the reverse strand, counting down.
GACAGTTTGGTGTGACTGGAATTTTCGATCTTTTAGGTATTTTGCTACTAGTTTTATTAGTATGTCTGGCACATTTAGCGTGTCTAGTTTTCTTCAGTAGGCCCTTGTGCCATACTCTATAGAAAGCCCATTCAACGTCCAGGAGAAGTGTTACTGTTGACTTCCAAATGTTGAGACCATGGATTATATTTTCCATTGCTCTCAGTAGCTGGAGTGTTTCACCCTAAATCTGAATTGTTCTGGAATGAGGGTGTGTTTCAAGATTATAGAGTTTAGTCTTTTGAGCAGCTTTTCCAGTGTGCTGATAGGGTGGTAGTTGTTTAGGTTGCAGAGGTCTTTGTTCTTTTGGAAGGTGCAATATGAGGGCTAACTTCTATCTCTCGGGAAAGTAACCTTGTTCTAGTACATAGTTAAATATGTTGGATAGGAGTTTTATAGCCCCTCTGGTAAATACTTCAGGGGTATGTTTGGGATTTTGTATGGTCCTGGGTAAGTGCTTAATCAGCCACTTTATATCCGAGGGGCAAGTTTTTCTAACCCAGTTGTGTGCTTGTAGGTCGTGGATGTCTTTCATATCAGCCTCGGCTTCCACAGTAAAGTGCAGGCAGGTTTGTTGTAAGGCATTGCCAATGCATCAGCTTTTTCCTGATCTGTCATTGCAATAGTTTGGTTATGTAGTCGTGGAATGTTAATCTTTTCCTGAGTCAAGCACTGCGCTATGCACTTTACTGAGTTGTGTCCATGGTCCAAATTATCTAGCATGTGTTGCCACTGTTGTCAGATATAGTTTGTCGTTCTCTCCTAACTAGAGCACTGAGCGGTTCAAAGTTCTCAAGGTCGACTGTGCGTCTCAACTGTTGCTATTTTCATCTGGTATGATTACGGTCTGCAGTGAGCAATGTGATGTCCGTAGGGAAAAGGGTGGGTTTAATTCTGGGGAAGTGTACTGGTACCGCTGTAGTGATTGCACATTTTACATCTATCTGTACTTGCACAATGTTTACATTTGTGTTTCCTACTTCTTCATTTTCCTGACTAGTTTCTTGTACTTTATTTAACTCTGTTTTCAACTCTGTACTAGCTTCATTTAACTTATTGTTAGTTTCCTTTCCCAGTTCTGTACTAGTTTCATTTGATTTACTATTAGTTTCCTTTCTCAGCTCTGTATTAGTTTCAGTTACTTTACTATTTAACTCTTTACTGGTTTCAGTTAACTTATTACTTAACCCTACTTTCATTTCATCTATTTTTTTACATAACCTTGCAGTATTTTCTTTTATCTCTTTTCTCAGTTCAGTAAAGTTATTACTTTGTTCAGTGAACTTATTATTAAATTCTCTACTTAATTCTACTTTCAGCTCTGCACTAGTTTCTTTTAACTCTCCTCTCATTTCAGTTATTGCTTTAAGAAGGCTCATAAAATTTTGTTGTGATAAGTTTTCTTGCATTTGTTGGCTAGATGTTTGAGAGATAGTATCCGTTTGTTTTGTTGTTTTCTGCACTGCTATGTGTAAAGGTGATTGACCTTGTGTACAACTGCTATCTGACTGGCCTTGCATACTATTGCTATCTCTTTCAACATCTATTTCTGAATTTTCAGATAACTGCTCATCCACTTCTACATTACAATCTGTAATAGCTGACCTAACCTCAACTACCTCCATACTTTCTTTGTTTATAGCTTCCCTTTTATTGTTTCTATTCACTTTTGAACTATTTTAATTTAACTTTCCCACTTCTCAAGAGCATGAATTTTACTTAATTTACAATATTTTCCTAAATTTTACATTTACAATATGAAAAAATTTAATGTTCTGACCTTTCTTTTTGGTGGTTATTTAATTTCTAATACTCAGTGCTCCCATGTGATTTGTTGTTAAGATGTTGACCACGTGCCGCTTACTCCTGAAGAATTGTTATCCTGGATTCCTTTGTCAATTTGGTGCCGATCTTGAAGTTCCAAGCTGCAGTTTCGCTGTATGTTTGTTGCTTCTGGCTGCCCTGTTGAATTCTCTTCTGTGACGTCATCAATTCTCGTTGCTTCGAAGCCTCCATGTTGCGGCGCCAATTTGAAGAAGTATTTAGTTCTTCAATTTGCAGGTTGTACATTAAGCCCCACGCTTTGGGAAGCCAATTTGTGATTTAGATTTTTGGCTTACGTAAATATTATTACGTATATTTGCAAAAAGTGTGTTGTTATGTAATTATTTTAGCTCCACGTTGAGGACGCCAATTTGAAGAATGAATTGAACCTTGTCGTATTTGTTGCCAACTTTGAAAAAGTTATTTAGCTGGATGCTGGATATGAGGTGTGAGAATCCCCGTGTATGTGCGTCACTTTGAAGAAGTATTTAACCCAATGTTTTTAAGATACACTTTGATGTTGTTTGATGCTTGGGACGCCAAACTTTATAGTAATGATGATGTTTGTTTTACGTAATATCATTAAAGTTATTTGCCTCGGCTGCTTTCAGTCGCACTATAGAAACACAACTTCTTTTTAGGTTGTGATAAGAAAAGAATTAAAATATGTCACAGAATTTACTTTTTAATTTTACTTCTTTTTATTTCTCTTTATACTTGCACATTTATAAACACAACACTTATAAAAGAAAAAACTGTGAGCACTTTATACATTCTAGCGGAGAACACAATTTTTACCATCCGTACTCTACAACATCTTACCCGCGACTGACTGAATTCAACGGTAAAAATCTTGAAGCTTTGGTAATGCCAGTCTCTTATTGGCTAATTCTAGTCCAATAGAATTTAAGTATTCAAACTAAAACTTTTCTTTACTTTTGATTGGCTAATTCCAAACTGTAAGCGAAATTACATTATTACCGATCTTTTCCTAACCAGTACTTTTAAAACTCCGGACACATTGTCACAAAAATTACATTATTACCTCATTATTAACATCCTAAAGCATATTATTCTCACAGTTTTTGCACTATTAGAGTATATAAACATTTACATATCACTAATAAATACGTTTACAATAAAAAATAAGTATTTTCAATTACTTTACATACAATATAAATAATAATTATATACATATTGTTTTCACGGTAGGCTGTTATTGAATTTAATTATAATAAAACATAAATAATATCATTTAGGCATTAAAATACTACCTCAATGTATGTAACAGGCATTGCATATGCTTATTTTATTGTAAACATGTTTTAATAATGTTATGTGAATACATTACATACTCTAATAATGCAAGAGCTGTGAGAATAATATGTCTTAAGTTGCTAACAATGAGGCAATAATGAGTTAGTGTGTTTGAATGTTACTAGTCATGATTAGAGCAACGATAATGTAAATTCAGTAACAGTTTAAAATTAGCCAATCAATGGCAAAGAAAAGCTTTAAGTAAAATGCAGATATTCTATTGGACTAGAATTAGCCAATCAGAGACTTGAAATACCGAAGCTTACAGGTTTAACGGTAGAAATAATGTTCAGTTGCTGGCAAACCTTTGTAGTGACCAGATGGAAGATTGTTCTCTACAGAAATATTACGTGTGAATCGTAAAATATGTCTACGTGTTAGCTAAGTGAAGGTATTAAAGAATCTCACAGCTCTTAAAAAGTGAAGTGCTTTATTAAAAATGTGCAAAGGATAAAGTAAAAAGAAGTAAATTTAAAAACTTAAAATTTGTGTATGTCTACAATTATTGTCGTACCGCACCCTGCCTAAGAGATACATGACTCTACAAACATTACTGACGCAGCCGAGGCAAATTTAAACATAAATAATATATAGAAGCAGTTTTAATAACAAAGTTAAATATTGTAGTGTAAAACTGGGAGTGTAACAACAAAAACACATCTGCAAATCAGCTTCTCGTACGTAGCAGCATATTGCATAACAACAGTAACTATTACGTAATCAACAACTTCAAACCAATGCCCAAAGCGTGTTGCAAACTTCTTAAACAAAGTAAACTCCAAGAACAATACTTCTTCAAATTGGCTTCCAATGCATGAAGCTTAAAATAAAAATATGTAAAATATATTACGTAACTAAGAACATCTTCAAATTAGCTTCCCAAGCGAGAAGTTAATAATAAAATTACATAAATTATTTACGTAAACATAACAACTACTTCAAGTTGGCTCCCATACGTGGGACAGTTAAAATTACGTACTACTTCAAGTCATGCACCAACAGGGATGAATGTGCAGATGCGTTATCGTGATGCAAGAGCCAGGAATTGTCTCGCCACATTTCAGGCCGTTTCCTTCTCACATTTTCTCACAGGCATCGCAACATGTCCCGATAGCCAGTCTTTAATTGGCATGCACAATTTTGTTGAGGTTCCTGACATGAGCATCGTCGGTGGACGTCAAAGGGCATCCTGAACGAGGGTCATCTTTAACTTCCATCCGGCCATTTTTAAACTGCGTGAACCATTCGTAACACCGAGTATGGTATAAGCACTTATCACCGTAGGCTTCCTGCATCATTGAGTTTCATGCAAACATTTAATGCAGACACGTTGCTCCTCTAACTCTGCCATCTCAAAATTTGCAAACTGTGCGACACAACGTTTCTACTGAATACAGCTCTGAAAAATAACTAACAGACATAGAATAATGAAACTTCTGGAGTTACACATTAAACACAGGCATGTGCAGGGATGCCAACCGCATTTCGCTCCAACGCTCCATTGGCGCAAAATTACGAATGTTCCGGAATTTATTGAACAGACCTCGTACAAAGGAGATGCTGCAGTCCAAGAGTCTCTTACTTGCAGAACGAAAGAGTGGTGGTGGCACAGGCAGAGAGACTCCTTACATGATTCCGGGTGGAGAAGGACCCCACTGGGATGGGCTTTACATCATGAAGATGCTGCTTCTGGCTCTGATTTCAACAATTTCCTGTTTACTTTATTTAATTAGGTTAAACAACGTAGATAGTGTTCCTCTGGAAGAAAAAGGATCTGGCATTAACAGGATTGATGATTGATTGGATTGTAAGGTAATACATTGGAAGACTAAGAGAAATCTGTAAACTCCTCTCTTGAATATTTCCATCCCATTTTCATATACGGATAAATCAGCCATGTCAACACATGGACAGAAAAAATGAGATCAGCAGAGAAATTAAATTACTGAAGCTGGTAAATAAGGCCATTAATTCAACACATGGGAGAAGATCTTTATAAAGAAGTTTGACAAAACACGTGAACTTCGTCATCCCTGAGGATGTGATTTTCAAATTCATCAGTCTCCACCAGCAGAATTCTTAGAGTTCTGTTATGAAAACATTATTCAGCAGTTGCAGTCAATGAGCTAAATCATGCAGATGAGGTGTGTGAATCATGGCTTCAAAATTTTGATCAAGTGAAACAGTAAGCATGTGTTAAGTCAGGCATGGCGAGACTGTAAGCCTGCCCCGAGGCACCTTGATACAACCTGGATAACAAAGCTATGGAAGGGGGAGAATTTGGAATGTGGGCGGGATAGTGGTAAAGAACGAACTGATTCAGTGGCGTCCTGTACTCCGTATTTAAAGTAAATTAAGCTTAAAGATTAAAAACAGAAGCATTATTACATTTACATCATAAATTAAGCTTCTCCAATATGGTTTACAATGAGAGGTTCGAAATCGGGAATTATGTTGTTTACAGCTAGACGTAACTGGTTATGAAGATGTACGTTGTACCAAACATTGCTTCCATGGAAATTTTATATGATCGAAGCTTCGGATATTTATTGTTGCATAAGATTTTAAAACATTCCACTCCTATTAAATCCTTGCATCTGACTTTCATGATTTCGTCAGATTGTAAATGAATCAGCTCCTCTTGCAGATTGATTCTCGCCTTTCTTACGTCTATGTTTAATGGATAGACATACACTGATATATCATATTTAAAAACCCTGAAATCACAAAATCTGTAATCACAAAATTCACTTTTAAGTGTTAAGAGAATACTAATGTAAATACTGAATTTATCTGAGGAAAAATTTGAAAGGGGATTTAAACGTGGAAAATAGTACACCTGCCCCTCTTTCAAGTGATCTACCCAGGTGAGAGTGTGTTTACGGATGCCTGCACTGAACTTTACTTATCAACAATATTTTGATTGTGTCGTTGAAATGTAATATTCAGCTTTAACGTAAAAATTAATGGGAAACAGTGAAGTAATTAAAATATTAATAAAACTCGTGTGGCAACACACTCTTAACTTCATTCTAACAAGATAATTACCTTGAACGCATTTCGAAGACACCTTGTCTTCATCATCAGAAAAAATTCCAAAAGATATTCAAACAGTGGAATATCAAACTAGCACCCATCAATAAACATAGTTTAAATAACATATTAAGGACGAATGCAAAAGATAAAATTCCTAGAACTAAAATGCCAGGCATTTACCAGATAAATTGTAGTGATTGCAAACTTAAATATATAGGCAAAACAAAAAGGAACATAGGGGTGAGACTGAAAGAACATTTTAGAAATATAAGACGCAAAGAAATTGAAAAATCTGTCATTTTTGGAATTCAAACCACAACATCCATAATGAAATAAATCTAATCAAGTCGATCCAAAATCCAATAGAATTGACGATATGGGAAAAACTTCTCATACATAAAAACAAGCCATCTAATGAATTTCAATTTCCCTCTGGAAAAGGATCTCATCTTTAAATACATCAAGCCAGAAATGATGTTAACGTCAGGAAGTTCAACGGCGACCTCTACATCGGAACTGACAGGCTCGTTAGTGGCTCTTAGCTGATGATGAAGACAAGGTGTCTTCAAAATGCGTTGAAGGTAATTATCTTGTAAGAGTGAAGTTAGAGTGTGTAGCCACATGAATTTTATTAATATTCAGCTTGTTTAAGTGCATACATATATCGCATAAGAAAGCTAAGTCACAGACCCAGACCTCGTTATTTAGTTCCTAAATATCCATTCCCAAAAATAAGGAAACAATAAAATTGCAATAAAATGACCTTAAAGCATATGAGAATAATGTAAATGTAAAGCTAAAATAAATTGCCTTTTCTTTCATGAATTCAGGGAATGCATCTCTGAGCTGGAAGAACCGATGTAACATTGCACCTCTGCTAAGCCATCTAACATCACACAAATACTTAATATCTTCAAATGATTCTCCCATATTTTTAAGTATACATATTTCGAAACTGTCGGTGTTTCAAAGCACTTCCTTTTATTTTGTTCACAATGTTCACAACACAATCCATCACTATTGTAGTGTAACTGACTTGGCACAAAGTGCTTCTTGATGCAACAGAAAATGCCAAGCATAAAAATTGCTCGAAATACCTTTATCATTAAAAAAAGTGTTTTAACCTGCCAATCAACCCACTTTTTCCCCAACCATGGCCTTTGCTCCATCTGATACTAATTTTGACCACTGTGAATAATATCTTTCAATACTAATTTTTAGAGCTTTAAATATCTCCTCGCCAGTTACTACTACTGCCTTTTAGTGGGACTAAATCGAGCAAATACTCTTCAACATTAGGTTCCTTATCAATACTTCGAATGAAAATGGCCAAGTGAGGTGTCAGTTACATCTGTACTCTCGTTCAGTGCAAGAGAAAACTTCACAAAGTCAACCATTTTCAAATCCTGCCTTATTACGTTGGCAGAAAGCACTTCAACTTTCTTTGTAATGGTTTGTCAGAAAATATGCAAACACTCGAAATTATGGGCCTCTTGAGGACATAAAATCGCAGCAATTTTCCTTTCTGAAATGCCTTAAGGCCTTTGCAATTTCCCAGGTTACAATATAACTAGCATGATTTCTTTTCTCTGCCATGGTTTGAGTCTTTGTAGTTGGTTTAGGTTTATCTATCAGTTTCAAAATTTCTTACATTCTTTCACGTCCTGTGAACATATTGAAAATTAGCAATTTGACCTGTAGCTTAAATAAGAATTAAAGTCTCATTAAATAAAATGTTTAATAATAATAATAATAATAATAATAATAATAATAATAATAATTAATAATTACAGAGCCAACTTACCTTGTAATTTGGCATATTCGGAATGATAAGCATTGTAATGTCCTTTCATGTTGAATTGCATTACTCTGCTTTGGGACATATTAAACATTTTGCATTGCCACCATCCTCAACGAAGAACTTCTCCTCCCATTCCATGAAATGTTCTGCTCTTCAAACGTTGCTTTACAAGCGGCATTGCTAGCCGCCACTACTTGACATAGTACTGACCACGCTGACCTGAGTAAGAGGAGGAGGAGTGGGAGAAGCTATGGAGGGATAGTACACGAGTCAACTGAAGTGCAAATGAACTCGCAAAGCACTGTTTCGCCATGGCTGTGTTAAGTCATCTTCATTTCTCTTCTTTTAATGTATTAGGTTTCATTGTGTGTAGTTCCTTCATCTTATGTAATATAGTATTGCTTGTTTATTTATCTTTGTATTATTCCTGTGTGTATATTTTAATTTGTACTCATTATTATTCAAAACTTGTGTGTACTTTCATAAGGCCAGTATTAACTGTATTAAGTTTTTGTTTAAATTTGATCAAATAGTCAATAGATATGATATTTCATAATCTTTATACTTAAAGCAATTTTTATTAAAGATTTATGCCTATTACATGTTCATAATAGAAGGAATGTCTCATTTCAAATAAGATAATTGGTCCTTTCTCTGTGACTTCATTATACTACAGTATTTTAACTAAGTGGATTATTGACCTAGTCGCCAAAAGCTAGAGACCAGCACAAGAGCCAACAACAATAGTAGCTCTAAATAGCACCTTACTTACATCAGAATATGTTAACTTGGAAAAAGTAAGCAGCAGCATGCAGAATGCCAACTGTACAAAAAAATATGTGACAATTTTTATATTATGCCTAAACAAGGCTAGGTTAAATGCAAATGATATAATTTTGCACTAAAAGTATGAGGGGTTTATCATTATGCATTCATATTACAGGCCATTTTAAAGCCTTAATTGATATTAAAATTGGAAAACTATCATTAATATGGTGATGATTCAGTTTTTCAATGTCACTTCACTTTACTAATGCGACTTAGTTCAGTTTACATCACTTCACTTTATAATTGTATCTCAATCTACATTGTCACCTTGCTTTATTTTGCGTGTAGCAGTGGAATGGATCACTCACAAAGCAGCCTCCTCTTCCTTCTGCTTCACTCACAGGAGAATCGAACATTGGATTTAATAATCGCACACCAAGCATCACCCAATTTACAGCACTTTATGTTGCATCAACAGCACAAACTCACTAACCTACTCAGTGCCTTGCTTATATACAGCTGTCGACAAGTTGGAAAAGGTTCATGGGAGGCGGAGGAAGAGAGCATCCAGAATTATCTGGCCACATCTCAAAGGCACTCCTGGCACTTATGTCGGGATAGTGACCCACCCTCTCTTCCCCTCTAACCTATCGCTGTCAAGTATTAAAGAATACATTGCTGTCCCAGGCTGCACAGAGTTATATCCGTCAAAGTGCTCCCTCCTAAGAGCTGGCATGATATGGAGCAAGCAAACCAAAATGGACAACCTTCAGCTTCCCTCAGGGTTGATGCCAAATTAGGTATACCACATCGTTGATATGGGTGATTACCTATTGCGGGCCATCCCAGAAACGTTGCAATATCGGCGACTTCCCTGTGGTCCTCGTGGGATGATAGAGCCACAAAGGTTACATTCCTGGAATCCGGCACTGGTCGCCAGATGGTCATAGGGTTTTTTTCTTTGGTTGTTTGCTTGCCAGCTTCATGTCTCTCCTGGTAAGGTAGTGGTTATCTCCCAGCCTGTTCATTGGTGCCGTTGCTTTTGGCTGTGTGATTAGGACCACGATTTGCCACACAGATATCCCATTGCTGGTACTACCTCTCCATTTTGCTTAAAGGATGCAACCAATAGACTCGGCGACAAAGCTGCCTCAAGGTCTTATTTACATCCAGGTGCCCTCTTTTAGTACCAGCATGAGTCTCCCCAAGGACTTGCTTCACCTTGCTCCTCAGGAGCACCAGCTGTTATACCTTGGTTTTCTCATCTCACATTCTCTTTAACACACCATTTCTGGCCACCAGGTCAGTTCTGCTGTGCCCAATAGCTCCTACAGTTTTGGCCTCTGGGAGCAACGTCTGCCCAGCAGGTTGTTTACCAGATTCATTATCTTTTAGGATCGGCCCTATATCTCCATCCTGCAGCTTCAGCTGTTTCCCTCCTACCTTTATCCCAACCAATTGCAGGTTGCACTGACCGGGCATAAGGCTGCAGCACTTTCCTTCACCTTGACCTTCATACAGGGGTTATGGTTGTTCTAGCATGGTCATCAAGATAGTGTGTCTGCATTAATATGACATCTTTGTGCCTGGTACACCATGGTGAAGCGAGGGGAAGGCGATGATGAAGTCAATGTGGTCCTCTTCAAGTCGACTCTTAGCAATTTTCTTGATCCCTTGCAGTTTTCCCTAAGATGTCCAGGCCTTCTGCAACTCCAACAAGTAGGTCTCCAGCCCCCACTTATATGTCGGCTAAGCTGTTGCTGTTGGCACCAGTTCCTGTCATTCATATCTGTCACGGTGATGGCTCTTTTGGCCATCATTTTTGTGCTTCAATGTGGAGGGCAGCTGCCATGGTATTGTCTGTGTTACGGTGTTCTGCAAGGAGAAGCTGCTGTCTCACCTCTTGGTCTCTTAGCCCACTGGTAAATGCGTGGGCTGCCTCTCCAGAAATAAATTTTGGTGCTAAATCCATCATAGGACAGAGTGCTAGCCTTCTACCTCCATGTTGTCCTCTGTGATCTAGGAGTACCATGCTAGCCTCTAATTCCCGAGGTTGTGGGTTCAAACCTGGCAGAGGGTGATGGATTTTTTTGGGCGTAAAAATCCTTAGCGTAGCTTCCTTTGGAAGGGAAGTAAAGCTGGTGGTCCTGTGTCGTTAAATTGGGACACATAAAAGAACCTCAATCCTAATAAAAAGGCCTCTGAGGAAAATTTCTGGTCTTTCACCCCAATATAGAACGAGATGCTAAGAACCATAGCAGTTACAGAGCGTCCATAAATAAAACTCATTTTAATTTTTTTCTACATCCACGGCAAATTCCTCTAAGGTCTTGTCCGTTTGTTGCACATCTTGCATTACCTGGGCTCGTTAATAGGCAGCAGGCGATGTTGCGCATACCGCCCCTCCAGTAGTTTAATTAAATTGCCGGCCAAGCCTCTGGCAGGCAAAATGGAAAGAATTTGGGTTACTTGCCCTTGCAGGGCAGTCAAGAGCTGTGTCGCCTTCTCTGCCGGCATCCATCCACTGTGGGTAACAATGGCCTCAAATTGCCACTTAAACACTGCCCATGACGAAGTTCTGTTAAATTTCAGAGGCTTCACTGTTTTAGCATTAGTTGGTCTCATGAATCTGGAACCCTCTTTCATTTCGGCATGGATTTTGGCCTCTTAGTCCCAGCGCTTCTCCTCCACTGCAGTGTCAATCTTTCTCTTACTTTTCTCGCCGGGTGCTGTAACCATTTTTCCTGTTGGTTTACATGTTCTTCCCCACATTAATTTTTCCTTCCATGTCAATTTTAATGTCTTCCAACTCCTTTGTGATGTTCATCTTTCAAGTCTTTCACCATAGCATTTCTCTCTATTTTACAGTGTCATCAAAATCGAGTTTGGATTTCATTTTCTCCATTTTGTTCTTTATTTCTTCCTTTACACTCTTCATTTCAGTCATTTTCTCCATCCAGGATTCGATTTTCATCTCTATCTTCTCCATTTCAGATTTCATTTCGATCTCCATCTTCTCTATTCTGGCTAATCATTTTTTAGGTATTTCCTCCATTATGGCACATAGATCGCACACCTGACAACAGCATGACTATTCAATTATTCAGTATCACCTCAGTGTACTACTGTGACTCAGTCAATCTTCACTGTCACCTCTTTGTTTTGTGCATAATGGATCACTCGTGAAGCAGCCTCCGTTTCCTTCGCTTCACTTGCTGGAGAATTGAACACAACTTCAGTAATTGCACATCGAGCAGCACTCAGTGTGCGTTACAACTCGGAGAAAAGCACATTGTTGCACCAATGGCACAAACTCTCTCCTTGTGAGCATGCTTGCTTATATACAACTGTCAGCGAGCTCCAGAATATTTGAGGGATGCAGGGGAAGAGAGTGTCCAGAATTATCTTCCCGCATCTTGAATGTGCTACCAGCACTTAAGTTGGGGAGAGTGCCCCCCTCCTTCCCTCAACCAATTGCTGCCAAGCACTGAAAGACACTTTCCCTCCTCGGGTGGATGGAACTGGATCCGTCAAAATATTAACAGAAATTTTTCAGTTTGGCAGTGGCTTGGCAATATCTTTGTTGCAAAAGCTAGAAATTACTTGTATCCTTTCAATTGTAGGTTTATTATTTAAATTACAACAATATAAAATGTTTAATTTTATTGACCTTGTTTCATTCTTGACACAAATAATGTTTTTGCAGAGGCAGCACAGATAATGCGCGAGATATGTTTGGCTGTGAAGTATCTACATGACATGAACATTGCTCATAGAGATTTAAAGCCCGAGAATCTTCTCTATACAAAACCAGGTAAAGTTTCAGTACATTGTTCTTAAATTGATGTCCAATTGATGCCCATCTGATTACAAATTTATTTTCAGACTTCTGCATTTGTATACAATATTTGTTTTTTTTCTACTGCAACTGGTTAACATAATGTGCTCTTTTATGCCTAAATTTTATCATATTCAAATGAACTTCCTTTAGGTATGATGAATCATAAAATGCATTCAAATACTGACCATTAGATGTGGTTATTGTATGTCATTGGATTAATAATATATGTTAATAAATATTTATTTGAAGAGTTCATAGCATGCCTTTCATGCAAGCTGTATTTTGTGCAGTAGTTTGTTTAAAATGGGGGGGGGGGGAGTGAAGCAAGGTATGAACACACACATTTATGTTTACAGCAATGAACATTCTTTGCATTACCAGGCCAGAAATTGTTAGGGTGTAGAGTTACTGTGGTATTAAAATTCTTTAATCTCTTCATGCAAAATAATTATGTGGTGACAAGTCTTTAAGCACTTACACTCTTTAATACTTACACTCTTTAATGTGAATGAGTAATTGAAGTATTAGTTTAATGTTAAAGAAGCTTGTTACAGTGAAGCAAGTATGTACAGTAATATTTGGTGAGTTGATTTGTGATACAAAACTTCACATCTGGACATGTTTAGGAGTCTGTTGCTTCCATCCTCAGCTGAAGGTTGACTGGCATTATAGAACTGGCTTTGGAAATATGTGTGATGAGCCCGCTGAATTTATCCAATGGTGAGATTTCAAAATTCATAATTTGATGTTTGTATATTGTGATGAAAATTTTTTCCCAGTTGGTGGGTAAATCCTAAAGAATGGCTAACATTTTTTTATTTGGGAAGCGTCAGCTGCCAAAGTATAGGGACAACTTCCTCAAGATTACCAAAGTATAAATTAACCCTAATAATGACTAACTATAAAGCCTGGAAATTAAAAGTACTTTCAGCAATGTAAACTATCTTTCAGATATGTATCTCACAAGGAAGGGTTTCGACTCGGATACTTTGTATCCAAAATTTATATATAGGCCCATCTTCATCTCTGTAAAACTTGCGAAGGTATTTGATTGATTAATGTGTCGTTTTCTATTAGAGCAGTGTAAAAGTTGTGGGGGTGGGGAGCTGATGCTAATACAGTAAGAGTATATTTGGAATTGCAACTAGAGTGGATTCAGTTATGAACCAACATCTGAATTCACATTATCCAGGAAAGGAGATAAGTGCACTAGTTCAATTGACATACAATATTATCTACAATTATACAGTAGATGTAGGACTTGAATCATTGGACATCTGTCAGAAAGACTATGTATGTCTGTTCAAGAAAAATGTTTTGGCCCAAAAATAAAGGAAGAATATTGAAGAAAAACTCCTCCCAAATGTGTGCATAGTCTAGCCTGAGTTGGGAAATGTCAAAAGACCGTTTAAATTATTTGCTCCACTATTCTATCTGAGGTTTTGATGGTAATCGAAAGTGTGAACTGTTCTGTGATTCATGGAATGTCACAAAGACATAACCTTGATAAATGAATCACTTCAAAGTAGTGATAGAATGTGTCATCACTCCATCTGAGTCAACTAAATATGTTCAAGCTTTGGATGTCTTTTCCTTTATATAATATAAAATATAAACTAAGAGGATGGGCTTATATCACTATTGTTGATAATCCATAACTTATATTGGAGAATCAAGTTTTTGTAGTGAAATTGCCTCCTGATAGTCGGCCAGTTACATTCTAGAATCTTGTCAATGTTGTCAATTTTGCATGGAGGAATGCAGAGTTAGCATGAGTGCTAGATGTACAACAGTTTTTCAAGTTGCCAGTTACATAAATCTTGTACAAGTCTCAGGCTTAAAAATACAGGTCAGGTGGTTTTTGATTTTTCATAAGTGGAGTATAATTCAGGAGATTATTCAGATGTTGCTTTTGTGTATTGCGGTTGTTGCTGTTTCATTAGAGATTCCTCTATAGTTTTGAAGAAATGTTTTGGCCACACCAACCAAACGAGTTACACAAATGAATGCTTTAATGTTCTTCATCTCCAGCTTTTCATGGTAGTGCAGAGGTAGAGTGCATGCAGTTCAGGTTCTGGCCAATCACAATGGAAATTTCAAGTTTGCTTAAGCAGTTTAAATCTTAATTTTTTTCACTTTGTTGACCATTTATAAATGGATATTCTTCCAAATTATATCTACAGGATCAAACTTTCTCACTGGCTTTTTAGTATGCATCGGTTGGATCATAGGGCACAAATATTCCATACTTGTTACAGCATCCCTTCAGTTTCCATGCTGTCCAGAAGTAGTAACACAAACTCTGTTTGATGCTTTGCAAATTGCCATGTAGCACATTAATTTTGATTGACATGAGTAGATGGAAAACATAAGCTTTTGTGTAAATAATATGTAGAATATACTAAGTAGAAAAGTTCCCAAGCTTATTGACCGTGGTCTACTGGGCTCCTTTTTCCAGACATTTTGTCTATTCCTACAGTAGACATCTTGAGTGGCAGTAGAGAGGTGGAAGTATTCTGATGGAAGACTCGGCAGTGACTGTGGTTAGTGCTCGCTGGATAGGGGTAGTTATGCAGGTGGCAGGCAGTATGTTCTGTGGTAATTATTGGGCTTCACTTGGGCTGGCAGAGTGCTGTGTTGTGATGTCGTCTTGATTGGCTTGGGTTGATAGCTTCACTTTGGCTTTTGTCAGTGCTGTTTGCCATATTCTGTTCAGTTTTACACCTTTTTCTTTCCTTGTTTTGATGTTTATGAATTTTATGGCTTTACGATATAAGTGTGCATGGTAATGAAAAGTTGATGCCAGGATATCTGTGTTTTCATGTTGAATAATATGTTCCCCTTCAAGTATGATCCACATTTGCAAATTTTATCTTTTTGTTCCAAGCAACAGTTCCTGTATGTTGTTAATGTCTATTTTTATGCTTCTTTTTGTCGTTTCTTTGTACACCCTATTGCAACAACACTGTACTCTGTATACTCCTGTACCGTGCTAGCCTCTAGTTCCCGAGGTCGCGGGTTCAAACCCGGCGGAGGGCGATGGATTTTTTCGGGCGTAAAAATCGTCAGCACGGCTTCCTTCGGAAGGGAAGTAAAGCCGGTGGTCCCGTGTCGTAGATTTACGGCACGTAAAAGAACCTCAAGCCTGATAAAGAGGCCTCTGAGCAAAATTACAGGTGTTTCACGCCCAATATAGAATGGGACGCTAAGAACCATAGTAGTTAAAGAGCGTCCATAAATAAAACTCAATTTCAATTTGTATACTCCTGCTGTGGGCATTGGGTCTCTGGAGTCCTTGGCTGAACAAAATATATTATGGATCTGTGTGGTTGGCTTGAAGACGGAGTCAATGTTGTGGCATTTGAGTAATTTGCCAATGCGGTCTATGGCTGAGTTGATATATGGGAGAAAAACTTTGTGTTTCATACCACTTGTAGCAATTTGCATGTTGAAGGGGCTTGTTTCAAGATGCAATGCCCCTCTTGATTTCTTTCTCTGAGTAGCCATTCACTTGGAGTGCCATGTGTAAATGCTGGAGACCCTGGTGAAGATGTTGTAGTTCACAGATTCTTGTGACCCAGTCCAGGGAGTGCTAACCACAGTTGCTGTTGAATCGTCCAACAGAACACTTTGACCTCTCTACTGACACTGAAGAGGTCTATTGTAGGAGTAGACGAAATGTCTAGAAAGGAGGAGCAGCCCAGTAGACCATGGCTCATAAACCTGGGAACTCATTTACTTCGTATCTCCATTGGCCATAAAAGCCTATGAACCTTGATGAATATGAAGAATAGCTGTAAAAACAGATTATTCTGGGAAACAGAGTTGTAGGATTGTCACATCTTTTTTCTTGTCGTAGAAAAACACATCAAAATTAATGTGCAGGGGCAGCCCTAGCAAGGTTTTCAGGTGGTGCGAGATCTCATGGAATGAAACTTACCAAACGAATGGAACCAATAATAAATATAACATCTTTCCTCAGTGTTTCAAAACCCACTTTGACGCTTGCTTCCCGGTCAAGTTAAACAAAATATCTAACTTCAAAAGAGAATGCCTGGATCACTTTAGGAATTAGGACGTCATGTAGATGTAAAAGAGAATTATATGAGCAAGTAAGAATTAGTAATAATATAGATTTAAAACACTACTACAAAAAATATTGTAAGCTTCTAAAGAAGGTAATAAAATCG
This sequence comes from Deroplatys truncata, assembly GCA_030765065.1. Classification (NCBI taxonomy): domain Eukaryota; kingdom Metazoa; phylum Arthropoda; class Insecta; order Mantodea; family Mantidae; genus Deroplatys; species Deroplatys truncata. The sequence continues at coordinate 17,389,257 of CM060990.1, read as the reverse complement.
GCTAGAATATTGCATTACAATAAACAGATTCAACTCTCTGACAGTAAAATAAAAACTACTTGGAATATAATAAAAAGAGAAGCGGGTAAATCCTCATTACAAAATGACTTAATAACACTAAACATTGATAATCAAGAAATTAGTAAACCTCATGAAGTTGCAGAAATATTTAACAAATTCTTTTTGGATGTAACAAACAAAATGAGTATTAATTTTGGAAGTAAAGAGGCAGCTTTGGAATTTCAAAGATAAAATTTCACTAATGAAGTGCCTGAATTTAAAGTGAAGCTGACAACGCCTTGTGAAATAAACAAAATTATTAACTCCTTCAAAACAAAAAACTCTTCTGGTTATGATGAAATAACAATAAAAGTCTTAAAATCATGCTCATCTCAAATTTCCACTCTCCTTAGTTATTTGTGCAATGAGTCACTAAGGTCAGGAATTTTCCCTGACAGAATGAAATTTTCCATTGTTAAACCACTTTTCAAAAAAGGCGAACGCAATAATGTTTCAAATTATAGACCAATATCTCTCTTGCCAATTTTCTCAAAAGTTCTTGAAAAGGTGATGTTTAATAGACTTTATAAATACCTTGAATGTAACAACATACTTGTCAGGGATCAGTTCGGGTTCAGAAAAGGAATGTCGACCAATAATGCAACTTATAAACTTACTCATGAAGTGTTAACTGCATTAAACAAAAAAATGCATGTAGGTGGGATTTTTTGTGACTTAGCAAAGGCATTTGACTGTGTTAATCATGATATTCTGATAGCAAAATTGAAATTCTATCTACTAAAAAATGAAACTCTAAGTTTGTATCATATCTAAATGAAAGAAAACAAAGTGTTGAAGTTGTCAGTGATATTGAATTTGGAAAACATACATCAAAATGGAAAACAGTAACACATGGAGTGCCCCAAGGTTCAGTTCTAGGACCTTTATTATTCTTGATCTATATAAATGACCTATCATTTTATATAAAGGATATTGCAAGTATAATTCTGTTTGCTGATGACACGAGTGTTCTGGTGACTAGTAAAAACTTGAATGAGTGTGTAATTAAATTTAATTATGTTTTGAACTGTATGTCACACTGGTTTAAAGCTAACAAATTATCTGTAAATCTAGACAAAACAAAAGTTGTTAAATTTATAACCCATCGATCACTACACACTCCAATAGAAATTGGGATTAATGACATGTCACTAGAACAAATAGACAACATTAAATTTCTGGGCCTCCAAGTAGACAGATATTTAGATTGGAAAGTTCACATTATGTATATCATACCCAAGCTCAGTTCTGCATGTTATGCTATCCGAGCATTGGTAAATGTCAGTTCTATAGATATACTTAAATTAGTATACTATGCATATTTTAACTCTATATCATTGAATATGGAATATTATTTTGGGGAAATTCGGTAGAAAGTAAACGAATATTCCTCATGCAAAAGAAGGTTATAAGAATCATTTCCAGCTCTCATAGCAGACACTCTTGCAAAGATCCTTTTAGAAGACTGAAGATATTAACCCTACCTTGCATGTATATATTTTCAATCTTAAAATTCTATGTATGCAATCGAACCACATTTATTACAAACATGGAAATTCATGAGATAAACACTAGACAAAAGGGTAACATCTATCATCCCAGTGCAAAGCTGTCTTGCTTCCAGAAAGGTGTATATTACGAGACCATAAAAATATTTAATACTCTCCCTAATGATCTTAAGAGAAAAGTTGACAATTTCAATGTCTTTAAAACTGCTGTTAAAGAGTACCTATGCTCAAAAGCATATTATTCTGTACAATATTATCTGAATGACAAATTATCCTGATGATAATACTTATATAGCTCTGTAAGTAGTATTAGTAAATATTAATGACAATTACCAGTCATATTTGATGCCTGCTCTAGAATTAATGAAGCTATTTAAATGTATGTATATTAAGAACTGACAGTAAATGCTATGCATTACAAATCAAATAGAACAAAATGATGAGACGAACAAAGGTAAAATCCTAGTGAATGTTAAAATAACTGTTCTTGCCTATACGTATGTTAACCTTATAACAGTAAGGAGGCATTCAACTCTGTACAAAATTACACTTGATGTGTTTCATTTTGTATATAATATGTCTTTATTTTATTTTAAATGTTCTGTATACTATATAATATTTATGTATATATGTAACTTTATTGTACATTTCCTTGACACGCATATAGTATGTCTATTTTATTTCAAATGTTGCATATTCTGTGTAATATTTATGTTTATATGTAATTTTTGTACGTTTCCTTGACATGTTCTATGTTCACAAGCCTTTATGGCTGCTAGTGAACTCACAGAATACAATCTAATCTCATTGTGGCTCCCCTGTAGAGACTAAAGATAACACACCTCTTTTACTTTCTCTACCATGTACTTAGTAGGTAGAGGATGTATTGCATTCCACCCAAAAATTTGATACTGAGATTTCACTGCAAATACATGTTTTGAGGCCCCTGAATCCAAATAAAGCAATTTTGGAAACACCTCCACGCGTGTGCGTGCGTGCGTGCGTGCGTGTGGTTTTTTTTTTTCTCTCTCTCTAGAAAATCCCTCACCCCTACTACCCTTTACATGGAACACATTTCGAGAATTTTGATTTTCTAAAAAGTGGCTCTAACGATTTTGATTAAAATACCATATATTAAATATATTTACATGACAAATAAAATGCATATCTTGAATTTTCTGGGAATAGCATTTGAAGTCCTCTTCATTTGGAAGGAATCAACTGGTAAATGTTAAGCAATAGGCGAAATCATACTACACAAAAGATGTAGATCTCTTTAAAATGCATAATTTATTTCAAATAACTTTTTTGTAGCACAAGCCATTTCTGGGATATCTGTTATTAATGCTTCAAATTGTTCATTACTTGGTCATTCTTTAAAGTCCTTTCAACATTCAATTGTTTCTTGCGATTGCATGGAAACAGTATGAAATTTTAAGGTTAGTGTATAGTGCCCAGTTCTTAAACATTTGACTATTGCTATTCCTTTGTATCTATAACAAAATGTGTAATTTGGCTATTTCTACAAAGATTTATTTAGATTAAAATAAAGTAGATAGAAAAATAAGCTTTAGTAAGAATAGTTAGTATACCCATTAATAAACGGCAGAGGGTAGAGAAAATCATGTGAATGTAACACATCAGATTTTTTACATTATTAATAACCCAGACCTCTGAAAGATTACTGTAGTAGTAGTAGTAGTAGTAGTAGTAGTAGTATGGATGAGAAACAATCACAGTAAAAAGAAACTATTTGTTTGAAAAGGTTTATTTAAACTACTATGGCACAAGTAATGCTCATATCACGCATACGTCAAATTTGCATCATAAATTAGTTTAAAATTGAAGCAAATTAAGAAATAAAAATTGAACTAAAAATCCTATATTGCCACCTTCCTCATTTTGTGCTTACAATTTTTGTATTAATTCAGAATAATTTAAGTCCTGGGCAATACTATATTAAATTAAATTAAATAGAGTTTTATTTATAGATGCTCTTTAACTGCTATGGTTCTGAACATCCCATTCTACATTTGGCGTGAATGACTGGAAATTTTGCTCAGGGGCCGCTTTATTAGGCTGAGGTTCTTTCACGTGCCGTAAATATGACACAAGACCACTGGCTTTATTTCCCTTCCAAAGGAAGCCATGCTAAGGATTTTTACACTCCAAAAAAATCCATCACCCTCCGCCAGGTTTAAATCTGCAACCTCGGGAACCAGAGGCTAGGATTGATACTTCTAGACCAGGGTGACTGGGCAATACTATTTTCTATATATAAAATTGCTAGATCTGATAACAGTCTGTCATGACACATGGTTGAATGTAAAAAGTTTTAATGAGTTTTAATTTAATTAAACTTCGTTCTCTGTTAGCTGCAGTTACAGGTATGGTTAGCAAAATTTGAAGTGCTGTCCACACATTCAGGAATATATACTGCCAACCATTTTGTTTAACAAGTTGAACTTTTGTTGGTTCTGCTGATTCAATAGGGGAGATATCCATAATAGCTCTTTATTTCCTTGAGAAACACCATGCATGGAATGGACCACATAATACTGCACAAAACAATACTCTTCCTTTGAACACCGAGTAAAATTATTTTGCAGCAGAATTCAAATTTTGTAATGTTTGAAATTTCCCTTTCTTTGATATTACATAAATGCAAATGAAGCACAAAAGAAGTGTTTCTATCATAACTTGTAAAATTTGTTGCCTTGAAATATTCCAATCCCTGGCAATAGACTATACTGGCGCTGCTTTGTTTGTACATGCTTTTTTGTTAACTTGGAAGCAGCAAATTCTACACAATGTAATGTATAAAATTGTTTGCATTTTTGGTGTGACTGTATATAATAATCTATTATATATTGCCAATAAATTCTGAACATGTTTCTAATCCAATGAAACCCAAACTGGAATTGCAATTTAGAAGCAGCTCTTCATTATTAATTTAGTCAACTCCTGCACTTGTCCCAATTTGTATGGTATATCATAAGTTGATACTTTCTCAGAGAATAATGGAGATGCTTATAAAATGCAATCTACAACTTTATATTGTAACCACTTGAGACAATAAACATCTTATCCATATTGTTATAACCAGAAAGAGGACCTTTCCTTAACCTTAACTAGGCCTTTTCAGAAAGTTAATAAAGTTCTGAGATTTTATGACTTGGATTTTATTCACTTGAAGCTATCTGATTCTTCTCTTCCTTACAAATTTAGTTTCAACTTTTTTCCTTCAGTTCCCCCATTCTGTTGCACTTAGATGATATTGATGTAATTGCTATAGCCCCATAAGTATCCACTATTTAACCTTAATCCCCACTGGTTGTTTTAAATTATGTTCCCTCATGTCACATTTTCTGTAAATGCTTAGGGATTTTAGCTATCTCCGTATACCATAAGTATTCTGCTGAACTTTTCTATTGTCTGCACACTTCCTGTTTTGCCTTATGTGTGCATTAGATTACTCTTAATTCAGTTTATTTCATTCATAGTAACAGAATGCAGGTTTTGGGATTCACTACCTTTATCTGACATCCCACTGTATCCATTCACTTACTGCCTTAATTAACAGAGTCAGAGAAGTGGTAGGAAGCACAGTGTCCATCACAGGACTTGTTGAAAGTATGTCAAAAATTGAGTTTATGTTTACATTGCTTGCACCACAAGCACTATTCCTGATTATTGTTGAAGTGCCTCCACCATTTTATTTAGGGTTTTTTCAATGAAATATTATAATTTTATATATATTTCATATATTCTAGTTGTATTTTAAAATCCTTTATACACAGTACTTGTGCAGCATTGTTGGAGAGGCCATTGTTTAATGGAGGCACAGAGTATGAAAACAATTTATCGTAATTTATAAAAGTATCATAATTTACTGTATTTAAATGCTTTTATATCCCAATGAGATGCTTGGCTATTCCCTTTCTTATACATGCTCCTGCAATAAATTAATATATCCCTTTACAGGAAGGGTATTACTTCCATATGCTCTGTCACTGTCTGCACTCATAACAATCATCAGTACTTGTGTAGGTTGAAATAAATCCATCTTGGACTAATGACTTATTGTAGATTGTATCTCATAGCTGATTTCTTGATTTATTACGTATATCACCTTTGAAGGAAATTTGCTTGTGACCCTAGGTCTACCATTTCTTTTTCCACTACTATTTCATATATATTTCTGACCATGTGACCCTCTCCTATTTACTGTATTGCTATCTCTCTGATAAACTGGCACTTGCCTGTCATACCTTTGAATTTGTTAACGTTTCTGATCTCTCTTTACCTAGCATTTTGTCTTGATGTCTACATCTAATTTGATTTTGATGTCTTGCAAAATGATTTTGATATCTTTGCGCCCCTTTCCCCATAAAATCTGCATTCTGGAATTTGGTTTCTCTTAGAGGAACTTGATCTCTTTATTACCTAAGATTCTCATGTTAAACTTCAAATGCAGTAAGGAGTTCAGTGATTCTTATGAAAGAATTTGGGCTTGCTATAATGAGATTATATTTTATTTTCTCGGGGAACACATTAATTACCACTGTTATCAAATGTTGATTGAAATGGCTCTTATTGGCCTGCTTTTTTGTGCCAATTTTAGGGAATCATCTTATAAACTCTATATTCCCATTTAGATAAAACTTCTCATTTGTCAGTCATATTCAGTGGGTGTTGCTAAGGTCCCCAGTTTCTATATAGAAGAATTTTTCAACCCTTCATAAGTATTAGTGTTCACAGCTCTGGGAAGAAAAAACATATATTGAAAATAGAATCTGAAATAAAAATAATCCTAACTAAAATTAAAAAATTAAATTGAGTTTTATTTATGGACACTCTTTAACTACTATGGTTCTTAGCACCCCATTCTATATTCGGCGTGAAAAACCAGGAATTTTGCTCAGAGGTCTCTATTAGACTTGAGGTTCTTTTACATGCCGTAAATCTACTACACGGGACTGCCGACATTACTTCCCTTCCAAAGGAAGCCATGCTAATCCTAATGAGATGAAGTACTGCAAATAAATTTAAAATGATTTACCTTTTGTTGCAGCAGTTTAGTTCTTCACAGATGCCTCTAGCTGGTTGATCATGTGCACAAGAATGGCACAAATGTGTTTTCGTATCAGTTCTAATAGAGACTTCGTTCTACTGAATTGTCACAGTATTTTTGTATGTGAAACTTACTTTTTATAGCTAACTCTCTTAATTTGCTTTATGTTAGCAACTGGTACCCTACATGACCCAGGATTGTAATTACTCAACTCATTCCAGTTGCCAGAATTGGAGCCATTGTCGACATCACTAGTGACTTTTGCACTCAGATTCAGTTAAATTGCTGTCTTCTTCCTCACTGTTAGTAAATCCACATCATGAAACTTTCATCCACTCTTTGGGTGTGCTGCTGCAGAGCTCCTGGTGAACATCATGCATAAGCCACATAAATCGCTGAATTTATTCATATTTTGTGTTATAATTACAAGCACCCTAACAATACCATTGCATGAACATTACCAGCTTCTCTTAAAAATACTATGGGTTATTCTAATATTATTGTTTTATAAAATTTCAAGGCTTAAAATAAGTAAAAATGATACATAGTTTTTGTGTATTTTATAAAAAAAAATTATTATATGCTGTATTGAAATAAGAACTTCTGTCTATAAAAATAAGATTTGCTACAATATTCTGAAATAAAGTGTTCTGGAGTTATGATCATTTAAAATGTACAAAAGAAATTAACTTTTACTTGTTGCAGCACTCTTGATTAAATATGACGTTATTAAACCAAGGGGCATTCATGTTCTACACATTCGAAAGCCTTATTAAGATCTAGGAATGCACAATTGCTGTCTGTATGTCTGTCTGTCCATCCGTCCATCCAAGTTATTTATAAAATACTCCATTATTTCTACAATTGCATCTTTTGTTGATCTGTGTTTTCTAAAACTGAATTGTAAATCATTCAGTACTCTCTTTTTATCAAGAAAGGGTAACATTTGATTTGTTTTTGTTATTTTATATTTGTTTTTGTTGTTTGATTTGTTATTTTGAATGTTTGGAGACAAGTTATTGGGCGATAGTTGCTTGTTATTTCTTTATCTCCTTTTTTTACTTTCTCTACAACATACTTAATAGTTAGAGAAGGTATTACATTCCACCCAAAAATTCAATATCGAGATTTCACCCATGCTTTGAGGCCCCCTGAATTCAAAGTGGCTGGGTGGAAGAGAGAGGGAGAGGGGGAGGGAGAGAGAGAGAGACCAAAAACAAAATGTCCAATAAATACCTAATGCGGTATATGGGTTCAGCATCTTCCAAGGATGCAATAAGTTTCTTCAAGAAAATCCTCCCACCCCAAGCTATTCTATACAAGGATGATTTTTCAAAATTTTCTATTTTCTTACAAATATTTCTAAATGGTTTTGTTTAAAATGCCATATGTTTACGATATTTACATGGCAAATAAAATGTTTGTCTTCAGTTTTCTGGGAATAGCCTGTGAAGTCTTCTTCATTCAGAAGGAATTGTGTATAACTAGTAAATGTTAAGAGACAAAAAGTACTACACAAAAGAGAAGATCTCTCTCTAAAAAAAACAAAAAAAAACAATTTTTTTTTTATTTATTTATTTATTAATATTTTTTTGTGTGACTTCATTAATTTCCCAAGAGACCTATTAATATTGGTTTCAGTTGTTCAATACTCAGTAATTTTTTTAAAGTCCTGTCTTTATTAACTTGTCATGGAATTTAAAGCAATAGCACCTGGCCTTTCAACAAATGACTATTGATTTGGCTTGTTCTATTCCTCTTGTGCCTAAAACAAAATGTGTAATGAAACTATTTTTGAAGAGGTTTATCCTGATTAACCTGAAGTATAGAAAAATAGGTTTACAAGGAATAGTTTGGAGAAGCCATATAAAAATAAATGATAGTGTGTAGAGAAATTTATGTGAATGTAACCCAGATTTGTTTGTATTAAACTGTTGGGATAGAAGTCTGATGCGATTACAGAATTAACAATTATATGAGGGGCTGATGTCATATCTGCAGCACAGAGCTTTAATAGCATTACTGATAATACCATGTTCATCTACTGAGTTTTTCTTTCATTTTGTTTTATTACTTTTGGTAACTCATCTTGTGCTGTTTTGGATATATACAGAGAGTTACTAATGGACAGGGTATGCACAAATGATTGTAAGGGTTTTAAACCTTAATTTTTTCCCTGTGGTTATATAATATGATTTTGAATAACATAAATAAAAGAAAGGGAGTTGGAGGTTGTTACACTACATCACTAAAGGTTCTTACTTTGAACGCGTTTCGGGAGAACGGTTTGGTCCCAACGGTTTCCAACAGTTGGAAACAAGCTGACGATGGGAGCAAACCATTCTCCCAAAATGTGTTCAAAGTAAGAAACTTTAGTGATGTAATGTAACAACCTCCAACTCTCTTTATTTTAAATTATGACACATCACTGTACTAGCTTCTGAATCTTCAAAATTTAATTAATAAATAAAAGAATAACTGTAGAAGTTTGAATTTGATATGCTTAGATTTTGTTTCGTAGCCACGGTAACAAAATAAGCAAAACATGGCAACTCGCATATAAAAGGCTTTTTGTATGAATTTGCAAAACGATTCTCTGGTTACAGTTCAACAGGCATATAGGCAAAGATTTGGTCTTAACGCTGCTTCTGGTAAGAAGATTCTTGGATGGTACAATCAGATCCTAAACATACTGTCTATGTAAAGGAAAGGGCACCAGATGACTGCGTGTGTCAGATGAGAATGTGGAGAGAGTCATAACAACTTTTGCTTGCAGTCCCAAAATATCTGTGCAGCGGGCAAGTCAAGAACTAGCAATTCCAGCAATAACAATGTGGAAGGTACTAAGAAAACAGCCACTACCTGCAGACTTATCTGATTTGAGACAGAGGATTATTGTAGCAGTAGGATCACGTACACCAGATGTGCTACGTCAGAGTGACGAGAAATGGTCTACTGGCTGGATGTATGCCATCGCATGGAACACTTGAAATTTTTGTTATGTTAACTTCCACAATTTTTCTTCAATTTAACTTCTGATTTAAAATTATATTGTATACCTCAGAAAGAATATATGTTTTAAACCCTATACACTCTATTCATTGCCCTCTGATTACTTGTGTTCCTGGGTTTACCCCCTTTGTCTGATAACTGATGGATATAATTTATAAAGCTGGTGTTAAAAATGTTGCTTATTTCTATGGAATTTTTTATTATTGTATCCATTATTTATTTGTATACTTACTTTCCTGTATTTTTCCTCCTCTGCCACAATCTTTATTGAAAATATCCTAGGAAATTTTTGTAAGTTTGGTGGAGTTGTTAATTTGTTTCCTGATGAGATTTGATTGTGACTGTTTTATTAGGGCATTATATTCCTTCATGAAAGCAGTATAAGTTTGTCATTAGATTGATTTGCTTTTTATACGAGGTGGCATCCTAAAGTTCCTGAAATGTCTCAAAAAATATAATCACACCGTACCTGGACTTATGCACCATCACCACCTTTGAAATAGTCCCCTTATGAGTGTATATGCTGCTTCTTCCATGCATTAAAGACCATTTGGAAATCCTTTTTTGAGAGCTTGTTCAGTGCCTCCTGGGATTTTGCTTGAATTTATCCTCAACTGTCTCAAATCTTTGATCTTACAACTTGATTTTCATCTTGGGGATACAAAAAGAAGTTGCATGGAGCTAAATCTGGCAAATACGATAGATGCAGAACAGTTGCCTCATTTTGTTTTTTCTTAGGAATTCTTCTCCTGAAGAAATCTGTATGTGGTTTTACATTGTCATGATGGAGAAACCAATTGCCCATATGCCACATTTCCAGAATGTTTTCTGCTCACGTTCTTCTTAATAAGATGTCACTATAGAACATTGCATTCATGGTCATACCAGGAGGGACAAACTCCTTGTGGATAATCCCTTCAGTGTAAAAAAAATTAAATAAATAAACCCATACACACATATACAAACATGGAATCCACATTGCTCTTCATTTGATTGGCTCTTTTTTAGGGCTGGTCATAGATGGAATTTTCCATTGAGAAGACTGCCATTTGTTTTCAGGGTTGTAGCCATAAACCCAACTTTCCTCACCTGTGACAACTTTAGGAAGGAAGTCTGGGTCGTCATGAAGCTGATTCTGAAGATCCCTGATGCTGCTTCTGCTCAGCACTTAGCAGTCCCAGAAGAAATTTTGTCGGAATCCTTCTCATATTGAGATCATCAGACAAAATCCTCTGGCATGTGCAATATGATATTCCAACATCACAGATGTTGTGCATGGTCCTCCTGCAATCTTGTAAGATCGCAGCCCAAACAGCAGCAACATTTTTGAGTGTAATACCAGTTGGTGGCAATCCAGAACAATTGTCATTAACTGAGGTTTGACCATTTTTAAACCTCTTGAACCATTCATTGTTTTGGGTCTGGCATAGAACATCACTAAATGCTTGGTTTAACATTCCATGCATTTCTGGAGCAGTTTTCCCCGAGTTTGAAACAAAACCTTATGCAGAAGTCTTGCTCCCTCATCTATCATTGTGAAATCGCAATGTAGGAAATGCACAGAAATGAAAATGCTCTTAAATAGTAAATGCATCCGCTTAGAATGAAGCCACTTGGCACACTGATTCACCAGAAATGTATGAAGTGTCACCTAGTGGCATTTTCTTGTATTACTGCTTGGTTGTGCACCACTTATGAATTTCAGGAACTTTTCAGTAGTACCTCTTACTACTAATAGTAGTCCTTAAATTATGCTTTAGCTAACAAAATATCTTTGTCTGTCCACTGCTTTCTCTGAATGACCATTGCAGTTTTGGTGTAGTCTGGGCAAGCTATATCAAAGTAATAATTAAAGATATTACAGAGATTATTCCATTTTGTGTTAGTGTCACTTTCCTGTAAACTATCTCATATTGTTCATGTTTTAAAAGCATACATAGGCCCTTTATATTTGCCTCATTTATTACCCTGATTTTGTATAGGTTTATGATTTCTACTAGCATTTCTTGTGCATAAAAATTTGATAAGCGGCTTTTTATTGCCTTAGTTTAGAATGCCTTCGGTGAAACATTTGTGATTATATGGTCTGTTACTGTTTCTATTAGTCTTGTGGGTTGATCAATTGTCACAGTGATATGGTCATTGTTAGTTTGATCCCTATTAATGTATAGATCACTCAAGTAAGTGCGACACTTGTTTTGGAAATACTCATTTATAATGCTACCAGCATGCTATTAGTATATGTTTCACTACATACTTCTATACCTGCTTTCTCTCACACTTTCTCAATGCTTTTATTTTTTACCATTTTAGACATTATAATGGTAATTTTAGAGGAGACTGGAAGTGCTGTTCCTCCTCCTTTGTGAAATTATCTACAGAAACAACTGTTACTATGAGCTCCTATTTTGACAGTTACTAATTTATTTGCTTTCAGACTGTGATCACTTATTGCCAGGATATGTGGTTTGTATTCATTCATGAATACTATGACTTCATCTGCCTTATTATTCATAAATTGTACATTTTAACATCTTACTTTCAGCTTGTTACTTATATTTTGACTGGGTTTTGCTGATTTATTTGCTGTAATATTATCTACCTGCTTATGTTTTCTCATGTATAATTTTTACTGTACACTTCACTGTGCCATTAGTTTAACTGATGTCTGGACATTGTTATTGCCTAGAAGCAGCACCTTGCAAATTTAGAGGTAGGCCGTCACTTCCCAGTCATGTGTCGCCCAACGAATGACCTACATTTGAATATTACTTTCAGTACACTGCGTAGCCAATGAATATTCTCATGCAATTGGCACATCGCATCATTTGACGATACTGTTCATGCTATCTGAGCTTGTGTGAAGTTTGATTTGGATGATGCCCTCATCAGATTGCATATTTCACCGATCAAGTTATTTGTTCCCACGTGCAGAACTTCAAATTCTGCTTTCTGCATAATGTTTTCTCTATTCTGTTGTTTACTCACTTGTTTGCACAGTTGCTCAATTCTTATGCCTCTATGTACTCTAATAAATGCACTTTATTATAGAATTTCCTATCACTAACACCTCTGAAATCTTGTTTTGACTTGTGTGGATCACATTTTGCATGTTATTTAGCCTTGAGTCTTCCATGGATGCTGATCCAAATCACTCCAGTTAATCCAAATCTGTTTACTTCACATTATTGATGCTAAGAAGACCAGTATGTGAATTGTTAGGAGAGAACACAGGTTCAATCTGTAAACATAAGATAAGGTACTTAGGAAATTCATATGAATGTATTTATTCCCAGGGTGTGTTTTACTCTTAGATTCTGTAAAGCAAATGCAATTGGCATGCGCCCTCCCACATGTTTCCATGGTAACATGTCCTCTGTGGTCTAGGGATACCATGTTAACCTCTGGTTACCAAGGTTGCAGGTTCAAACCAGGCAGAGGACAGTAGATTTTTTTCAGCAGTAAAAATCCTTAGCATGGCTTCCTTCAGAAGTGAAGTAAAGTCGGTGTTCCAGTGTCGTAGATTTATGGCATGTAAAAGAACCTCAAGCCTGATAGAGGCCTCTGAGCAAAATTTCTGGTCTTTCACACCCAATATAGAGTGGGATGCTAAGGATCATGGTAGTTAAAGAGCCTCCATAAATAAAACTTGATTTAATTTTTTCCATGGTAACATGCATGTTTTGGGATTCATATCAAAGTGATGAATTATGTACATTATATGTGTGATGTGATACAATTAAAATGACATTATGGCCACAGCATTAAAGCTAAAGTAATGTGTTTGATTATATATAACAATCTTGTGTGATATGTACAAGAGTGGGGTTCACCTTTTTAATATCCTCGATACATTGGACTAATTAAAAATGTTATTAGATGAATTAGTTAAATTGTGTTGATATAAGTAATTTCTGAAACAAAAATAATAACAGCACACTATCTTCAGTAGTTAAAGATAGTTGAATACATATTTTGCAAGAAATTGTATTACTTTTAGATATTTGTTAGCAGACAGTAATTTATTAAATTCCTCAATTGAATAGAACTGTTTTAAAAGCAAGTATTTATTTACAGTGAAACATCATTAATAGGTTTCTGCAGGGGACAAGAATATAAAACATGTTGAACGAAGAAGTGTATTATTGCATATTCAATTTAAAACAACTTGTAGAATTACAGGACCAGTTCATGCTGATTGAATTTGTTTTGAGGTTATACTTGCCCTTGCGTTAAAACAATAAATAATTTTTTTTAAAAAATCTGCCACCATGCCATCTCAAACACAACAGGATATGGGCAAAACACAGCACTGATTTTAATTTGCCAACCTGTCCCTCATGAACTTGGCAACAAACTTGATCACCAAAATCTTTTATAGAATGTGAATTTTGTAGTACACTTATCCATTTTATAGCCCTGTAGTTTGTAGTTGTAAACCGTGTCAGGCCTATCTGTATTTTAGTTAGTACACACAAATGTTTTAATCTCTTAAAACTAGGCTTACCAACTCAAAATTCTCAAATGCAAGACATTACTTAGAAAAAAGTAGGACATTTCTTTAAAAACCTGATATTTTTTGAGTATACCTTGTTTCTGGATGAATGGCTGGCACTTGTATTCTGTAAGTGCAGGGCTGTCAATACTGCCTGCTCAACATCACATAACATAAATATGGATATTGCCACTATCAATTGCTGAGAAGCGGAAGGGGGCAGCAATTCCACCATACTTGTGCCTGTTGTCCGCCCAGAAAGAAGGTATACACCACATTTTTATCTAAATAGTTAAAGCATATTGTACTTTTACTCAAATATATGCATAATAGTGCATTTCAACCTAAGTATGGTTAGTGCATCTCAAAAAAATCATATCACTGAATGTTTGCATAATACATGAACAATTATAAATATGAATAACATAGATTTAAATATTTCTTACTCCATCCATGAAAATCAGTGATAAATTAGAATTAAGTTAGTCCTTGCTGTAACTATTTCCCTGAAATTGTATTTTGCAACTGAGTGAATGCTGAAATAGGAGACAAGTTTCTTTCCTAGCACATAGTCATAAAGTTCCTCACAAAACAGGTCCTTGAAATTAAATTTTACTAGCAACATTTCTTTCGCCGACTGCCAACAAACGGCTCCTTTCTTTTGTCCACTGAGAACTGATGAAAGAAAACATGTGTTCAGTTGAGAACATTGCTACCTGGAATAGCAAAGAAGTACTGACAGATGTTCAAAAGTTCAAAAAATATGTCAGAACTCTTGGCATGTTTTAAAGAAAGTGGACCACTATTTATCTAGTGGTAGTTCTATTATTGCTCACCAGCATTGAACTTTTAGCATAGTTCTTGACATTAACAGAGCTGGTCAAATAATTTAGAATCATCTATCTCTAAGCCTTTAGACTGTAAATGTTGAAGGAAAGGGAGTAAATCCTCAAAGCTGAGGTCTTTCGTATCTTTTAATTTAAACCATGTAAATCACCTGAATTCTTCCATAGGAGTTATCCATTTCTCCAAGTACTCCTTGCAGGTTTCATAGAAGCAAGAAACATTTTGCATAAACACCTCACATTGTTTTTCCAAGTCATCTTCAGAAAGTGTATTCAATGTCTGCCTGACTTTAAAAGAAATAACCGACTTTTGTGTCTATGGTTTAATGAAGGGTGAACAGGTTCTAAAATTTCATGAACTTCCACAATTGAATTGCTTTCTTTTTCAACTGACAGAATTTTATTGTGGAAAGAAGCTGAAGATATAACTCCAAGAAGCATTCTCTAGGAAAATCCTTATTGTTGAAGACACAAGTAGGATTTTAGTGTTGGGTACATTTGTAGAATCCTTTCTACTGCTGGTTTTAATGTTAGCTACCTGGTTTTGAAGTGATTTAGCAGCTGTTTGTAATTTACATCCACAAAATCACCAAGAAGTGCCTGTGTGCATGCTGTATAGATATTGCAACACCAGTTACTGCAAAAACACACTTTATTTATCACAAGACACTCAGTGTAACGCATAGGTTACACTTGAGACACCTTGACACACACTCAAATACAACATAACTGATCCATCAGTTCAAATCACAACCGAACTGCTGAACTGCACAACTCAAAACTGGCTGCTGAGAGCAACTCAGAATTAAACTGCACTGTCATTTCTAACAGAACTCAGCACTTGACTCATCCTGCTGACAGCAATCCCTTATACAGGCCTTGCATACAAAGTGAAACTTTAGAGAAGTTTCTACTAGAACACGCTGAAACAAATGCTCCAGAACAAGTAAGCGGCACATAAAGAGAATTTTATTCCATGCTGCATATTCTATTGTTTCCATGCTTGCTATTGTTCCAACAGCCCATTGCAGGCCCTGTCCAGGTAGCGCTGCACACAGTCACACTGCTCCCCCCTCAGGGCTAGTCATCCCAACCAGCACTGTTATAGCAGGCTAGACAGTCTAGGTGTACCACCAGCATCTTCCCTTAGGGTAGCCTCTGGATGCAGTAGTCTACATCATTGATCCTCTTCACCACATGGTACAGTCCTTGCCATGGTTATTGGAGCTTGGGACAATGCACCTTGGTCTGGGTAGGCCGATACAGCCACACCAAATCACCTTGCTGGAAACCTTGGCTGTTGGCTTGGTGTCGTAACGGGTCTTCATCTGGTCACACACTACCTGGATGTGTTGACAGACCATCTCATGCACATCATTAAGATGGACCTGAGTTTCTCCATGTGGTCGATTGCTGGTTGTTTCATTCCAGGGGAGCTGCCAAACATCAGGTCGCATGGAAGATGCAACTCCCTGCTGAAGACTAAGCTGGCTGGTGTCACGAGTCGATGAGCATTAGGCCAGCAAGTAAAGCAGTATCCTCAAATCCTAGTCCTTCTGGTGATTATCCATGACCTTCCTCAGGTGCTCTTCTAGGGTCTTTATGTACTGCTCGATCATGCTGTCTGTGGGTGGAGAGGTATTGTATGCATTTTGTGCACTCCAAGTCTCTCCAGTGCTTCCCTTATCATGTTCGACTTGACGTTTGTGCCTTATTCACTGTGTAGCTCTAACAGTACCCCAAATTGGCAGAAATTTTCTTCCACTAGGCAGTCTGCGATTATCTTGGCCTCCTGGTTAGGAATGGTGTACACCTCCGGCCACTTGGTGAAGCAATTCATGACTATCAACAGATAATTTTTTTAGGGTATCCATAGTAAGAAAAGCAATATAGTTTCCGAAGTTTCATTACTACAGGTTTCCAATTCAAGAACTTTTGTCTGAATATCGCTTTTCTCATAGTCAAAATACTGAAAGACTATTGGAAACAACTCCAGCATGCCATGATTGCTGACATCTGTTCCCAGGCCAAAATATGGAACTTTGTTGTTTGGTGTTTTAGTAATGACATCTACAGTATGAGATGCAATGGTATTATTATTAGCTTCTGTTTTAATTCTTGCACAGGTTAAATTCCATGCTACTTCAGATTCTGCAAACATTTTCTTATTTAATTTAGTTATACAATCTAATTGAGTTATAAGAATGGTGGTGGAAAACCATGTGAAATGCCATTGTACCTTCTATGGCTTGAACTTTCCTGGTTAATGTTGGTTGTTTTGGATTGACAAATACAAGAATATTACCTGGTTTTGAACTGGTCCTTACCATCCTTTTGTTTTCGCTATTGATGTGTCTTTCCAAGTCTAAACACCTTTGTATCCCATATTAACATAGCTGTCACACAATACATATTTTGCTTCGATTTTATGTCCCTGTGTGAACCAGGGATAATACTTCATTTTTAGTTTATCTGCAAATTTACACTGTCTTGTGGTCTTCACTAGTTTCTGTATGAGAAGACAACATACTTAAAATGATTCAATCAGATGAACTTTGGTATACACACAAATAAACAATTTACACAACAGTGACAACACTTCCGTTCTTCTCAAAGTGAGGAAGGAAGTAGAATTGCCAACTGAAAAACAAATAGCACAGCTTGAGGTTCGATATCTTGACAGCTTGTGTAACTTTTCTCCATTCAAATAAGCAGCGCCCTAGTTAATTACATCACAGTGCATGGATTCGCTTGCTTATCAGCATCAAAATCACGTTTCTGCCAGTCCACTGTGCACTGTGAATAATGCGATAACCGTATACTACCAAGGCTTAATCACAACTGAAAGAATGTTTAAAATATGTTACATAAAAAAGGCTGGACATTCAAAAGAAAAACGAAAATGCCTGCCGGATGTAAATACAATCACATAAATGCCAGACTTGTCCAAAAACCGGACAGTTGGTAACCCCCTACTTAACATACATGTTTATTTACTTGTAACAAATTAGCAAGTAACATATTTCCACACTATTGACATGACAGTAACTACCTATACAGTTCAGTAATAACAACAGGAACACAATGGATATAAGAAATAAAAACAAGCAACAGCTTGTGAGCTGCAGCTCCCAAGCAAGTTGAGAATTGAGCTTCAGGTCATGATTTGGTATAAATAAAAATTTCCCCCTTCTTTGAGCTATTGCTATCACCTACCAAGCTATTGCTCAGTGACCTTCACCACAACACATTAGCTAAGTAAACAAATATGCCTATACTTCTGTCAGGAGGCAATTTAATCTTTGGTGCACTTGAATATTCATATACCCATTCATGTTAAACATACTACTCTCATTTAAGAAACCTAATAGAGATACAGATTTTAAATAACACAATTGTAATTAAAGATTTGACAAATTAAATAGAAATTGAGATTCACCCGACTTTCAACAGATAATGTTCAGCCCCTTTCTGAATTCAGTCCCTCATTTCCTTGTTTAATTATATTACAAATGTGTAACCAATTGATATATTGAAAGTAGATTTGTACTTCTGTTTATGCACCTTTATACTGATATCCTCTGCATCTGTATAAATTATCACAATAAGTAATTCCAAGAATTTATAAGGTGGTATCATGAATTAAAGTTACACTGGATGAAAGAGATTCAGTTCGTTGAAAGCTAAATCTAAGATTGGTTTTATAGGAAATTCTTTAGTTACAATCTGGTTTTGATTTGTACAAACATTCTGCTCTACGTACGTATTCACATTTGTGCATCGCTTTGATTATATTACGCCTTCCTGTAATGAGAGCAGATCACTATGACCTCGCTCACATTCTGTTTAGTGCCAGAATACCCAGACAAGGTGAAAACATCTCAGGATCTTTTCAGAATTGTTAAATGGTGCACCTTGTGTTTCATTTGCCACTGAAAGAAAATGTTGCGCAACCTTTTACAGTTTCTTTTAAATAACTGTTTATATCTGCACCCATCCGAGTCCTTGCATCTTGAAACAATTTTTAATTTCTCTACTACTTACTTTAGTAAGTAGAGAAAGTATTGCATTTCACCCAGAAATTCAATGTCGATATTTCATCAGAAATACACGTTTTGAGAATGCCTGAATTAAAAAAAAACATCTTTAGCAAAAGGGGGGGTGTGGGAGGTGAGTTTGCGTGTGTGTGCGTGCGCGTGCATAAATAAAAAAAAAACTACTTCAAGCTTAGTATCCTCCAAGGATGTGATAAAATTTTCAAGAAAATTCCTCTACCCAAAACTACCCCTTTCTCAAAAATAGCTCCAACAATTTTGATTAAAATGTATTGTTTAAGATACTTGCAGCAAATATATGTAGGTATATCTTGAATTTTCTGGGAATAGCCTGTGAAGTGCTCT
Source organism: Deroplatys truncata (assembly GCA_030765065.1). NCBI lineage: Eukaryota > Metazoa > Arthropoda > Insecta > Mantodea > Mantidae > Deroplatys > Deroplatys truncata. The sequence goes on along the minus strand of CM060990.1, from coordinate 17,369,863 downwards.
TCATTCTGAATGACTTTTATGTAACTGCTAAACTGTAAGAGATAGAGAAAATCTTGCTACACAGCTGTGTCTGTGTACAGCAAACTCAGAAAGGAACAGTAGTTAAATAACAAGTTTGGTATTTAAGTTCAACACCTTTCAAACATGCATCATGAAGAATTTCAGGAAAGTCCTCCCACACTAAACTACCCTTTACATGGAAACTTTTTCCAAAAGCTTTATTTTTTCAAAAATGACTAATCTTGATTAAATACCACATGTTTAAAATAATTTCATGTCAAATGCATACATTGAATTTCCTGGGAATGTCCTCTGAAGTCCTCTTCATTCTGAATAACCTTTACATTATTGGTAAACCATAAGATAGGCAACATATTACTACAAAAGAAAATATTGTCTTGTTAAAGCACACAATTTATGTCAAAGCCTTTCTTTTTTTTAAAGTTAAACATTCCTGAGATATTCCTTTGTAATTGCTTTAAATTTTCAAATGCCTGCTTATAATTTTCTCAAATGGGAAGTTGGTATTCAGTATTTTCTCGTGGTCATGCAAAGAGCATTAAATTTCAAAGCCCTCATGTAGCCACACGCTGTTTAAAAATCCGACTCACTTTACCTACTGTATCTTATAACAAAGTTGTAATTGAAAATTTATCTGGATTAACAAGAAGAAGCTAGGATGATAAGTTTTTTTAAGTATAGTTTGTAGAATAGTAGAGAAAGCCATGTGAATAGTAGAACACCAGAACCTTTTTCATTCTTTCTTCCGCGATCATCTGAAAAGAATGGCATTTTAAATCCATCAAATAGCGACCCACATTTGAAAGATTTGACTATCACTTTAGTTTACTGCATTCTTCTTATCCCTATAATGAAATCTGTAATGAAAGCTTATCTCAGTTAACAAGACGTAAATACCAAGAATAAGCTTTTGTAAGAAATGTTTGTAAAAGAGTGATAGAGAAAGTCATGTGAATGCAACACACCAGATGTTTATTTTCCTCTCTGGAAGCATGATCATAAACTCCGCCATGGTACTGAAATGAGCAAGCTGAGGTACCTGCAGAGGTACCTCAAGAAATAGCAAGCAAAAGCTTAACTAAAAGTGAGTAGGACTTGTTTTTATTTATACCATATTGCGAGCAATAGTTCAATGATCAAAGTCAGCAAGCTTTTGCTTGCTAGGAAATTTAGGAGAACATTTTTATTTATACAAAACCGAGCAGTTGTTTGGAATCAGTGAGAAATGAGTCAATGCTTGCTTTTATTTATATCACCCAATGTATCATAACTGCACAGTTTGCAGGCATTTAAAAACATATCCTCAGTTAAAATTATTAAAATTCGAAGCACTATTGAAACTGAAGAGATGTACATATTAAAACATATGGGGAGTCACATGTTAAAACATTCTTCACTTAAGTCAGATGGTTAAAATCAGGAAACATTTTTTGGAGAAATTTGTCTCCATCCTCAGCTGTTTGGTGACTGATGACTGATTACTGATTGCCGTTCCTCTTCAAGGTCACAGTGCATCAGAAGAGGGATGGCAACAGCTGAGGATGGAGATGAACGTTTCCTGATTTGAAGTGAAGTAAGTTTTAGCATGTGACTCTCCATATGTTTTAATATATCCTCAGTTGTTTTCTTTCAACTTTTCTGTCCAAGGTTGTACACAGTTGAGTCTAGTTTTGTCAATGTGTTCATTATGTTTTTATCCACTACAAAGCTTGAAATAAAGCTCCCAACAGTGTCCATCGCCTCCAATGGCTTTGCAAGTTTGCTGTGGATACAATTTGTTTTTCTCCATCATCAGCTTATTCTCCCACCTTTTCCTTCATATGCTCTTCCAAAATGTCAGCGATTGTCGCAGTCTGGCAAAGGGTAACATTGTTGTCACACTGAACATAGTTGCCAAAGCTCTTAAGTTCATCAGTGTGTCCAACTTTTTCATCCTTATCTGAAGTTTCATTTCCCACATGCCATTTCCTGCCATGTAGAAGCAGTTACCAATTATAAATTTGATTCACAGAGTCCCAGGAACATTTTAAATAATGCATTGTGCCAACGATGGTGATCTTCTTGCATGTACCACTAATGCTGGCCAGCTGCTTTTGCAACAATACTTTCCTGTGCTGCTGCTTTACACAATGAATGATGCCCTGGTCGAGAGGTAGAAGCCAATTTACACAGTTTGCAGGAAGGAAAAATCACCTTTACATTCCTCATGGGAACATCCACTGGGTGTGCAGCACATTGGCCTATGAATAATAAAATTTTGGGTCTTTTTAGCCTCCATTTTTGCACCAAGAGCTCACAAAACATCTTCAAATATAGCAGAAGTCATCCAAGCATTTGTGTTGACTTTATACTAGCATGGCCAACTCTTCACATTCTTGAAACATTGAGGGTTATTCGCTTTACCAGTGACAAGCAGAGGCAAGTTCTCTGTTCTGCTCTTGCTGCAACAAATCATGACAGTTAATCTCTTCTTGCTTGATTTCCCAAGATGGCAAATTTCTCCTTTGTGCGTAAACATCTTGTCAGATAGAAGGCTGAAAGAAAGTCCCATTTCGTATCCGTTGAATACTTCATTGGGCTTGTACTCTTCCAACAGTGATGGTAATGTCTCATTAGTCCAAGTTTCAACCGTCTTGTTATCAACAGCTGCTGTATCTCCCTGCACGCACTTGTAAACAAGACATGCCTGTTCTTAAAACTTTCAATCCATCCATTTAATGCTGCAAAGTTTGTTATTCCCATCTAGTTTACAAGGCAGTTTGTTTTCTCACAAATTAATAGTTCCATCCACTGCAATGTTTGCTGCACAGGCTTGGTTAAACCATTTCAGGAGTACTGTTTCCAGCTCTGGAAGCTTCCATTCCTCTATCCTTGTATGCATTTTCTATTTTACTTAAATTGCTCACAATTGTGTTTAAAGTTGAAGGAGCAAGTTTTAGCTTTTACGCCAGTTTCACTCACTTAAGGTGATTATTTCTGTGTACCTCTTGAAGTATTTTAATTTTGTCATCATTAGTTAATGATTTGACAACCCATATCTTTCCCATTACTGCAACATGACACAGCACAATTTTTCACGGCTTCTTTGGTAACACGTAAATATATATGCAACAGTCAACTCGATGCGTAGTGCTTCTCGCCCTTCACAGCAGTCAACTCACATGTAGTGCAGGACATTGGACTGTTCAAGGTCACAACTTTCACCTGCTCCATGACCGAGAACAAGGTGTGTTATGTTTGAAAAGATGCACATTCCACAAGGGGTGGACAAAAAATTTCTTCAGGTATGGGGAAAATGTGATTGTACTAAACAAAAGTAGCAACATTTCTGACTTAACAAATGAGGTGTTTTCACATTAATTTAATAATACGATGAGAAACAGCACTTAAAAATTACGACATGATAAGCAATAAAATGTACTAATGGGGAATGTGTTAATAAGTTTTCATTTTAATTCAGTTTTGAACTTTTTTTTTATAGTTTCTACGTTTCTTACATATGGAGATAAATTATATAGTTTTGGACCATTTCATTTAAAAGACTTAATATTTAGTTCAGATTTGTACATAGGGAGATGCAACTTATTTTTATTTTGCATATTATGAGCATGAACTTCTAAATTTATAGTGAAATCGAAATTAGACTTCACATACATTGCGCTTTTTTTATATGCATACAGAGAGCAAAGTAAATATATTCATTTGTTTTAAACTTTTGCCTGCAACTTTCTCTTTTTGAAATGCCAGCCATGGTTTGCACTGCATGTTGAACAATTTCCCCATATTATTCTGTATTTTAAATGTGACTGAAAATAGGCAAAGTAAGAGCTTTTCACTTTATCCAATGTAATTCTTGTCTTCATTTGATCAAATACAAAGCAGGCCCTACTTGACCTCATGTCAAATTTGCAATGTGTCTATCCAATGGGGATTGTGGTCAAACCATAACCCTAAAAATTTTATATCACGTTCACACACATTTTTAACACAAGCTTGACACTGGGTAAGTTGGCATTTTTGTGTTGGAAGTTCAATGCCATAGTTTTATCCTCATTTAATGTGAGTGTTTGCTCTAAACTATGATAATGTAGTGTCCATTACCAATGCCATTTTTTTCATTAAGGTCAGCATTACCTTTCTCACTTATAAATATGTGTATGTCATGTGCAAAGATGGTTATTTTAGCTATAATGATATCTTAAACATAATGGTAGATCGCTAATATATAACAAAATAAGACAGGGCCTAAGATGATTCCTTGTGGTACACATAATGATGTATTTTTTCTGTCTGAGATAGCCTTTATTGTTTAAGTTTTGCTCTCATCTCTATTCAAGTTTAAACTAATTGTTCACTTCCTTCCAAATAAGTTTTAAACCAATTTAATGCAATGAACAAATGTGTGAGGCTAGTAAACTAAATGAAAAGCCATTCCAATGAATGAAATTTTATATGCAAGTGCAATATAATGAATAATACATTATTAATACTAATACTGCTTTTTAATTCTGTTCATGAATATACTCTTAATAAATTACACTTTAAGTTGTGAACACTTCAGATAGTTTTGTTTCTTTGCTATATTTGAGTCATGAAATATATTCACAGAAAGGCAACCACTAATTATTATTGCTGTAGAAAACAATATATCAGAGGCAGGTAATTTTTGCAGTCCCTTGTATCCTATTTAGTGTTTGTGAATGGAGTAATGGCATTCCTGCAGATAACCCTAGAAAGTATATGGTGTTTTTCGCACGCTGGAGAAAGTAATGTCAGATACAGTCCCTTTTTGCAGTCCTTATTGCCAAATTTGAATTTTTTTTGGCAAACAAATTAATACCAATCCATTATTTTTTGTACAAGTACTTGACACAGAATAGAGAACTATTCAGCAAGTGAAAAGAAATTGTTTTTTTTTTAGCTAATATGCTTAATTTGTAAAATGGTGTCAAGCTTATTATGCATTGGGGTAGACTGCTAATATTTTAATTTTTGAGAAAGAAAAGGGGAGAGCAGAATTTGTCATGTGCTTAAGAGAAAGTTAATATATATGCTGTTTTTCATTAAAGAATTCCAGCTACTGATTTCCATTTTTATGCATTTCCTCCTAATCCACAGTAACCTTTTAATGTTAAAATACAATCATTTTCAGGTATTTTTTTCTGTCTTCTTTATTTTAGATCAGTCCGGCATTCTGAAACTTACAGACTTTGGTTTTGCAAAGGAAACCTTCTCAAAGGATACACTTCAGACACCATGCTATACTCCATACTATGTTGGTGAGTATAAGGTTTACAAATTAAAATATTGCAGCAGTAAGGTGCTATTTTTTATGTGAGTTTAGGGAGTTTTATGAAATGATCATCTAAATAGCTATGTATACTATTGTTCTACACAAGATTAACCTCAGGAACCTGTTCCATCATCCGTTAAAAGGCACTATGCTCAATACAAACAACTGTGAAGACTACCACCAAATATATTTTGGGAAATGCAGGGAACCCATGAACTGGACTAAAGGAACATGTAAGAAGTTCAAAACTGAAGCAAATGGACAAATCAGCCTAATACCAGGGAGGTTCACAGGGCTTCCTTCAGGGCCTGGAAAGACATCTCAGCTTGGTCGGACCACTGGAAGCTTGTTGTAAGCTCTATCAGTAGGTTGGCGATGTTTGCATAGCCCGCCACACATTTCCGCTAGTACTTGCAGAGGCCCAGGAACCGGCACAGTTCTTGTTTATTCCTTGACCTGGGTCACTGCTTGATGCCCTCTAGCTTCCGGGGATCTGCAGCCACTCTACCAGGACTTACAATGTGTCCTAGGTGGCGCACTTCCATTTTAAACAGCTGACACTTCTTGGGTTGGCCTGGCAAAGCCTTTTGAACGCCTTCCTCAGGTTGCTCAGATGATCCTTGAACATCTTGCCTATAGCAATGATGTCTTTGAGGTGAAGGAGACAAGTGTCCTTCATCACATACTCCATAAGTCTCTGGAACGTAGCAGGGGCTTGCAACGTTTGAAAGGCATTACTGTGAACTGCCACAGGCCATGTCCAGTAGAATCATTGGGGTGAAGTGCCACTTGCCAGTACCCCAGCTTCAGGTTCAAGGTGAAGGCTACCATTAAGTTGTAAAGGTGTTGTCAATCCATGGTAGCGGAAAGCAGTCTTTGTTGATGTTGTACAACTTCCGGTAGTCAGAGCAGATCTCCATACTTCTTTTTCACTAACACTACCGGTGATGACCACAGGCTATCGGCTTCATCTATTATGCCTCTGGTCTTCATGTCAACTATCTGATTGTCATTTCATTCTGTTTCACTAGCAGGACACGTTGAGGTGGCTGTCTAATCGTTTGAGCATCGCTGGCATCAATGTGATACATCATTCTATTAGTTTGGCCATAAACATCACATGATAGGCTGAAGACGTCCTGAATTTCGCGAACAGATTAAGGATGTGCTTCTCGCCTCGCGAGAGGTTCTCAACTGCCTCCTGGACAAGGTTACTCAGATGACTATCCAGTTTCTTGGTGTTTGGTCGGGCCTTGATGTCTGTGGCCACAGATATTATAGAGGCAACCAGCTCGCACTTCCCCAAGATAGTGCTGCTAAGCAGCACCTGGTCCCGGTTGGTGCCATTGAGGATCCTCAATGGGATGGTCTCCCGAGCAGGAAGCAGCGCTCTCACAACATAAATCCCATCTTAGTGGAGTTGTCCTCCATCCACAATCATGTTCCTTGTTAGAGGTTTCTCTGCCTGCACTGTCACTGCCATTTCATTCCATGCTGGAACCATCTCTTGTTCGGCAACTAAGAGCCTCGCCAGCTGCACCTCTCCTCCGGATGGTTCAACTAGATCTTGTCATGGCCCAGGTGCAATATGTGGCACCTGATATCCACCTCGGCATCGAAGAACCGAAGAGCATCCAGGCCTAGGATAACTTCATTGGTGGTTGTGGCAAAGAACATCCACATTTGTAGCCTGCTCCTGCCAAGAGTCAACTCCAGGCAAGCTTCCTCAGTACGGGCAGGGTTTCACTCAAGGCAGTTCATACCTCATAGTGCTTGACTGGTGCTGTTTTGTAGTCTCTGCACCATTTTGGGCCTTGCGATTGTTAGTGAGGCCCCTGTGTCCATCAGCACTCTGCAGGGATGATCCCGAATCCATCCGTGTTTTATCAGACCATCCTTGTCGTTCCAAGCCATGGTGTTCAACGTGAAGTAAGGGGAAGATGATGACGGTGCCAGTGTGCCTCTCTTTACGCCAGCCTTTAGTAGTTTTTCTGATCTTCATCCAGAGTGCACTCGCAGTCCGCCCTTACGTGGCCAGGCTCTCCACAACTCCAAACATAAGTTTCCTGCCCCCAGTTCTACAATGGTTGTGTTGTTGTGGTTGGCACCGATAATCATCATTCTTGTCCGTCGCAGCTCTGGCCGGTACTGGGATGTCTCTTCCGGCTGTCATCTTTGCTGCTTCAATGCGGAGGGCAGCCACCAGGGCATCATTTACATTATGGTGTTCCACCAGGAGAGCTGCTGTTTCACCTCCCAGTCTCTCACCCCACTGATGAGAGCAAGGACTGCTTATCTGGAAATATAATCTGGTGACAAATCTGCCAGAGCCTGATGTGCCAGCCTCTCAACCTCCATGTCGAATTCTTGTAAGGTATCACCCGGTTTTACCTCGCCTTCAGCTGGGCCCAGTAAGCGGTGGCTAAGCAGTGATTTCACCATAGTGCCCCTCCAACAGTTTAATCAGGTTGTCAGCTGAGCCTCTGGCATGGAAGGTGCAAATGGTTTCCACTGCTTGCCTTTGCAGGGCAGCTAATAGCTATGTCTTCTCCACCAGCATCCATCCATTGTGGGTAGCAGTGACCTTAAACACCGTCCAGATCGAACTACCATCAAATTTTTTGGCTTCACTATTTTTGCATTAGGCAATCTCTCTTAATTGTGGGCCCCTCTACACCTTCAGCATGGATCTTGGAGTTTAGGTTGCACACATCTCCTCCACTGCAGTGTCCATCCTCCTCCTTGTTTTCCTGGTCTAGATGCTCCTTCACTGAGGTCTTGTTTTCCTTTGGCTGCTTGTCTTAACATTTTTTTCTTGATTTAGATGCTTTATTGTTTTATTTTCCTTCATCTGATGTTGTAATAGTTTTCCTTGCTGATTTGGACAATCTTCCACCACATTAATCTTTCCTTCCATGTTAGATTTAATTTCCTCTAACTCCTGTGGAATGCCATCTTTTGTGTTTCAATTTCTCCATTTCAGTCTTAATTTCTGTTCCCATCTTGTCCATTTTGGATTTCATTTTTGTTTCCATCTTATTATTCATTTCAACTCTCAATTCCATCATTCCATATTTCATAGTATTTCACTTACTAGTTGTTTAATTATTTCCTCCATCGTAGCATTTATATCCCACTTCTGACATCAGTGTTACTTTGTCCAGCTTTTCAGCTGACACTTCTCTTAGTTCTCACCGTCTCTGTTACTTCACTAATGTGAACTAGTTAAATTTCCCCATCATTTAACTTTCTTCATGACGTAACTGCTTCTTCTGGATGGTTCACTTGCTGGGGAGTCTAACACAAGACTTCTACAATCTCTTGTTCTGCAGTAGCACTCACTGTATGTCACAGTAGTCATCACCAACTTGCTTGGAGAACCGCAATTGATATCGCAACAAAATGCGCTCACCAACTTGTTTACTCACTCACTGACTGACTCCTTTTGTGAGAACGCTTGCTTATATAGCCAGTGGAATCTTCCACAGAACATTCTAGAACTATCTGCACATATGTTCTGAAGGCAGGTAGAAAGAAACTTGTGCTCTCGCCTGATGTAAACACCAGAGGCGCTATCGGTAGATAGCCAGAATCTTCTGGACCCCTCCCCACCTCCACGTGCCTCCAGAACGTGTGTCCGGATCTATAATATTGGCTGTATAATCAAACATTCTTGCAAGAGGAGTGAGGTGAGTCAGTCAGTGAGTAAGCAAATTGATGAGCACGTTTCTGCTGTGATGTGCAGTGAGTGCTACTATGGAGCGAGAGATTGTGGAAGTCTTGTGTTCTACTCCCAAGCAGGTGAACCGTCCGGAAGAGGCTACATCACGAAGAAAGTGAAGTGACAGAGAAATTGAACTAGTTCACATTAGTGAAGTGACAGTGTTAACTAAGTGAAGTCCCAGTGAAAGTTGAACCAGATCAAAACAGTGACAGTGAGAATTAAGAGAAGTGACAGTTGAAAAACTGGACAAAGTCACTCTGGTGTCAGGATTAGGATATAAATGCCACAATGGAGGAAATGCTTAATCTATTATTAAGGCAGTGAAATCTGGAGTGGAGGAGATAAGAAGTGAAATGGAGAGTGAAAACAAATAAAATCCAAACTAGGTTTTGATATTGACTCAGGAATAAATGCTATGGTGAAAGACATGAATGACGACATTGCAAAAGGGTTAGAAAAAGTTAAATGTGACATGGAAGATAAAATTAATGTAGTGGAGGAGCTTCTAGATCAGCGAGAAAAATGGCTATATGGCAGACAAACGAAGAGGAGGAGGATAGAGGCATAATGGACAAACATCTGGACCAGCAGATGACGGAGGGTGCTGCAGCCCTATGCCCAGTCACAGTGCAACCTGCAGTTAGTTGGGACAAAGAGACCTTGAGGAGGGAGCAACTGGAGGATCGACACACAGGGCCAATCCTGAAGGATAAGGAAGCTGGGGAATGACTGCATGGGTGGACATTGCTCCAAGAGGCCCAATCTATAAGACAGAGTGGGAGTTAACAGACAGAAGAACTAGGGTGGAACAGCTGGTGCTCCTGAAGAATACATTGAAGGAAGTCCTCAAGGAAACCCATGCTGGTACTAATGGTGGGCACCTGAGCATAAATCAGACCATGAAGAAACTACATCACGGATTCTATTGGTTGCATCTTTGAATTGATGTGGAGAGGTGGTGTCAGCAATGTGACATCTGTGTGGCAGGCCTGGTTCGTGTCATGCAGTTTGTGCCGAATGCAATATAAAAATGTCAGGGCACCAACGTACAATCTGGCGGACAACTACCACCTTACCAGGAGACACCTGCAGCCGGTAGTTGACTGAATGAGTCTGGCAACCAGTGCTGGATTCGAGGAAGGTGACCTCACGTGGCTCTATTGTCCCATGAGGTCTAAAGGAATGGCACTGAAGCTGCAGCATTTCTGTATCAACAATATGGTATATCGCATTTGGCATCAACCCTGAGGAAGGCTGATGGTAGTCCATCTTGATTGGCTTGCCCTATATTGCAGAGCTGCTCGGGGCGACCAGCTCAGAGGAGAGAGCTATGTGATGCAGCAGCTATAGTTCAAGGTTATCGGCAGGTCGGCAGCAAGCAGGTAGATGTAAACAAAGGTAAGTCATGCTCTCGCCCATTGTAAACACCGTAAGAGCTTTTGGCAGATAATCAGAATCTTCTGGAAGTTTTTTGTCCTGCCACCAGGTGTGTCCAGATAATTCTAGAATGTTCTTTGGAAGATTCCATTGGCTACATAAGCAAACGTTCTCACGAGAGGAGTCGGTCAGTGAGTAAGTAGGCGAGTTGGTGAGCATGTTTCTGCAGTGACATTGTGTGGTTTTCCGAGCAAGTTGGTGATGGTTGCTGTGATGTGCAGTGAGTGCTACTGCAGAGTGAAAGATTGTAGAGGTCTTGTGTTTGACTCCCCAGCAAGTGATCTCTTCCAGAAGAAGAGGCTGTCACAAAGAAAGTGAAATGATTGGGAAATGAACTAGTTCACATCAGTGAAGTCCTAGCAATAGTGAGAACTGAGAAGTGACAGTTGAAAAACTGGACTAGTCATAATATGTAATTATTTAATTTATTTAAAAATCGGCATCCCTACATGTAGTATTTTTACTTATCGATAGTGTTTTGCATGGACTTTTCTTGACCTGCGACTTTCAATACCGCAGCCTGTGGTCACTTCTAATGAAAGTCTTGACCCTGCTCTCTGACTCTCAGGGATGGTTTCCAAGAAAAGTACAGTCTGTGCTAAATATTTACATTCTAGTATGCATATTTGCAACATTGCTTTGCATATTTTTGAACGTATAAATGGTGTTTCTACACTAAGAGTTTTTAAAATGTAATTACATAGGTGTAAAAAAGTGAAAGGTATATATGGAATAAATTAACATGGGAAGCACAGGAGTTTAGTTAGGGCCCAAAAAAAAACAAAAACTAATGTGTGTAAATAATGTATAAGTGCAAAACATATAAAAGAAGTTTTACTGTATACAGACCCATTCATGGTGGTTACACATGGAAGAATGCTAGCTACGAAATTTGTGAATCTGTGGATAACTTCAAAAGTGTCAATGAGGCATTACAGAATGTGCAATTATGGCATATGAACAATTTGTTTTTTTTAACTATGTGTTTTGTAGCTATTCATATTGCTTTGAGCACTTGCATTTATAGTTAAGATATCTGCATTGCATTTGGTTTCTATGATGACCTCTGCAGTGACATCTATGAGGTGTGATCAAAAAGTTTCCGGAATGACGTCATAAATACTACACAACAGTTTGTTTTGTCTAATCTGCACTGTCACCCTCAAAGTAGTCTCCTTGGGAGTTGATACACTTGGCCCAGCACTTCTGCCACTGCTGGAAGCACCTCCAGAAGTCCACTTCTTTCAGCATGTTCAGTTGCAATTCGCGATAGATGACATCAATGTCCTCAAAACGATGTCATCGGAGCTGCATTTTAAGTCGTGGGAAAAGAAAAAAGTTTGCTGGTGCCAAATCTGGAGAATAGGCGGGATGGGGAATAGTATTCATTCTATTTTTATCCAAAAATTGGCAAACAGAAAGGGCTTTGTGCACGAGTGCATGGTCATGAACCAGTCACCGGCTGTTTGCATCACACATTCTCCCTTAATCTTTGCAGCACTTGTTTGTAGAACACTTGATTCACTGCCTTGTGGAAGAACTGTTCTGCTACTTTGGGATACTGTTAGAGCTACACAGTTATCAGGGCACCAACTTCGAATCCATCCTGATGAAGGAAGCACTGGAGAGACTTGGAGTGCACAAAATGTGCACAACACCTCTCCACCTGCAGTCATACGCCATGGTCTAGCAGTATACAAGACTCTTGAAGAATGCCTGAGGAAGGTTGTGGCCAATCACTAGAGGGACTGGGATGTCAGGGTGCCACTGTTTTTGCTGACCTACTGCTGGTCAACACATAGGGAGCTGCCTTCCATGCAACCTGATGTTTGGGAGCAGAGCCTGGGGCAGAGCCAGCAATTGACTATGGAGAAAACCTCATGGATGTCTTCATGATGTGCACGATATGGCCCAACACGTCCAGGTGGTGAGCAACCGAATGAAAACCCATTATGACCGCAAGCCAACAGCCAAGATTTCCAGCAGAGTGATCTGGTGTGGTTGTATCGCCCTACCTGGACCAAGAGGTGTTGCCCCAAGCTTCAACAACCATGGCAAGGACTGTACCATGTGTTGAGGATCAAGATAGTTCTTACCACATTCAGAGGCTGCCCTGAGGAAAGATGCTGTTGGTACACCTTGATTGTCTAGCCTGCTATCACAGTGCTGGTCAGTATGACTTGTAATGATGCCTTATTATTCAGTTAAATCTGGTTTATAATTTCTTCACAATTTAAGTTTCTTTTTTGCATAATTAAGCTATTATGACCCTATATATTATTTATCTTAAGGACCTACACTGAATGGCATTAATGAGCACAAAGTTCATATAAAGAACTGTAATGTAAATTCTGTTGTGCTTGGGAAATGTTGTTATAGTGGTGTATAGAATTTCCAGAAGCAACCATTGGAGCTGGTTAGGTTTGCTTAACCATTTTGCGGTTGTGCCTGTTTAAGGAAGAACCAGTTATATCACTCAATATTGTACTTGCAGCAATCTATCATTTACAAGTGATATATAACATTAGATCTGATAACTACAAACATAATAGCAGTTTAGATGGTAGTTTTCTTACAGTCCAACTTTTGCCTTTTAACCCATTTGCATCCTATGACAAGCTGTATTTGCGTAGGTTAGTAATGCCATTTAATTTGCATGATGAGCACAGCCTGCAAGTGTGTGCTGGACAATAAAACTACATACATTTGCATTTTTAACTATAAGGTGGCACTCAAAGGATCTCCATCTCTCTTTAGAAGACTAATGAATGGAGAAACTAATGCTTTTTGTACACTGAAAGCAAATGAGGACATGCCTTCTGATATATCTCATAATAAAGTGAAAAGTCATGACTGTAAATAATGATCTGTGATGAATGTGCTGTGTGTGAAATAATAAAAAAGGTGTTTATTTCCTGTTGAGGAAACACGAAGCTGCTGACATTGCAGCAACATGCAAGCTGAAAAGAAAAGTTAAGTTCAGAAACCCAGAGAGGAGGTAAGGAAACTAAAGAGTGCCCCCGAGTACCAGAAGCAAATGGGAGGTGACAATTTGTGAGATAGGTTTGTTTCCTATAATGTGAAGCACAGCTAAAAGTTACAGGAAAATATTTTTCTGTACGCTAGACATGTGCATATTCATTGCTTCATTGTGTTTCTCAAGAGGACTGCTACAAATATGCAGACTTTAGAATCAGTGTCACTCAAGAGCTGCTTCAAAGTGTAACACTATCAGAGTTAAGTGTTATAGGTTGACCTTTACCCCATTGAGACTGCAAGCTAAAACATATGCCACTTTTCCAATGCACACTCCATCCACAGAGAAGAAAGAAAGAGATATAAAAAATATATATGTTGTATGCTAAAATAGGGGGGGGGAATAGTAAAAGTTCTTGGCAAAACAAAAAATGTTTCTTGCCCTTAATTTGGAGAACTGTTGTGATCTATCACACCCAATAATCATATTAGACCATTGAAATAGGAAGGTCAGTGCTTCCAGCATCATGCATGCAAAATTTCAAAAAAGAAATTGTTGGTTGCTTTATAAGGGTTAGAAGCTTTATAATGCACTTGCACAGCTATGCTTCACTCCTTTAATAAACACAGTAATTAAAGTACTGTGATGCAGGAGTTGAACCTCTGATTTGCTGATTATAGGACAAGTGCATTTCACCAATTTTATAATAACTTCAGTGAACAAATCAACTGTTAAAGCATGATATTGCCTGCCCAAATGATACAGACTCATTTTAAGATGTATGCAACTACACAGCTTTATATTAGTTTGTATCACTGTACATTAAAAGATGATAATTCAATTTATTTCATCTATAGGAACCAATTCATTCTTTATCTTTATAATTGCCCAAAGTAACAGGTATATATGGCATCGTCATACATAAAGTAATATAAACTACTACATTTTATAACAAATAGGCAAATTACAAGATGGGAAATATGTTTTAGATGTATCATACAGTGTTAATTTTTGCAAACACACTTTTATCAGTACACACACATGCACGCACGCATGCACGCACGCATGCAGTCTAATGAGTATTTGTATCAGCCATGTATTCCTCCACTGAGTATGGAGTAATATCTATCAAATACTTTTTTTATTTCTTTCAATTTCCAGGTGTCGTATTTTATGTTTTTAAATTTTCGGGTAGTAGTAGGTGGCTCAACACTGAGATGCTGGTTCGTGCAATGAACTATGACAAATTTGGTACCAGTTTTGATGTTTAAGATAAGATACTTTTATTGATCCTTTAAGTACAAGATTTCAAGGACACGTCAAAAACAGTTTTATATACATGTTTTACATATCCCAATACTTAAATTCTTCTAGACTACGAAATGCATTCATTATTAAGAACTTTTTTACTTCTTTTAGAATATATTCTGTTTTATTGATTTTTTTTTAATTTCAACAAGGCAACTTGTTATAAAGCTCTTTACCCATGCCTATACTGCAACGATTGTTTACTGTTCCCCTATATACTGATCTAAAATAATCCTCATTATTTCTTAAACTATACTTATGTATACACTGATTTTTTGGTTCTTTTTCTTGTAAAATAATTTTTCTGAGTGCCAAAGGAAGATTTATAAAATGCTGAGGGATTCCAGTGAGGTAAATTATTATGAACTTTATCAATTTAAATAAGAAAATGTACAATGGCTATCATGTTTTGTTCCGGAAACAACAGGAAGGAAGTGAAGCTTTAAGCAGAGAAGCACAGATGCGGCAGGTAGGCAAACCAGGGTTTAGTGTGCCGATGCAGAAGATACAGCATTTCTCTCTGTGCACAGTATCCAAAACATTTTGGAAAGTTGTGTTTATTGTAATTGCTGTAAGGGAACGGGCATTGATTGTAACTTAACCTGAGTCAACAAAAAAAAAATCGCAAAATCCCCAATAAAACCCACCTTTTGGGTTTATGTATGTTTAATCAACATACAAAATTTTATGTAGTTAGGCTTATGCAAATTAAAAAGAACGATCGTACTTATTAAATGGAACTATTTATTATCACCAGAAGTTATTTTATTAATATTGTGTTTTAACTTTTTTTGCAATATATGGAACACTATTAAATAATATTTACATTCCCAGAAAAAACTTTGACTTGATGTGTTATTTGTTGTAGAATGGTGATTATGGCTGTACGTTACAGTTTAGTCCTTTTTGGAAACATGCAGAAATTTGTGGATCTTCACTAATTTCTCAGCTCTTTTCTCCCCTAAATTGTTTTTTTTTTAATTTTGACTAAACAAGCCTGTAGGAGGAGAGAATTCTCTCGATGGATGTAGTGCTGGTAGGGCAAGAAATGAAGCTTTTTGCAAAACTAATAAATCCTGTTGGCAAGTTTCCTTTTTTTGCTGTTTTGAATTCCATTATCTTTGACCATGTGTTTGGATGGAACTGTATTACTATTGCCTGAGAAAACAGTGGCAGGAAAGTAATCAGAATGAACAATCCTAAATCATCCTTTGGATGAATCTCTATGAGCCAGTTTTGTGCAGTTAATCTTCTCCCTCTGAATCTTGGATCTAACATATTAGCAACTTAGTGAAAGAGTTGTAGTGCTTGTTTCTTTTGTTCCATATCAGTATTTCCTAAAAGATCAATCCATAATTCCACAGCCTGTGCAATATTTGTGCTGTCTGCTTGTAGAAGGTCCAGGAGTCTACAAACCTCTGACTGTTGCCAGAGAAGTTGAGTGGCACCCTTATAAATTATAACATTATCCAAGATTTTAATAATGTTAGCAGGGTCTTCTTCCGAGTGCTCTGTTACAATTTCTGCATATTTAGAGTAAATATAATATGGATCCAGTGCGGGAACAAAGCATGAATTTTCACAACTACTCTCTCTTTACAACCATGTGCCTAAAGTATTGTGATAATTATGCAAGCCAGTGATGCCAACACAGTCATCTGAAATATAGCTAATACGTAGGTGATAAGTAGCTAAAACAGCATGTTACCATTAAAAACAGTATTATTTACATAGCTAAAGCCTTTTTAAAAGTAGTTGAATCCCTGTCTCCATGATGTTAAATTGTATTATTTTTTTAAAACTAAATGAAAGCTCAAATACCTAGATTTAACTATAAACTGCTAAACTGAAACACCGATTCTGACTGCCAACATAATATTTCATTTACCGGTTTTTGTGGTTTAATTATTTTTTTCTTTTTATACTAATGTAGTAGTTGTAAGAATAGCTTAGTGTTCTGAATAAATTAATCATGAGATAGTTTAAATTGAATTATTTAATTGTCAATACGAAAAACACATAAAAATATCCCCAATAAACCCAATTTAACCCACCAGGTTAGGCTTTTTTAAAAATACCCAGGATTTTCTCAACCCTGATTTGATTTGAAAAAGTTTCTGACAAGTGCTACTGCACCTCATACAGCTAAAGCAGAATGACAACAGCACATTCCCTGAGGCAAGTGGACCTTTGTATTGTACCCATATATTAATCAAGAAACCAAAATTTCATACATTACCAGGAAATACATTGCAAGTGTTAATGCAAATTGCCCTGGTTCTATTTTCGGTTCCAGGATATGATACAATTCCAATGTTTACAGAAATATATACATTAATAATAATAATAATAATAATAATAATAATAGTAATAATAATGATGTGTTACTTCTTGGGGATGTGGGTTATGGACAGCATATAATATGTATCTCGCCAAGGAATGTGTTCTAAAACAAAGGTGTTTTGGCCAGTTAAAATGGTGCTTTCCAATACTTCAATATAGAATAGGATTATGTAGCTACAGAGTGCCTTTGTTTATCGTATGTTGTATGGTTCTGCATAATGTAGTCAAGCATCTCCAGGAAAATGATGAGATTCCTGTGTGCAAGACGATGGAGAGGAGGAAAGAGCAGGAAGAGTGATGATTATGGTGATGATGATGATGACGATGATGACGACGGACAGGAAGCAGGTCATATTAGAGAAAGAGGACTGTGTAAAAGGGATCAAATGTCAAGAATAACAAGAGATTTACAACACTGATTATGCAAGTGCAGTTTTATAGCAAAAACAATATTGCAATAATATATTTAACAAGAACTAGGGCTATTTTAATATTGTGGTTAAATTATTGTGAGTGCTATTAGTTTATTATTCTTTTCATTAACACAGGCATCAATGTAATTACAAATTAATACATATAGGTCAACTATTCACTTCAGACATCATCCTTGTCCTTCATGACACATGTTTTATGAGGCATAACACTTCTTGTTGTGTTGTACAAAAAAATTAGTTGTTGCGTTGTCAGGATATTCCTTTGTTTTCACATTACAAGACTTTGCAGTTCCTGAAATGTCATCACTCTGGCTTCTTTGGTTTCATACTCATCCAGTAACTTTTTCCAGTAGTTTTACTGCGATCAAAGGAAGCCATGTTCGGGAGTCGAACTTGCACTTGGTGCTACATTGTCCTCCAGCTCCTCAGATGACACCATAGAAAATTCTTTTGCATCATGGACACCGACTGACAGACCTCATGAACACGGAGCTTTTATAGAAGCATTCCTAACTTTATAGTATGTAAAAGTAACTGAATAAATAATAGATATCTAAAATAATCCACTTCTAATGTTTTATTATTACCTTTCACTATTTTCAGAGAAGGATTTGCTTCTATCAGGTCCTAGGACTTTCTTTTTCATTCTTTCAAGTGTATAGGCTTGTTACCCTTCCTAAAACATCCACTTTTGTTTTATTCTGCTTTCATGTTCCTTATTTTCTTAAAAAAAATATTTTCCTTTATAATCCAAGTCAAGTTCTTTTTTTAAATGTTGTTTAATTCTGGCCATTGCAATTGGTTTCCTTTTCTTATTTTGTGACAATTGAGTTTTCATTAAATGGTTCATTAAAATATCCACAAAACATATTGAAAATGCAATGTTTCCTTGTCCATTCTGACTGCATAAACTGAAATCACAAATGCTGCAACAGGCTTTCTCCGCACATGCAACAATCTTGCAAAGCTGTTTACGTATAGCTAGTAAGTACATGTATGAGATGCGTGAGGTGTATCTCGCTTGAAGAGGAAATTTTTATTCATATCACCCAATGGCTCCACAAGTTCATTTTTAGAATACGTCGCCATTTGATTTGAAAAGCCATCCAGAATAGTTAAGGTTTTTGATTTTAATTTATGTGTTTACTTGTTTAATATAATTTATGTTTATTTCCACTAAAACCATAGATATTCCTTTTTCTTTGTTTGTTTTTTTAGTGTTTGGAATCTTCATTATATTTACTAAATACATAGTGATTATTGGGACAAATATATTATTTGGAACATCTAGTTTTGTGTGATTACAGTCTATTATAGCATTTTCTAAAGGTTTACAGATGGTGTCTTTATACACAGAATTCACAATTACCCATGTTTTAACTTTTTTCTTGATTTGTTGATAACCTCTTTTTTCTTTAATTTTTTAGCTGCTTCCAATACTCGCTTTAAAATATTTGCATAATATTTTACATAAGCAGTGAATAATTGTCAAGTTTTGGTTTTTTTAGCTCATTAAGGATTATCATTCTTTGTTTTGAGATTTTAATTCCCTTGGTGACCCATTTCTTGAATTATTTAATAAATACAGTGCAGGCATTTTGAGGTGAGGTCACAGACTGGCCATATGCCTAGCATGCTGTACTGCAGCAATCTTGGTACTTTTCCGATGTCAACTGGCAGCGCATGATGCATTCAAGGTTATCTTTATCTGCTGTAAAGAGATTTCACATTGTGCATCTCAGAGGTGAAAGTTTATTCAAGACATCTGTGTTGTGTATGATTTACTTTGTTATTAGTTCACTGCAATGCCTGCCAACAAATTTTTATGTATGATACATACGTAGAAACCAAATCATGTAGACAGATGTATAGACAATGTCAGCAGAAATTTGCTGGTATACTGATTCCAAGTAGAGAAACTATCAGATGTCTGGTTAATAAGTTTAGGACAACGGGATTGCTAAACACTAAACCTAAGGAGTGAAAACGAAATGTTCTAATGTAGGAAAAAATTATGAAATTGGTGCATCTATTTGTGGGGAACCCAAAAAAAAAAAAAGGTTAATAGGAACAATCCCCACTCCATAAATGTACTTAAGAGCAGTATAAAAATGGAAATTCTAAACGTTACTCAAGAAGAACTTATGTGTGAATCTTTCAATGATTACATATGTGTTTAATAAAGCTATGTTACTTGTATGGCCACAAGGCATATTGCATGAAAAAGTTCTGCTTCCTCTATATGACTACTAAGATATCCTGTCCTGAAATGTTTCATGCAACGTGTCTGGCCCATGGGCTACACTGAGTGGCCGAAGAAATCCGATCCTGTTTTGACAATGTGGACTGTTTAGCATCTAATATAAAAAATATATATATTTTTAAAATCACCTTTTAGAATAGACATTTTGTAAGATTGCATGATTCCATTTTTATTCATTATCATATTCACATTTTAGTCGTAAAGGCCACACCAGTACCAACATCTGAGAGAACACCATACTCATGTTTCACAGATAATTCAGTGCAACTGTGTAGCTATCATCTGTTTAAACATTTTGTACATTTGTTAATGGATGCTGTAATGTCTGAAACTATAACTGCTTGTTTTTCATCCCAAATGCTATTCTTCCATGTTGTTGCTTTGTAGAAATATTACCATTCTTTGCCCAATTGTTTTATTTCAATTCATTATTTTTTTATCTTTTCTTTCAGCTCCTGAAGTGCTTGGACCTGAAAAATATGACAAGAGCTGTGACATATGGTCATTAGGGGTAATAATGTATATTCTGTAAGTAGTTTTCTATGTAATACGTGTTTTTCATCCAAGCATAGGTAAAGGCAATCTGTTTCCATATTACTTTTTTCTTTCAAACTTTGTGAAATGAGTTTCAATTTTCTTGTTTTTTCATGGCTTGTATTATCGCTTTAATTTTTCTATTTAATTTCCAGTAGTTATGTTTATTAAAATTATTAAATATAACTTTAAACGTAATGAATGTAAGAATGAAATGCTCCACAATTAATAATGTAACTACAAAATAGTAATGTGTTGTTTTATTTTTTTAATTTTATTTCTTTTTGATACCATGGTACTCTGATACATTGGTATTACACACTCACTACATACTTCTTTACTTTGCGATAGACAACATAGCACATGCTACAATATTGCTTTCTTTTGTCAATCGCCTTTGATCGTTAAATTATACTTCTAGAAAAACCTCTCTTCATCAACTGATGAATAGGAAACCCAAATAGATTTTAATACTGTATTTGCAAAGTGTAAGTGCATTTATTTCAGTGCCTGCAATGGTTGCATAATATCAAGTTGTTGATTAGGATTCTCATTATTATGCTCTACAATTAAATCTTTCAAAGCTAAATACCCTGCAATAATATTGCATTCTTGAAGCAGTTTGAAGTGAGGAAGTTGTTGCACTTTGTCACTAATTAGTGAAACATTTGAAGTGCTTATTTGCACAACATTACTTGGATGAAATAAATCATTCAGCAGTAAAAATAAATTGTAAGCATAATTTGGGGAAGCGTGTTTTGCAATTTTCTGCACAACCACGCTGTCTGACATCTTTTTGCAGTGACTCGTCAAACTCGTCAATAATCTTGTCAACTATACCCCAATGTGACCAGAAGCTATGGCTTCAATCCTACTCTTCAATTCATTGATCTTTGAAATCAGCACATGTGAGTACGGATATTTACTCACTTCTAACTGCAATGCTACATCAGCATTAAACTCACAATTTCCAAGAACGATGCTGCCTGGGATTTTGTAGCAATGCTGAGACATTAATTGTATAATAAGAATAAGATCTCAGAAAAATAAATTTGAGGAAAGGGATGAGGAAATTGGAAAAATGGGTCAGGTTATTGAAAACTCCATTATGGCTTTACTTTCCTTCATGCTTATACTGTGTAATAATTTGTAGCAGGATCACCTCCTCCTGAGTGTATGATGATTTGTTTTAACTCAATACCCTTATGAATAATACCTCCATACCGTAAACCACCTGGCATAAATAAAATAAGTACAATGCTTGTACATCAAGTATACAATTTCATTCCTCCCCTACGCATTTAAGGAGGTTTTAACAGTAACATTAATAAAATACGTGTTGATGTGTTTAAAATCCAGCCTTCTGCGCTACAGTGGAAATGTACATACTTGTTCCTATATATACCAAGTAAATTTTTTCATTGACCTAAATAAACTATATTGAGAGAAAATCCCATATAATCTAATACTCCGAAAACTATTTTCAAACCAAGCTACGCATATAGCTATCCTATTTTACACTACCTCCAAGAGCTACATTATTGCCAAATCATTTTTTTAAATTTAGCAGAACACATCTAACCTATTCAACTCATTTATGCAAACTAAACTAACAGCATACAGTTTAAAAATGTACCACTACCCAACCTGTACAGATCATAATATTAACAGCAAGTAAGCTGTATCACATTCTTGAATGCATCCAGCCTGTTATCAAGCTACCTGAAATTATCTATATTCACGAAAATCCACCACATCAATTTAATACAAATTTAGACTTTATTACGCATGTAAATTGGTTGGCAGGCTGAAGAAAATTACAACAGAATGTTTATTTTGAAGATGTAATGCTATAAGTTTCCACCTAGGTGGTGTAAAATCATGCACAAAAATGTTGCCAACCATATCAAACTGTTAAGTCTAGGTTAACTAACCTGCAGTTACCTAGCATTTGTAAGACAGTGCATTCTGTTTAACCAACAGAGTTAACAAACTTGCGCTTTTAACCAGAGATTGTAATAAACGCTCTAAAAGGATTTACAATGCCTGTACTTAGTATGCAAACATGTTGGAGTCATAAATGAAGATGGTTGTGAAGAAGCTTTGACTTTATATCGAGAATTCCATGGCGTAGAAAACAGTTGTTACTCCACAGAAAATAAGACAAAAGTTGTGGATATTTTACTCCAAGTATTATACATAGATGGTCACCATTTAGCAACTGAGAAGTCAGAATACAGCAAAATAGGAAACATTTGGATCTGCTGATAATGGTTTACAACAAAACCTTGTAAATCCTCTAGATGTAATTGAGTTCATCACCATTATATAAAGAGAGAGACTCTTGAACCACCTTGTGTCAGACCTGTGAAACGCCACAAATGAATATGGTTAACTGAAGTATGAATATCCCCAACCATATTCATATGTTGCTTATGTTTGTGAAACCAAATTACTAAGATTGTACAACAGAAGGCCACAAATTTTCTTAGATTAGAACAACAAAATTTCGTTGGAAGCTCTTAAAGGGGTAAAGTAAATAAGATAACAATTTTTATTTTGTCCATATACATGTATAGAGAGAAAGTGTGCATATAATACTATTGGAAATTAAACTGTGTAGTTCCTTCAGCATTACATGACAAAACTCCATATATGTGTGCTATTTCTGTCAATGTCTAGTACATCTGAGTTACACATTAATATCAAATGCAGCATTATAATGCATACAACAAGACACAGCTAGATACATTTAGAAACTGCTAATATTCTGTTCTGCATGGAGGATGGTTTGTTGAATGTGTTAAGGGTACTATAGGTGTCTGTATTAGCCCAAAATGTAAACTTAAGATTAATTATGTTCATTTGTTTATTAACTGTATTTTATTTTGCTGCCTTAAAATGTGAGAACCTGTAAAGCATTATGAAAAATTGCTCTTTAGCATTAGGTAGTTATAAAGTATGTATATTTTATACATTGCTACCTTATGTAGCAGTTACATTGAGATACTTAAATGAATGTTTTCCACCCCTGTAGTTTGTGTGGTTTTCCGCCATTCTACAGTAATCATGGCTTGGCAATTTCGCCTGGAATGAAGAAACGTATTCGAACTGGACAGTATGACTTTCCTAATCCAGAATGGCAGAATGTGTCACAAGATGCAAAAGAATTAATTCGTGGAATGCTGTGCATTGATCCTACACAGCGCCTAACAATAGATCAAGTGATGCGAAATAAGTGGATTGCAGTAAGTATGACAAAAGAAGTTTTCTAAATGACATGACTTGTTGAGGTAAACTTGTTGGAAGTTGAGTATTAAGACCTGTAGAGTTGGCTTGGAAATACATACATGTTCTGTTAATGAAACTGGTTCTGTTAGCATGAAAAACTTCTAGAAATGTGAAGCTTAGGATAATTTGCATACTGCCTGGGGTGTAACATATGTTTTGGTATTTCATTAAAATGCTTTGTAGTTAAATTGACTCTTCTACTAATTCTTAAAAGGCCATTAAGAAATGTCCAATTGTGTATCATGGCATGGTGGTGGTGGTGGTGGTGGTGGTGGTGGTGGTGGTGGTGGTGGTGGTGGTGGTGGTGGTGGTTTTATTGGTTTCTGTCATCATGGAGAGTTCCTTCAGAAGCCTTGACACCATCTGATTACAAGAAAAATGGCTGCAGTGGCACTGACTAATACAGATACAAAATTTACTGGCGGCCAGCAGGTAACTTCACATGCGCGGTCACACTGTTACCTCAGTGCTGGCCATCCCGACCAGCACTGTCTAGCAGGCTGGGTGATCTAAGTGTACCACCAGCATCTTCCCTTGGGGCAGTCTCTAGATGCGGTAGACTACATCATTGATCCTCTTCACCATGGCACTGTCCTTGCCATGGTGGTTGAAGCTTGGGGCAATGCCCCTTGTACAGGCCCTGCATACAAAGCAGAATGTTTCCAACGGGAAGACTGGTAGAACTGCCAAAAGAAATCTTCTGGAGCAGTAATTACCCAAACTGCGTGGAAATGGCACATAATGGTTTTGCTGCACTGGTTGTTAGCCACACCCAGCCTCCGAGCTGAGATATACACACCAGCAGCCCGCAGGTAACTTTGCGCATGAGGTCATATAATCATCATCAGTGCTACATTGTAAAACTGCGAACTTAGCCTGTGAAAATCAGTTGTATGACCTAACAAATTATCTGATTGAAATATTGGCATTGCTCTCACTATTCTTTTAATATTGATATCAGTCTGTTTACTCACTACATTAGTCTGTAGTTTCTAGAGTCTTTGTCAGAAGCAGCAATTCTGTTACATGTTATAACATTTCTTAAAGTAAAAAGTTTATATAATTTGTGTACAGAAGTTAGAAATTGTGATGTGTTTGAGTTAGATTTGTTTTTTGAGTAGTTATTGTAACACTAAAATATCTCTAAAAGGTAAGTTTTACCTGAATGTGTTTTGAGGTTTGTTCACCTCATCGTCAGCATTCTCCAACTGACGTGGCATCTTTCCTGGTGGTTTTGGAAGGGTTGGCTTCAATGTGATCAATCTTGAAAATGAAGGTAGAGTGGCATTAAATGGTGTAATGCGAACAAAGCATCGTTGAATATTGTTTTTTTTTTTTAGTTTGCCTTGTTCACAAGATGCTTACATGGATTGTGAGTTGAATGTGTGTCTTGACTCATAGCATGTGCATTTCAAAGAAGCGTTTTGTGACTTCTGATAATTATTTTGGTTACAGATAACTGATTTTACCACTGGAATCTTAAATTAGCATTTTGTCTGTTTGATCCATATGGCTACTTTCAATATAAATTTCACTGTAAACCTGCAGACTAATAGTACTATTGATATCATTTTAAGTCATACAAAATAGAAAATATCAGTATCTTTTGTTAACTGTCACAAAATAATTCTGCTAGACTTTACTTTTCAGTGACAGATTGCTGTACTCTGTAAGCACCTTTTCTTATATTTTTTATTTATTTGTTTTGCTGGAAACTCATAAAAGAACATGCCTAAGCATTCAGCTCAGCATTTTCATACAATAGATTTCATTATTATTTAAACATACACTTTAACTACATTACTGAAGAGTTTAATTAAAGTATCTTTCTACCTAATTTAAATATGCTTTTCTCAAATATTATTTATTCCACGTCTTCCTTTCCTCCACACACATGCCTGTGCCCATGTTTTTTACTTGAGTTATCAATAATGTGCTTATACCATGGTGAAACAACTGAATGCATGATTCTCTCTAATTTACTGCCAGAGTAAGGTTCACATGATTTCTCCAACATGTAAACATTGGGAAAGAATATGTATGTTAAGTTATATAACATTTGCTTTCAGCAATATACAGAGGTACCACAAACCCCGCTACATACGGGACGAATGCTACGCGAAGGAGAGGACATATGGCCAGAAGTACAAGAGGAGATGACCCGTTCCTTGGCTACCATGCGTGTGGACTATGACCAGGTGCACATAAAGAATCTGGACAATACCAATAATCCCTTGCTGAATAAGAGGCGCAAGAGAGGTGTAACAGAAGCATCTTCTCCTGGAACTGCAATGGGTGCACCAGCTCAGTAGCTGCTTAGGATTATTGACAGCATTTACTTTACAAGAGATTCCTTCCAAGCATTAAAAGTCTTACGTTGCATCATATAACATTAGGAGTACTTTGGTATCATGAAGAAAATACCATTAAATGATTATTTATGTATAAACACAAGTTAATTTATTAGCATACAGTAATTTTATCGTTTTCCTTTCCCAGTTTTTCTGTGAAAAAATTATATTGCTGTCCAGTATTTACCAGAAGTATTAAGTACAGCAACCCTTTCATTAGACCACATGTGCCTAATGTATATTTAAAATATATGTGATGTAAAATTTTATTTAAATTATTTTAGTTTTAGCTGATTTGTAGTTTATTTTCTTATTTATTTGGATCAGTAAAATTGGGGAAGAAACTAAACTTTGTTATACTTCTTACTAGTGATGGCAGGTCTTTTTGCATCTGTGTAAAATTTGAAATACCTTAGTTGGTTATAGGATGTCTAGAAATGCCCAGATGTTAGAATTACAGCATCACAATTGTTTTCTTTTCATTATGAGGGTAAAAAATACCTTTAAAGTATAGTTAGAAGTGATGCTTTTTATGTTTTAAATTTTGAAATTACATTCTTTAATGTGTTTCATCATATTTAAGCATATTTTGGTTTTGTTACTAAAAACATAAATCTTATGAGAATGTATACCTCAAACTTCAGCTTTTCAGATTATCAGTATTTGTAAAGATAATGGGGTTTAACCCATTCATCCCGTCATAAAATTAAATGCCCATGCTACAGCATCATGTTACCCAGCAGTTGCTGATTTAATTTGCAGGAGAAACACAGTTTGCATTGTTATTTTTCAAGATATTTAACTGAAGCAAAAGCCATGTAATAACTGAAAACATAATCTGCAATGAAATTTCACAGAATCTTAAGGCTAACATAACTATACCCGGCGCCAATCAAGAAGGTGATTGACATTTCACAGAGAGAAAGAGAGAGAGAGAGAGGCGATGTTGCCACTCATCGCAACCACGTGGAAACATGCTAGAACTGTGTCGAAGGTGACTGGGTTGCGCCTGCATTGTAGAGCGGGTATTATTTATATTCGTATACGAAGACAATTGTAAAATAATGAATCTACGTGCAGAGGATAGAACATGCAAGAATATATCAGTGTAAAAATCTGCGTTAACAGATGAGACATACCTGTGAAATATTGATGCTTATTCTAATGGAAAAAATGCCAAATTTCCGAATCACTTGCATCACTGCTGTTACTGCTGCTGCTGCTCGTTTGATAGACAATGTTGCCACTGTCGTCATCATCATCATCTGAAGAGCTGCTAGAGTTCCCCACGAAAATGACAAGCTGGTCTATAGTTTCTTCTAAAACTCCTTTATTTTCCCAAACTGCACTTATGTATGAGTCACCGCTTTTTTCCAGTTTTCAGCTTTTACTGCTGTTAGTGCCTCTTCTGTAAGCTTTATTACTGACGACACAGTGAAACCTTTATTGTTTCGCCCAATATGACCCTTTATGTCGGCCCAAATTAATTCAATAGAGTTAAAATGACAATGATAAGGGGGAAGCCTAACTATTTTGTCACCATGTTCTGGAGCAATGCCATCGACTACATAACTTGGAAACCGCGGTTTGTTTGATTTCACAAGTTCCAGTAGCTCACTTTTCTTCAGTCCCTCCATCGGTACATTGCGGCGAACAAGCCACTGAATTATTTTCTCCTCTTCGAAATATTCTCTCACAGAGCATATTATTTCCCGCGCCTGTCCTTTAATTGAGATGCAGTTTAATTCGGTTCCCGAGTGCGCTCAGTTTTTCGTTTGGCTGCGCTTCTTTGTCACTATTTTTGGACATTATTAAATATCCATTAAACATGTTAACACAATTATAAATGCCCACATAACACACACACGCACAAATACACGGACTCAAACACACGTAACACAAGGCAAATACCATACAAATAGGACGATGCAAAAGAACTTTTCAATGCACAGGTAATCTCTAAACTGACACAAAAACATAAGCAAGCTGGGGCTAAAAGGAGGACATTGTTTATAACAGCACCGACAGCAGAAGATAAGTTCATGTTTACTGCAATGGTTGCTCGCCCGGCACGTCATGCCAATCACGTGTTGCGATATCGCAACACGGCATTTGCGTCTATCGTTGCTATGGAAACGTCTTAGTTCTAATTGGTCCTTCTAATGGTTGCTATGACGACCACTGTGACGTATTCATCCCCTCCCATTCATTTAAAGCTTTCTGCCACGTGGTTAGTAACTGTCAATCACCTTCTTGATTGACGCAGAGTATAAAGCCCATATTATGTAATGAATTAAATGCTCTAAAGAAGTGCATAAAACACACAAAGCAGTGATTATTTGGCTATAAGAATATGTTGCTTTATTATGCAGCAGCAGTAATAGTAGTAGTAGTAGTAGTAGTAGTAAAATTTTGCTGTAGTATTGTTCTTTAACAAGTAAATATGTGTGATCATAACCAAAATTTTACATTTTTGCTTTTATACTTAACAATTGATCACCAAAATACAAACACATCATTCCCTTTGTCCATCTAACACTGTTCTCAGTGCCAGTTAATTTGCAGTATTTGTGTGTAAACATAATAGTCTTTTTCTTTGATGTTGATAGCACTTTAGTGTCTCCCATTATAACAGACTCGGCCTTTACAAAAAGAAAGAGAGTTGCAACACGCCATCAAGGATGTTCCTTCCTTTTTTTCATAGTTGCACAACTGTTACACTCCACTATTGTCAAATATGGATCTTTTCAAGTTGATTATCATCGTTTTTGTGGAGACAGTTCAAATTTGTGTCAATTCTAAATAATATTATAAGCTGGAAAATTAAACATTTTCTGGTAATAAATGGTGGATATTTTGCGGTTTCAGAACTTTGTATCTTTGCTTATTAGGCCAATTAAAGGGAAACGCAATCTGAGAAATGATTAGAAGAAACAGAAAGGGATTATTCATAGACACTGTTAATGCCAAAAGATAGCAGCTCTAAGCAAACCATATAAGAAGAATAAAGAAATCAGTTTCTTACTTTACTTCTTCATGGACTCTATGCTTTAGAAGCTAGATAGAAGTGAGCTCATGTTTACATAGTGATACAATAGTGCCTGAACACTGTATGGTTTGCCTTTGGTTTCAAATTGAATCACGCAGAAGTGTTTCCTGAAACCAGTATAAATAATGTTTCTGTGTTGTTCCATGAACTTGGGGATACTTTCATCCTGCGGCAAGCAAGTTCATGCTATGGTACTTGACATATCCATATTTGACTCATTTAAAAGTAATGTAAGCAAATGTAGGAATCCTTAATTTATTATAAGCAGTAAAACTGTATAAAATATTAAGCTCGAGAGGGGTGTAACAAACACTTGACATATATCTGGTCCAATAGACGTCTTAATACAATAACTTGGTACAAGCTTGGTGAAACCAATCCGTCCATAAAATGTGGAAGGCAGTGTTAGTTGTTGCAAAGCTTCCATCCATAACAGTTAAGCGGTTAAGTTTCATAGTGAAAAATCACAGTGTTGAGTACTTGGTGCCAGAGCACCATTTAAAGCTAATGTTATAAAGTACTGTTTTCAGAATTCATTAAAATATGCTAATTAATCGTGCCACTGTTTCCCTGAATGATTAACATTACTTACATATTTCCACTTTCTGCGTATACTAGACTTATAGACATTTAGAGAACGTAACTCTTAAGGAACAAAATTTCTCTGTGTTTTATATATAAAACAAACCCATTTTATGTATATTTCAATGTGCCTATATATACATTTAGAAAGTAAGGAAACAGAAATAAAGATGATCAGTTGGTAGACAAGTTTTGGTGCTAACTAAGAAACCACATTTCTTAGGTAACACCATGCAAGGATATGCAGGAAAGACATGCCAAAGCTATAAATAAGAGAGATTGACCCTATGTTTGTAGCAATTAAATAACGTTCTTTTGCAAGACAGCATGGAATAAAGGAAATAGCTTTTTTGTATTATCTAAGACTTTGATGTTTGTAACTGTAGAAAACATGCTGGGGGAAGGAAGAAAATACCCGTTTGTAAATCTGCAGGTGGCTGTAGAAATAAAAAAAGAAATTATCTGCTTATTGTTTCTGTTCAATGCTTCCCATTACTTGTGCAACATTATTTACAATCTGCACATTTTGTGTTGAAATTACTTTTGTTTCATTTGGTTTAGTGTTTATGAGCAGCATCTAGAAACTTCTAGGACACAAATACACAATTTTGTCAGCATTGTGTGATACGATCATGCCAAGCACTTTTGGAAGGATGTTACTCTTTATTGTTAATTTGCTTCCAATAAGACTTCCGTACAAACAAATCACTAGAGTATACTCCAAAAACTCAAGTTATTTATAACTGGGTTGATGAATCTATAAAGCAAGTACACATACTGCTTCAATTAGCAGAAGATTCAACTTAACAACACCTTCTGCCAGCCAGCCTCAAGACAAAAGCAGTCGAGTGACGTGTGTTGATTGCAGAGTTCTGTACAATGCTTTGTGTCCTGATACCAATGGCATTTCTTACCATTACTTAATAATATACAGCTCTTGTTTTAAATTTTTGGCATAGCATATGAAGGGTCCAGGGGAAGAAGGTCAACCAAGATCAGAAGTTGAGATATCAAGCCCATGTGGTGGCTTACTTGACATTCTTTTAATATTGTTTTGGAACCTGGTGAAGAAAGCGTATGGTAATGAAAAACTAGCAGTTTAAATTTCACTGTGCTGGTTATGAAGGCGGAGAGTCCATGTGCCACAGGAAATGAAGGTGGAAAGCTAATAGCGACAATGACATTCATTGCACAGTTATGTGACAGATTGGCATGTTAAGTTCTTATAATAATGCGATATTCACTGTACAAACTAAATTAAATGCTGTATAAAACAGAAACATAGTTTCATAGAAGTCCACATAGTGAAAGCCTTCCCTGACATATACAAATTGTATACAATTAATACAATATGTTGATATTTTTTCCATCATACCCCAGAAATTAACAGAAGATGCTTTGAAACTATTGAACCTGCAGGACAACAGCATTAAATTTACGGTTGAAATTGAAGAGAACAACACCGTACCCTTCCTGGACCTCATAACTAGGGATCAAAATGTTTTTAAATTCGGTATACATGTGGACAATTAAAGAAAAACGGTTGCAACCCAACTTCACACCAACTAGCTGCCTTTAGAAGTTTGATCCACCGGTTACATAGCATCCCCTTGAGCAATGAAGAACTTTTAAAAAATAGCAGTAACTAATTGATTCAACTCAGATCTCATAAGGAACATGATGAACGAGAAGAAACTCGAGGCAATTTCACAATCTACCACTCGTAACACCTCTCTCAAACATAAACTGGAAATACAGGAAATTCACATACCACCCTTGGGCCTTTAGAAAATTTGAACGAATCTTCCACAAATTTAACATTAGACTAGCTCCACAGAACAAATTCAGCTTGAAGAATTTGCTAAACACACCTCTCAGAAATACCATCCCAAACACATTAAAATCCGGAATTTACCAGATTAATTGTGATGAATGTGAGAAATACTACATAGGAAAAACAAAAAGAAACTTGGAAACCAGACCAAAGGAACATAAAGCTAAAACAAATAGACACATCCGCTGTATCATTACCATTTTTGGACAGAAAACTACAATATTGGCCAAAGTATAAAATTGTTAAAACCCCTCACCGCACCAATAGAATTGAACATCTGGGAAAAATACATATCAAAAACGGTGTCATTAATTTTGAAATCCCACCTGTGAACAATGTGTTAAAACTTTGTGCCCCAACACCAGATGGCAACAGGTTTAGAATCCACAGGAAGAGGAAGAAGAGGATATGGGAGAAAGAGACCTTTAGTCACCCAGTCGCTGATGATGAGGACGAATGCCCTCGAAAACGTTTCTGTTTAATACAACTTTTAATTAGTGAAGGTGAGTGTAAAAAAGTGTGACTCAATCTACCATCATCGTGAAGAATACTTCACTGTTAATAGTGCTTCTGTTTTTAATTAATTCAATATAGCTGTTCAAATTCTTGCAACTAGCTTGTTAAGAAGAAAACGTGAAGTGATAAATGCAATATACGAGTGATAGTACTGCCTATGAAGGTAGTAGTGAAAGAGGAACAAAATTGGCAGAATGTCTGATGTAAGTAAGAAATGAAATATTCAGAGCCACATGTTAGGTGACAATGCCATTCTTTCAAACAGTTCCTGTATATGCTAGACAACAAATTTTGAAGAATTTCAATTTAATGTCTTTCATAGGTGAACAAAATTCATACTTGTGTGGATTGATTAGAGCTCAAGAGATACAACAATGGCATCCTCATCAAAATGAGGACAATGCCAATATTTGTACAGAGTGAGCTATTCTGATACCAATACTGTGAAGGAGGTGTAGATCTGTCCATAAAGCATGTTTATCTATTCATGGAATTGGAAAGAAAAAACTTTAACTCCTTCAGAGGACATTAAAATGTTCAGGAACTAAACTGAATTTTATTTATGGAAGCTCTTTAACTGCTGTGGTCCTTAGTATCCCACTCTATATTGGGTGTTGCGGCAGTCACCTCCTCCTGTCCGTTGCTCGCGGCTTACCTTGCTGCATCCTCCATGTTGTCTCCAGATGTTTGCAGTGTGCTGGTTCTCTGCATTTTTATCCTTGGTAAAGGAAGCGTCGATCTCGGGTGGTGGTAATAGGAGAAATAGACGTACTTTGGTTACGAAAAGATGACACTGCAATTTCCTTTATTTAACTACTCCACGTAGTACACAACACTGATATTGCCGCCGTTAAAATACTGTCCACTGCTGTTAAAACACAGCGCGGATATGACACGAAGTTTAAATACGCTTATTATCTCTTTACGAGTAGCGATTCTTAGGTGTGTTTCGAAAACTGTTTTATTCACTTTTGGCGCGATATCTCAACATCCTGCAGCATCTCTCCCTGCCTGTAGTTTTTGCAAAATGTTCCCTGACTACATGACAAATGACCCACACATGACAAAATGCCAAAATGAAATGCCTCGAATTTGTTCCTAACAGATCCATTTATAGTCGCAGGCTTCTGGGGCTGCTTACTTTCTTATTGGTCCATTTTTTAGCGCCACTCGACGCGTCTCACTATTTCGTATAAACTTAGAGGGATCTCATTGGTCCAAATTTAACATAAATCGCGGCTTTTCCTAAATTTACCATTAAGCTAGTTGTCTCTCTCACTTGGTCACGGTGAATTATCGTATAAAAGGACAAAGACTTTACACCCTCGCTGTATGAACAATGCCTTCGAAGACACTGTTCCTGTAGCTAAAACATTTCGTCGTGGACAGTATTTTAACATTACGCTTAAATTATTTACATTAAACCATTTATAACTCTTCTAATATTAGTAACCTAGATACATACATAACGTTAAATCACCCTTCTTAAACTATACAAGCAGTATAAGAAAAAGATATGTACATAGTATGATTTAACATCAATAAAAATTAATTAATAAATTATCTATAATTACAGTTCTCGGGCTCGGCCTAGAGTTGCCGTTTCAGTGTGAAAGACTAGTAATTTTGCTCAGAGGCCTCTTTATCACCCTTGAGGTTCTTTTATATGCCATAAATCTACAACACGGGACCACCGCTTTACTTCCCTTCTGAAGGAAGCCATGCTAAGGATTTTTACATCTGAAAAAAATTCATCACCCTCCGCCGGGTTTGAACCTGCGACCTTGGAAACTAGAAGCTAGCATGGTAATCACTACACCACAGACGACAAAATGTCCCCACATAATAACAGAGGTAGATTGATGTTAGACCTAAAAAACTGTCTGAAGTGAAAAAAAAAACAGTCATTGAACATATTCAGCCATTGAAGGACAGAAAAAAGATTACAGTCTGCAGGACTCGTCAAGAAGTATTTGCATGAAGATTTGAATGTGAAAAAATTGCATTCTGTGTGAAATATGAATATAATCCAGTATCATATGAGACATACAGAACTATATTTAATGATGAGTTCAGCATTTCTTTTGTTAACACTAGCTCATGCAATGAATTCAGTGTTAAAATAAAGGCACTGAAAGCAGAGATGAACAGCTTCACAAAACCTGATGGAAATAAGCAGATAAGCACACTTGAGACTGAAAATAGGGTGCACAAGATGAAAGCCCAAGAATTCTACTGGAGGAAAAGTGCAGCCAGACTAACAAGAAGATAGGATGAAACAAAAAAGGTATATGCATGGATTTTCAAAAAAACCTTAATGTTTCTAACATTAGCACAAATGATGCATATTACTTAAGGCAACTCTTTGTTTTTGGTTTTAAAATCCTTGTACTGTCATCAGGAAAAAGTGTGTTTTACGTCTATTCAAAACTATAGCTAAAAAGGGTGTGATGTATGCTCCATGCTTCACCATTTTGTCTACAACTACCTGGATATGAAAGAGAACTATAATTATTTTGTGACCTGTGTGGAGGACAAAATAAGAATTACACAGTATTTAGTTTTCTTCACAACTTGGACATGTGGGAAAACAGATTTGACAGCATCTGTGTGACATTCCCAATTAGAGAGCATTTTCTTACATGGAGCCAGATTAGCATATGGGTCTGGCCAGAGCTGAAATATCAACTGATTGGGCAGAGGTCTTCAGGTCAACTAGGAAGAAACCTACCCATTTCAAGTGATGGAACCAAATCAAGGCTTTTTTGATCATGGTATAAACATCTGGAGTCTACATACGTGAAAAAAATGCCCTTTTCAATCCAGGCCGATCAGAGAAATGAAGATGAAAAATCATCCACGATTCATCTGTCATCACTCCATATACCATGGGTTATTCACATCTCTGTAATGAAGACTCCCCATGCATTAAGGAGGTACTGTCTGATTATTTATATCAAGGTAAGCGATAGAAGATAATATTAAACATGAATCATTATTTTAAATTTTTTCTCCTAAGTGTGTCTGTTTTAATAACTGCACAATGCATAGTTTGTTTACATGCAGAATTAATTATTTTTTCATCTTTTTACTTTACAAACAAAATCAGTTTCTGAAATTTGAAGGAAAAATCTTTTCTACTGGTTCAGTTTTTATAGAATTAATTATTAGCTTCATAACATTCATTTTTTTAGATTACATCCCACTTTCAAAGGAGAAGTACGCAAATGTAAACCATTTGAAGAAAATCTGTTCCAAGAAAGCTCAATTATACTTTCAATCCCTTTCTAAGGATTAAAGAGGTTCAGCCCGAGGGAAAATGAATTTCAACTGCCTGGCTATTTACTTCAAGGTAAGCGATGGCAGATAAAATTAAAAATTAATCACTATCTTACTTTTTTCTCCTAAGTGTATCTATTTTAATAAGTGCGCAATGCTTTGTTTACATGCAGAATTAATAATTTTTTCATGTTTTTACTGTAAAATAAATGGAGTTTCTGAAATTTTAGGGGAAAATATTTCCTTCTATTTCAATTTTTATAGAATTAACTATTACGTTTATTTTGTTTTAGATTACATCCCACATTCAAAGAAGTACACAGATGAAAACTCTTTGAAAAAAATACTGTTCCAGGAAAGCTCAGCTGTACTTTCAGTCTCTTCCTCATAAGCAGTAATGAATGTTTCATTAAACATTTGAAGAAGAAAATGTTCTGTAAAATTATAAACTATAACTATGCAAAGAATAACTGTACTTTCCCTTTCTTCCCACGATAGTTGCGCATTATTGCATTGGACAATTTGTTTACATGTTTGAGTTAATTTCAGAACTTTGTACTCACACCAGGTGTATAAAACATGTTTATTGTTACTTTAGTATGAAAATGTATTCATTATTGATTTAGTATATCAGGGTTTTGAGTACTCAAACTTCAAACATTATTTTCTTGCAATCTCTGATTTTTTGACATTCCTCCTTTGTTCCCTCATATTTTTAGCATAATCAACCACATAAAATCAGTGGTAGTAGCGGTGGCAATGGTGTCTTCCCCATTACCCTCATTTAAATGTAAAGCAAGCAAATGGAGGAATCCTTAATTTATTATAAGCAGTAAAACTAATATTATTATTATTACTACTACTTTAAGAACACAAACCAGTTATTTTTAATAAGAAGAAAAAATGGAGTGAAGGAATTGTACAAAAGTTAGTGTAACTTAAAGTGATGTATGTTTGAAAGTTAAGAATCTGAGAAGAGAACAACCAACACCCGCTTGTAACAATACAAAAGCCAGCGAAGCAAGAACGGCCAAAGACATTAGGATATTGTCCATATTTGACTGCCAAAAGTGCAACTGGCAACAACACTATAGCTCATACTGAGAGACTAGGCAATGAAGGGTGAATGTGGCAGGGTTTCTCAGCACTTGGACCGTCATTAGTGCAACCCCCCTCGTAGACCGGTTAGATAGCGTCAAACCTTACGTACTGTAGTGAGAGAGCTACGAGTGCACTCAAGAGGATTAAGCCTACTTAAGAAACTCGATGACGAATCACTGTTTGTGTAACGTAAGCATTTTAGCTGTAGAAAAACAGCTTTTAGGAGAACCGGTCCTTTGATGCCACCTTTATTGAGGTCATTGACACGTTCGAAACAAAGAAAAACAGACGAGTGAATTTGGTGTATAAGGCAGATTAGGTGAGTGTTATTGTTTTCAATATAATCATTATTTTAACATTGTTATTTGTTATATTGTGTTCAGTGTCAATTTTAAACGCAATTTATAGGCGCACTATTTGAAAAAAAAAATGTGCTAGTGTTCACAACGTTTTATTTCTAGCAGTAGGGCGATTAAACTAAAGCCTTCCCATATTCTTATTTCACGCTACGCCACTGGTTTACTGCATGCATTTTTCAGCACGTACCAAATCCTATGCATTCGTGCAATTTAGAAATAAAACGTGCAATAAAATGCATCTATCAATGCGAGCATAAATTAATAATAGTTTATGATACAAGGGGGACAATTATGGTTTTATTTCGCCATTCAATTTTTATATAGGTTATATTAGATAAAAGAATGTTTTAAATCAAAGAAAGCAGAAGGCTGCCAATATAACGTATAAAATTAAAAATTGAGTTTTATTTATGGACGCTCTTTAACTACTGTGGTCCTTAGCGTCCCGTTCTAAATTGGGCGTGAAAGACCCGTAATTTTGCTCAGAGGTCTCTATCAGGCTTGAGGTTCTTTTACGTGCCATAAATCTACGACATGGGACCACCGGCTTTACTTTCCTTCCGAAGAAAGCCATATAACGTATAGATTAACTCTACAACGAAATGCGATAAATTGAAGTATGACGATTTGTATTATGCGATCGCTATGATAAATGAATCATGTAAAACTACTTAATGAAAATTAAAATCTAATCAAACCAAGTCGAGTTATTAAACATGTGCAAATAAAAAGGGTAATTACTATGTGATTGAACTTGAAACCAAAGTTGATCAGAATGAAGATTATCGCATTAGTGCGATGATCTAAGGCTTTTAGCTAGTGTGCGCTGTGTTAGAAGTTCTATTTTAGGCCATGCTGTCTAAAAAGTATATTAACAATTATTGTTTATTCCCTTCAGTAGCAGGAAGCCTTTTGTCATGCTCGTGCGTTAATGAATATCGGTTAAAATTTCAGTAGAGAATACATGGTTTTATAACAAACGGCTATTCGGTGATTTGTTAATCACAAGATAAATGATTTATAGAGCTTAATCACACATACTTGCACATCGATAAGTCAGTGCTTCGTGAAAATATTTCTCCTAAGTTCCTACCTTCTATAATAATATTTATTCAGACGTCAGAGTAAGAGCATAAATTCATAAATGGGAATGCGTAGAGTTTATTTTTATTTTCTTATCTCGTGTTAAACATGTATGTGATGCAAGCAATTAACAACATGAAAAATAAAGTTCAAGAGTATAAAATGAACTGTAAGAAATTTATTGTGTATCTACTTGCCTTCAAATAAAATAAAAAAATCCTTTGACTATAACTTAACTAATCGATTCTTGTAGATAAAGTCCATTCTCCTCTCCTTTGGTTTAGCAGCAAAATGGTTGAAATCGGGGCCTTCTCAATATAACATACGGCTAAAGCATTGAGTCTGTGTTTTTGTCATTTACACTGTTAATTACGATTTCTTAACTAATTAATTTAACTTCACTTGCGCTGAATTAACTGGTTAAGTTAGGTATTTTACACAACATTGCTTCCAAACCCTGTACGTGTGTGAATCACGGTACTGCGTATAAGCGCATGCACTGTGATTATACTCGTATGACGCGCGAACAAAAGCCAACATAGATTGTAGTATAAGGGAAATTATTTAGTTTCTGCTCTGAATCGTTGTAACTCTACAATGTTATACTTTAAATCGCAATAGAACGTACTTAAATAAATTTTAAGTCAATTCATATAATAGAATTAAATTTTAGACAGGACTGAGTATCTTTTATTTTCACATGGTGGTGGTATGACTCCACATGGAAAAGACCGCGTGGAGAAAGAACCAGTAGCGAAGCGTCTGGACTCCGCCATGCTGCACCCCTCGCCATCATAAGAAGCATTCCCCGCCGCACGTCTCATCACTAACAGTATCAACAAACGCAAGCTTTCCCGGACGGACTTGGTGTAGTCCGAAATACACTCCGTAATGAAGCCATTCGCCCTAATCACTGTATAAGCATTGCAAAATCATTTTTTACAAACCAAAACATCTATAAACTAAACCGGGGAGTGCAGAAATTAATACGGCAATGGCATCTGATGTTAGTCTTCCTTTTCCGTTTTCATTTAGGGTCATTTATTTATGGGGAGGGCTCCGCCCTAGAGTCCTCCATCGCCAACCGCCACTGCGCAGTAGCTGGACAAGTCCATTTATCTTCTGGGAGGGGTATTGGGTCAGCAGTAACGGAGTAGCAGCCGCGTACACAACCTGAAATAAGGTGACATCACCACGCGTTCCGAGTGATTTTAGTACAATCGCGTGAATAATTAATGTGTTACTATGTTTGTAGGTAAAAGGAAATTGAGTGGAAGTAAAGTTCTGCATTCTCAGACACGGAATTGATATACAATGTGTAGATGTAATTACTTTAAGAAGAATCTTCACCAAGAACTTAAAGAACTTTACAAAGCAGTTGAATTTATGGGTGTGTCTGTGAGCAGCAAGCTTTTGACAGTACTGTACATGTTTATATTTGCGCTTCTGTTGCGAACCTTACGCATTCCTGTCGTTCTCCCCCACCCTATGCTATCTTCCCCTCTATGTTTCTGCAGAGTCAGGTCGAAAAAAAAGGCCTGTAGACAGTTGTCTACGCACTAAAGAGGAAGATTACGAGAGGGTCAACATGGGTTAAACAACACACGTCCTCGCCGAGACAAAGGTAACGATGCTGTTTCATTTTATAATAAATAGTGCGGGTGGATTTTCTTTCCTGTTTAGGTATAAATGACTGAGATGTGTTAGATTATAGCTGGATAATTCTGAAATGAGTCCCTTTGTCAGCCCCGGTTAAAAAGTAACTGTAACGGTCCCGAGTAGCTCTACCTTATAAATCACCTTTGGGGCATGGCACTATGGCGCCACTCTTTGTTTTCTAGATGATTCCCAACTTCTGAGAACAAGTTTTACTGTCCCCTCTAACTTTGATGTGAAGTGGAAATGAAACTGACTGAGGTTACGCGACAACACTATTAGAGAGACTCCTTTCTCAATATTATCACGTAACGTTCTTCGAGTTCCTTCACGCACTTTTAACGTTTGCAATATCGAACGCAATAGACAAGTATTTGCATTCATTACTCCGTAAAAGAGTTGTTCTCGGAAGCCGAGAAACATCCAGAAAGGCACTATAGAAACCATCTTTGAAGGTTCCTAACACCAAGGAAGATATAGGAGCCGTAGTGATAATCGGTTTAGCTGTTTGGTTCCAGCAGAGAGAGAAGAAAGTTCGCCCTGAACGCAACACAATTACTGAAAATCAAAACAATTATTATTGCGCTCTAGAGTAGCAAATTCATCTAGAAATGCTCAACTCGCTCTGCAATCAAATCCAAGCAGTGTCGCTGCTGCTTACAGCATCACTGCAGATAAGTGATTCTGTTAGTCTTTTGCGTTTGGGAACCATTGGCGAGGCGTGAACTAATTAATAAGGTAAAAACTTTCATCTTCTCCTTGTTTCCGGCAAAACGTTTTCCGATGAACCACCTGTTCGCCCAAGCCTTTAAGTTCGCAACACAACCACACATGGTCACTGACATGGACACGCATTCACAGAGGTACTCCACTTTGTAAGGACGAGCTGATCCAAGAGATCTCATTTTCGACACTTCCATGTAGGTATACATCTGATCCATGGTTTCTATTGAAGTGGAATATATGTTAGTAGTTGGTTGGAAGATGCTTCATGTTTATATGCCCCACGTATGGGAGCCAATTTGTCGCGGTCACTTCGTGTTATCTTATTTCTGAGCGCCTGTTATTGTTTTACTACTTTGAATGTTGGGTTCATTGTCCTCCGGCTAGCTATTATTATTATTATTCAGTCGAGCATATCTCTTGATCAAGGTGTGTAAACGGAAAGGATTTGTTACTGAAAGATAACACTGATAAAAGAATTTGTTTTTACACTTTTATTGTCGTCACACATTATTCAATTTCACATATTGATTCTTGATACACGCCAGACTGAAACTTAGATTTTCTAATGTTACTATAATCACTTATTTGTTGCACCTTATTAATTCGCGTATTTCACATTTATAACTAGCTTTACGACGCGAGAGATTCTATAGAATTGCGTAACGTGTACTTTATGTATGCTTCCGTTGAACTACAAGACGTATAACTCACGAATTCTTATGTTGGACTGATCGACGTATTACACGCGAATGCTGCTTCTGAACTGAGCGACGTGTAATGCACAAATGTTTCTGTTGGACTGGGCAATACTTGCCTCTGGCTTTAGCTTTTTATACTCCCACACCCCGATATGCCTAAAGATTATAACCGAGCTGCTATTGGTTAATAAAACGCGCCAACATTAGCGTCTATATTTATATCCAATCAAAATTATGAACGTATATGCTTTAGGGAAGATGTTCCCTCCATTTCTCAGAAAAGCGCGTCAATCTGACGTCATTTGCTTGTCTCTAATAATTGATAAACAACTCACCCCCTCGCTCATTGTTACCCGCTCTTATTGTCAGTTTCAGTGAGGCCGTGTAAACCTATTTCCAAACAATGCATATAATTAACAAACATCTAAAATCAATGTCATACGATAATGCTTATTTACACTACAATCACTCTGGCATTTACATTATTGTGATACAAATTACTGCCACACTATAAATTCAAATCTAAAGTTAATGTGTTTTTGGAAAAGTTACGGACTCTTAGTTGTCAGCGATATTCAAATTATTCGTCTATAACATTATTATTAGCCAGTGTTTATACTTCTGTACTTTGTATATCCATGGCATATTCCGAAAAGGATTTTTGCAAATATTACCGCACTTCCCCATTTATGAAATGCCGACTAATGAGAAATCACACAAAATGTTGAAAATAATTCTTGGTCCTCCAAGGTAAGACCCGCGTACAAATGATTCGTTCACATTATTAATAGTCGGAGATTATTTTTTAATAACTTAAATGCAACAACCACGGCTATGTTTTCTTTTTATTATACAACAGAGTGTAGATCGTGGAAATGTACAACGTTTAGGCTAATAATTTTATCGCGATTAAGAATAGAACTCTATGCTTATAAATTATGTCATAACGTATTAAAGACGCAGTGCGGGACAGAAAAACAGCATAGTTGCTTAAAAACCAAATAGAAAAGGACTATTGTGTGAATAGTTCACGAAGTAATAATTATAAGTATATTCCTTCAAATCGCCTTTAACGACATTCTTGTAAATCAGCTCATTCCAAAACTGTTCAAAAGATGATTAAATAGTTTCTGAATTAAAGCAATTATAAAGAGAAAATAGTGTACTAAAATGTAAGCTGCGAAGAGTTAAACAAACAAATAAATCAGGGATGCCATTAAGAACCAAGAGGAACTGCGTTCAAAGGTGAGGTATTTTGAGAGTAATAACTAATCATCATTCATTAGAAATTCTTCTTTCTAAGGAATGTGATGGTGGTGAAAAGCCTTCATTTTTGCTGGACAAATAATAATAATAGCAAGTACACACCTAAGTGGAGTGAAAATGCAGTAAAAACACGTGTGGTGGCAGTACCGCTCTCCGAAAGCTTATAGGTTCGCAAGGGAGCGTGTACTGAAGCTTCCAAGCTTTATAGGCGATGCTCGTCTTGAAACCGGCGTCACCTCGCTGATAAAATTCAGACTTAAATACGGAGCTGAGACCTTAAACAAAGCTGAATTATTACGCAGTTTGGTGGTAGACGAGATGTCTAAAGCACAACAGCTTCAGTATGACGAGAAACTCGATACAATCTTTGGAGAGCAGGATGCAACAAAACATACTGACACTTTAAGAAACAGACACAAAGATGACTATAACAATGAAGATGACAGTAAAATTGTTTCATAGTCGATACACAGGCCGATTTCACAAATAGGTTGCTGTGTTTTCTAATCTCTAACATATACACTAAATATAGACTCCCAGTAGCTTTCTTCTTCACAAAGATGCTTTCAGGTAAACAGCTGCATGAAGTCACAAAGTACGTATCACAGAAGTTGAGTATTGTGGATTTTTTGTACTTAGATTGGTTTCGGGCAATCATAAGACAAATGCAACGTTGGGTCACAGCTTCTTGAAAGAACTGTATTAAATCACAGGTATGTACACTTGTCAGAAATAACGAGCCGCAGGCAAGATTCCAAGTTCTCGATACAGATCTTTGCGTATGCTCGTCGTGGTACAGCCTTGGTGCACAAGGTACAGTAATCAAACTAAGCTTTAGATAGAATTAATTGTTTTTTCACACAAGCCGTGTGTTGGACAGGGTTGGAAAGGTAGAATCAGATGACTGAAAAATTCAATGCCATGCCGGCTAAGCTTTAGATACTTTACACCTTGTTTACATTTTAAAATGTGCTCCACTAATGCGTGGAGGGTTATTTCTAACAACAATCAAGGCCTCTAAGGGCTGAAATAAAAACGTCATTGATAGATATAACGTCTGGCAAGCAAATGCAGGCACGATGACTGCGCATATAGGGGGTTCAATGTGAAGAACATGTGTTGTAGGTAGTTAACGCACACGTGTGAGGAGTGGGTGAAGAACAAAACTCCAGGTTCGAATCCCGCCGCGATACCAATATACTTTTTTCTCGTTAAGTGAATAGTAAAGTCTTAGAACGCTAGAAAGATGTTGTGTCGCCTTACAGCACATACTTGAACTTCCAGTAGACAAGAAGACCCTCTCACAGGGGTTAATGCTATTACCCTTCGAAATGGAAGACACATAACAATTACGTCACCAATTCAGTGGTCAGATTCGCGTAGACTGTTCTGCACCGAGGGTAGCTGCAGCAGTCGGAATTCCTTTGTGGCTGAACGCGATCACACACATCTCTACAGAGGAACAGGATGCCACCTTG
This sequence comes from Deroplatys truncata, assembly GCA_030765065.1. Lineage (NCBI taxonomy): Eukaryota > Metazoa > Arthropoda > Insecta > Mantodea > Mantidae > Deroplatys > Deroplatys truncata. Next base: position 17,326,260 of record CM060990.1, on the reverse strand, counting down.
TTGAGACAAGCAGAAATGCGCAGTTTAAAACAGTTTTTCGCTCGAAACGACCTTCAACCTCCACGTGCACCGTAGGCAGACGTTTTAGAGAGCGTGGAATAAGGTCTCATCGAGCTGCAAAGCTTAACAGAAGAACATGTCACAGACCGTCTAGCATACGCTACTCTCCGGCAGACGCGAATAGCAATGACGGTCCTGGCCGTGTTTAGCGTATGGATGGCCACCAATACGACGAGCGCTTCGTGAGACGGCTGAACAGGTCGGGTCACATTAGCGTCGCATGTCCTGTTGGTCACAAATTCTAGAACACATCCTTGGTCTGTTTACGGCAGATGTTTATGAACACATTTTGGAAAAAACAATGGTTCCTTTATCCGAGAAAAATACCCCGAAGGGAATTTTGCGTTTTAGCAGGATAACCATCCCGTGCATGAGTCAATCAGATTCGAAGATGGTTTATAAGGAGACGCAAAATCGAGCTGCTCGGTTGGCCCCACATTCATCTGATATGAATCCCTTTGAAGTTGTGTGGGCTAGAGTAAAATGAGTCTTACGCTCTAACTGGGCAGAGCAACCGCCCGTCCGTACAGCAGATGTATCGTACGAAAGGGTGCTAGAGAATTTCCATAATTTTTTTTATAGTTTTTCCATAATCTTGTGACTCCATGCCTCGTAGAATGAGGGCAATTGTTGACGCTGGTGGTTTGCGGACGAGGTATTAGCATTAACGCCACCTTTTGGTTTAGAGTTGTATTCATTTTTCAAGAATATGAATAACGTTTATTTGTATCTATTAAGGCTTAGTGTTGCCTGTAATAGCCTAGAAGATGATGGGAATAATATTTTCAGAATTTCGTTAGCATAATACTGTGGCGTATGCAGGCATTGTTGCGCATACGTCTCCTTGGTCACCTGGATTGGAGATGGCGGTTGCAGTTTAGGTGGGGGTAGTTGCTTAGATAGCGTCCTCACGCTGTAGTGGCGTGGGTTTGGGCTTGGGGAGAGAGTCAGTGAGTAGAAGCCAACCGGACCAGACGTGTGTTACGCTCTCTCCATACAAGAATGTATGGCGCCCTCGCCCGACAGGCATGGGACTAAGGAGATGGGGTAAAGTATCATGTTTTATCTAATAAACCCCTTGCCATCCAGATCTTTCTTGTTTTATTTGCAATAGTGTAAAGCTCCTTCTTCCTATTTTGAACCATGTAAGTGTCCTTTTGTCAGTATTTAATAATATTTTTGCACTTTCATTGTATCTGCGTCCCTAGTCGTAGCCTCGCCTTTTTACAATTTGTTAATTTTCTGGTACCTTCAAGCGAGTCACCTACCTCCCATTGAGCATTTGATTAGAGGCTACGACATATTGGCGTTAGGCGCCGAGTATTTTGGCTGGTATAATGTAATTTTTCTGAGGTTTTTAAGTGCAAAAAAGAATTTTTTCTGTAAAATGTAACGGTTTTGGTCCTCCACGTGGTTGTTAAAAATTGTAAATCTGTTTCTTGGCTTAAGGGTAAGGGTTTCGGTGGTATAATTTGTGGTTTCTGTATTCTAAATTCTTGTTGTATTGTTTTCTGAAAGTCCCGTGTCTAAATTCCAATTTTAAGTTCGTTTTTATATTTTTTTCCATTGTCTGTCGGTGGCGTGACGCTAAAACTCCTGGCTCCATTTTCCCCTTCCCTTGGCTTCACTTCTACTAAATTCTGTTACTGTGATAAATCATTCGTACTGGTCACATATTTTTGTGAATTGTGAAAAATTGGGCGATATGTGTAACTTTGATAATATAGTTGCGTGTGTTAGCTGGTCTACGTAACATTGCATTTATTGGTTGCGTCATCTTGTAAGTGTAGCAAATATTTTAAAATTGCGTGTGTATAAAAAGTGAGGTGCATCTGTTTGGAATAATAAAATAATAAAACGAAAGAAGTCAAGAGTATATATATATATATATTGAAAATTTATATTTGTGCATGGTACACTCGCGGTACGCATAGTGGTAATCATAATGATGATAATTTTGCTTCACCGTTGCCATGTTTGGTTTATCTTACGCAATACATATTTTTGGGGGAAGATGTTTCAAAATGACTCATTTAAGTAAACGTTTCAGGAGCTACTACCAACCTTTCCAGTATCTTCACCTAATTAGGTTTAATGTGCCTCTAATATGGACCAATACGACGTGGATGTTGATGGATCAGCTATATGTGTGTTACCAGATTTTGGAAAATTGCACTGGAATTTTGTGGTAAAAAGAAAAATTAAGAAAAAGAAACCTGTATGTGAACATTGTGTGTGCTAAAGTTTGGACGAATGAAACAGTTTCACAACTCACACAGGTATGCTAAATTTTTATTGTTTCACTGACTGATGCTTAATTAAGCTTTGCTTTTCAGGAATAATGTGTGCTATGAATGTCTCTGCTAAATTGAAAGTTTATTATCATTTGGTGTAACTAAAAATTTTGAATTCTGTTTTGGGCATTGCAAATCATTTGTTTTGTTATGTTATGCTGCAGGAATGTGTTTGATATGTACCGTGTGCTTAATTAAGCTTTGATTTTCAGGAATGTTCTGTGACAGTATTGTTTTTGGGTAAAGATGTGATTTGTTCTGTTGCATTCGATTTGGTTTGATTTGATTTTGGGTTTCATTATGATGCTGTGATCTTTTATTTGCAGAAAATTGTTGCATGAATAGTGTGTGTATGTATGTTTGTGAGGTTATGTGAGATATGAGTTAATATTTGCCTCGGTGGAAGTGCCTAAGAGTAACCCCGACGGTGTGGTGTGAGAGATGAGTAGTATATGTGATATTTGCCTCGGTGGAAGTGCGTAAGAGTAACCCCGACGGTGGTAATGTGAGAGAGGAGATGAGATGAGTTGGTCAGCTTCGGTGGAAGTGCGTAAGAGTAACCCCGACGGTGGTAAAGTGAGAGATGAGATGAGATAAAGTCAGCTTCGGTGGTAGTGCCAAAGTGTAACCCCGATAGTTGGAGTGTAAATGTTATGATTTTCAGGAGGGCTACATGTACCTGGAAATTCGATTTGATGTGATGATTTGAGAGATTTTGCTTATTGGTGTTGCTGTAACGTGCCCAGTATAGCATGTGTGATGTATTCACACGAGAGAGTGTATGCAATGAGAATATTTTTTTTGTATTTATGCAACAAGTTTAGTACCATCTTATATAGCAAGTTTTAATACCATCTATTTTCCAGCTTAATTTTGATTCGGAGGATGTGGATGCAACAGTATAATGTCATGTTATTTGTATCATTCCTGAAATGTTAATGTGATTTCTTTAAGTTTATGCCTATGTTAGGTATTTTTGACTTTGCAGCATGTTGAATGAGACACGTCAGTGAAGATGTTTTATTTTCTCAGTAATTACTGTATACGAGAAAGTTCAAAGCTAAGATAATGATGATTGAAATACTGATGATGATGATGATGATGATGATTGAGCTAATGATGAAAGATGAATAAGATAGTAATGTAGAGGAGACTATATATTTGACAGTAGAGTATGAGTATTGCAGTTGGAAGAATGTAATGAGGTGTAGTTTGAATATGTACTGTGGATTTATTTTTGAAGTCTGTAGTAATGCATATAGTAGCTTTGAGTGGTTAGTTAAGTGAGTGTTGTGTATAATTTGGGCCATGGTCAGTATGAATGATTTCATTTCATTGTCATGTATGAATGTATTGTAAGTGCACTTATTTTCTTTTCATTAGTAGTACCAGCTGGTTAAGAAATAATATTGGGATCCCAAATAAGTTTCTATATTTGTGTTATGTTATTGTATGTAAACAATGAATGTCACTGATGTAATGTTTATGTATTCTGGTCCTTTTTGTGATTTTGTATTTGGATTTTAAAGCATTTTGTGTTAAATTTTGGATGGTAACCCCCTGTAAAATTCAAATTTTTATGTTAACATGTCATTTTCTTTCTCTCTCTTTGCCCCATCTTAAAAGAATTCATTGATTGTAAACCTTCTTGACATTTTTAAATCTTTTATTGTAAATGACATACTACTTCTTTTATGTGTGATGATCTTTTGGAGCACCATTTCTACCGTTCTATGGTTTCTGTTATAGTCACTTTGCTGATTGCGGAGCTCGAGTGTACAAGAAGAGTATCCCCGCCAGTCACGCCAGAGGTTCCAGAGACACCACAGGAGAGCTGTCGTTCAGCCACTACACTGCGGTGGCATAAGGAGCCACTAATTTGGGGGGGGCAGTCCAAGCCAGCGATTGCCCCCCTCCTCATCTTCAGCGACCTGCAGCATCTAAAAGACTACAGCTGAAAAACAATTCGTCGTTGTGGGTGATCTGGAAATCCCACCCACAAACAGTTACGTCGGAACATCCATCCAGGTGCAGTGTACTGTGTATGTAACAGTGGCAGCATGGTGCGTGTGCGTGTGCGGGGTACTCGAGCATAAGTGATCTGAAGAAAAACTAATTCGTCGACACTCGAGACTCATAAATATGCCAATTAGCATTGCTTTTCATTTCTTAATTGTGTGCTCCATATATTTTCCCAGATACTCCTTGTTTAATTATTTAACTTTGTGAATGTCATGTCATATTCTGTTTTGTAATTTTTTCCCTTTCTTTCTCTTTTGTCACAAACAACTTTCTCCTTGTGTCGACGAGCGCGTCGATCTAGGTGGCCAGGGGAAGATGTGGCGTATGCAGGCATTGTCGCGCATACGTCTCCTTGGTCACCTGGATTGGAGATGGCGGTTGCAGTTTAGGTGGGAGTAGCAGTTTAGGTGGGGGTAGTTGCTTAGATAGCGTCCTCACGCTGTAGTGGCGTGGGTTTGGGCTTGGGGAGAAAGTCAGTGAGTAGAAGCCAACCGGACCAGACGTGTGTTACGCTCTCTCCATACAAGAATGTATGGCGCCCTCGCCCGACAGGCATGGGACTAAGGAGATGGGGTAAACTATCATGTTTTATCTAATAAACACCTTGCCATCCAGATCTTTCTTGTTTTATTTACAATAGTGTAAAGCTCCTTCTTCCTATTTTGAACCATGTAAGTGTCCTTTTGTCAGTATTTAATAATATTTTTGCACTTTCATTGTAGCTGCGTCCCTAGTCGTAGCCTCGCCTTTTTACAATTTGTTAATTTTCTGGTACCTTCAAGCGAGTCGCCTACCTCCCATTGAGCATTTGATTAGAGGCTACGACAATACGTTTTATTATAAAATGTCTGTTACAACCTTATAAACAGGAATATTTAGAAGTGAAAAAAAATTCACATGTGACCGAGTTTCGAACCCAGTCCAACGAATCCAAAGACAATGACGTTTTCGTTAGCCCATCCAGTGCTAGAGCCCTTCCAGCAGCGAATAAGTGTAGAGAGACAGCCGTCTTCGATCGATACGCCTTGCTGCAACCGTGTATTCCTACCTATCGCATATTGCGAACCGCGCTTCTATGCCCAAGAGTCGGCTCATTATTTTTGAAACGAAGGGTACAAAAAGAAGCTGTGTGAAATCCAGGCTACAGAAATTAGTGGAGGTTTTGAGCAGAAACATGTTCTACCAACAAACCTGGAAAAAATGAATGTGAAAAGAACCAAAGAAATATTTTTCGTAGAAAACATCACTGCATTTAAATTTCCGATGGAAAACCCAAGTTCTTACCAACATTTGTTTTTAGCAGTAGAGCTACAGTGCCGTAAATAGAAAATATTTCCAAGTGGTATTCCCTTCTCGACATCTGTAGCACATTATGAGTGCAGACGGGATCAAGAGGCATTTCTCCTTGATAAAAGATGAGCGACTTAAATGGCTGGAAGAATATTTCCCCCAGTATGTGGCTCACATTCGAACCGAGAGCAAAGAAACTGAGATGGACTTTCTTAGTGTCGAAACATGCGAAGCACTTATCATCACGATAGCTTCGGCAGTCACTTGCATACGATACTTAATTTGTAATTTATTTAGAACGGGCATCCTTTTTCACTGACCAGTGCTTTCAATAGTGATTCAATTGAAGTGCTTTTCAGTGGAATCAGACTGGCAGGAGCAAATGATATGCTAGAGTGCAAGACTGTCACTTTTTGTATGAATAGGATAATGAAAATTGGAGGTTTATCCCTGCCTTTTGCAACAAATATGGAAGTACCAGAGAAAAAGATTTCATTATGGAAGTCGCCGACAAGTAAGAAAGAACTTCGTAATACACCAATACCCATTTACCAGAGAAAATTCTATATACAGTGGATGACCTTCCTGACAATCGAGGTAATTTAACGTCTTAATAGTTTTAGACTGACCGAAATATTTTGATGAAATGTTGCTATTAAAAGAAATTTCCTCTGCTGTCGAAATTTGAACCTGATTCTCTATTTACTGAATCCACCATTAATTCTTTAGCCAAACAATAAAGGAATTCCCTTTACTATACTATTGTTTTTAAAGATGAGCACTAAAATATAACGAGCTAAAGCATGCATTCTAAATAATTATGTATGCACATATATGTATTGTCTATGTATACGTGCATTTATGCATGTGTGCACTTATGATGCACGTGAAAATAATGCTACAAAAAGGATTCTAACCTGGCTGAAGTATAATTTTCTCTAAATTTAATTTCCTAAAATTATTATTATTATTATTATTATTATTATTATTATTATTATTATTATTATTATTATTATTATTATTTTTATTACATCCCTTATCCACTTGAAAATATGTCACTCAGGGGCAGCTCTAGAAGGGAGCAGCGAGTTAGCGCTACCCTCAGAAATATTGCAACCAATGGTCCTTTAATAAACAACGGCATTTCTTTATAAAGATCCTCAGAACTCTTAAAAAGTGCTTATTACATGTAGGGGGACCTGTATGTCCATCTGTACGGTCATGTTTGCGAAGCCTCTGCTACTGGCAATAGGGAATCTCAATGGGCAGGTGCGAAGGGGGAAATTTGGCGGTGTGGCTTCCTTAACAAAGAGCTACATCACGTGTATGCATCTAAAACAGTAGTTCTATCCAAGACAGTGCTGGCATCAAACGTGTTGTTGGAAGAGTCTTAATTGGAACAGCCACGTGCAGCGTGAGATTTTAGTATAGTACTGTGTAAACAGTACCAACATAATAATAACTTATTGCGAGTGAAATGAATTATATAAGTAATATGCGGTCACAAGCATTTTCCTGTAGGTCGTTAGACGAGAAAATCAAAATGCTTGGAAGACCCAACACCTGCCATGAAGCTTGCACAAACAAGTTCAGTGAAAGGTAGGACCTTTAATAGAATTTTCAACACTATATGTTTGAGAAACGATTGGTTATGCAGTTGTGATGTAAAACATGCTCTCTTTGGTTTTCCCTGTGTACTATTCGGTGAAGAAGAAGCGTGGACCAATACAGGTATGACTGTTGTGCATCACTTAAACGAAAGAGTTAAAAAGCACGAAGTATCATAAGCCATGTGAAGAATGTACTTAGTTTGACCCTTATGGGAAATGTAAACATTGCTGCTCAACTAAATGGCGCATATAGAAGAAAATTGAACTTCTTAACCAAAAATTTACAAACAATAGATATGTCCTAAATATTATTATTATTAATTGGAGCAGATTCTATGGGGCTTCCGAATTAGCACTGAGAGGTCATGACGAAAGAGATTCGTCCTCAAATCCAGGTACTTTTCTTGACCTAATCAATTTCAGTGCAGAACTGGTCAAGGCTATAAAGACCCTTCTTGGAAATTCCACAGTTTTCAAAGAAACGTCCAGGACCACCCAAAAAGAGCTTCTGGATGTTACGTTAGAAGTATGTCATGATGAAATCGCAAACCAACTAGCTGTTATTGTAGACGAAACAAATGATATATATTTAACAAATTCCAATTGGTTTTAATATACAGATACATTCATAATAATAGACCTGTTGAAAGATGGGCTTCGTTGTTCCTCTTGGCCGCGATGCTCCAAATGTGGAAAAATATATTACAGGTGAATGCCATTTAAAAACCTGCCCTACAAATGTTCATTGTTTGTCTGAAAGGTGGAATAGGTGAATATATTTAACTCGTTTGTTCATTGCTCAGACATATGATGGTGCATCAGTTATGAATGGATCGTCACGTAGGGTTCAAGCAGTAGTGAAGGAGCTTTACACAAATGAGCAATATGTTCACTGTTATGCACATCAGTTCAATCTGATCATGCAAAATGCAGCATCAGCTAATAGGAATGTGAATGTTTTTTTTCTCAATCTTCAGGGTATTTGTTCGTTTTTCTCCATCTCGCCACAGAGAACAGCAATTTTGGATGTTGTGCTTAAAAACGACTTCCAACAGTCCCAACCAGACGGAATTTTCAGTCGCGGAGTGTCAACACATTGTATGCGTATAGAAGTTAACTGATTAATTGTACGAGGGCAATTCAAACTGAAACTGTCATAACATATTCAGCTACCACACTAGCCTGTGGTTATGAGGAAATTCTCCAAAACGAAAAGTTCATATTTTGGCTTTCATTTTTTCACCAAATAATGCTTCACGTTAACATCATTTTAAGCAGATGCAAAGAACATCTTATGAGCCATCATATGTCCGTAAACAGAAACAGGTATTTGAGCATGTTATCTCGAACATGAGAGAACATTTAGACGTTTCTAGACACAGGAGTGTGTAGCTAAAAGAAGAATTGATGACCCGGAAAAAGGAGACCAAGGAAATCTGTGACAATAATAATACAAGGCAGAGCCCGCTCTGAATTCAAGGGCCACCTTTCAGCAGCTGTTATTCTTACCTCACAAGTTTTCAGAGTATCATGATTCTTTTCCTACAGATTACCTATAGGCAGTTTACAAGAACTACAATTTTATAAATGTGAGGAAACTACAATCAGAAATGATTGCAATATATTAGAGACAGGAATTTACGAACATTACAGGTGCTCTATATATGTTTGACTTCATTACTGAAAATAACTTAAATGTAACTTTCAGTGAATGTGTGAAACTATGTACTTAAAGTTCTGCTTACTATCCCTATTACCACATCCTCTGGAGAATAAAAACGTTTCAGCGCAACACGATGACCCAGGACAGACTCTGCCGTTGCCATGCCTTTCAGTGTAACGAGATCTCATTATGAAGATACCTGATTTCAATCAGGGGGCGATTGAAAAATTTGCTACCAGAAAGGATAGGCGAATAAATTTTCTCCTCGAATAGGTGAATTTATGTTTTTGAACGAAATCTCGCGGTTAATTCGAAAACCGTTTAGTATTTTAATTAGTTTTACATTCTCAATTATGGGAATTCAGTGTAAGTGATGGTCATTAATACATGCAACACGCAAGATGTTTACTCACCGGCCGCCATTGATGTCACTTTTCTTTTATAGTTCCAAGTGAGACAGCAATGCGTCTTTCATCTTTGGTTTATATAGGAGGATTTATAGTGAGAAAAAAGAAATGACGTGCCCACTGTGTAGTTATAAAGAATCTACCAACGTGCAATTCTTCTCTCGTAAGCCTTATACACAAACGGACTAAAATTCAAGATTCCATTATCTTTCTCCAATATTTGTTATGCTTCTGCCAGTGCTAGAAAATTTATTGAGTGCTACACCAAAACTGTAGAAAGTTTGAATCAGAAAGACCCTGGAGATGTATATAAAACCAATATTATCTGCTACAGCATTTCTCGTGTGTGTGTGTGTATGTGTGTGTGAAGCAAGTCCAGTCCATTGACAAGTGATTAGTGAACTAATATGCAGATATTTAATTCCCGTGATTCTGAGGAACATCGCCGCGGGCACAGCAGAAATGATTGAGAAGCTAAAATACTTGAATTTCAAGCCTCAGAATCGGAAAGCTCTCCGATTATAATCCTACAGGATTGAGTCGTTTGACGGGCGATGGTCGGTGTTCAGCACCAATCGGTAAGTGGTGGAACTATTACCTATAACAAAAGAGCAGTGAAACTGTCGGAGCTCTTAAGCATAGTAGTGGGCTATGCCCCCATTAACAAACCCTGGCAAAATACACAGATGGTGAACATAGGCCGCACCTTTGTATTTGTATCAGAGACATGCAAATTCCCAAAGACAGTTTAAGACTTGTTAAGTGGGAAATATAATGAAGCTGTAAAATGTGAAAAGCAATCATTATTGACATAATAATGTAATGGAATTAAACAAAATTGAATTTTATTCATGGACGCTCTTACTATGACTCTTAGCGTCCCATTCTGTATTGGGCGTGAAAAACACGAAATTTTGCTCAGATGCCTCTATCAGGCTTGAGGTTCTTTTACGTGCCGTAAATCTACAACACCGGACCACCAGCTTTACTTTCCTTCCGAAGGAAGCCATGCTAAAGATTTTTAAACCCGAAAAAATTGCACCCGCGACCTCGGGAACAAGATGGAATTAAACAGATTTTCATTCACAAGATATCTTGGGTTTTCCCCCGACGCTTCACCCGTTGGAAACATAGCTTCTTTGTTCCCAAAAAATATATGGCCTGCATTAAATTATTATTTTCCTTTCAATTTTCTGCGTATAACTCGTTGTGATGGCAGGAAATGCTCATCATGAGAAGCGGGCAATAACAAATTGTGGTTTTAGTTTCTAAGCCTAGAAAATTACATTTGTGTACTGTAAGCTACTTGTGAATATTGTGTCAGAAATTTGTCCGATAGGTATTTTTAGAAGCCATTCAAAGTTGGAACATGAATTATAGAACTGAAGAGATACATCAGGTTTGTGTTATCCTTATTTGAGTATAACTGTACTACTTGTGTTTACAAAACTGTTGCAAATCTGTACTTCAGGCAATGTATGTTCCTAAAGGTTACTTCACTGAAGGTGGTGATGTTTTTCTAGACGGATATTTACTGGCTCTCTGAAGCCACTTTTGGAATTATGGCTATTGTTATAGACATTCTGAAGGAATGAAGGATGTAAACAATCACTTGTCCGTGCCACCTAGGTGCTAGATGTTGATGCCAGTGATCACACAAGATTGTCACTATTTCTTATTAGTTAAGTACGGAGTTTTTAAATTCTTTTTAGGGGTACTTAGTATAATGATTTGGGGAGAGCACAAAATAAATAATTAAATGAATACAGATTTTAATTAAACGCCCTACCTGCACTGTTGTGTATAATTTAAGAATGTCATGAATAACGCAGGAACGCAGGACTCGAAATGAACGAAGGCAGACCAGAACAGCATAAGTACTAGTTCATGATAAAATATTTCCATTGTATTTTAAGAGAAATAATTTTTTATCATTGTGGTCAGTCTCAATTATTAGCGATTTAGTTCACATGTTTTATTTAAATATGTACTTACTACTAATAATGAAGCTCTATTTTGAAATGTCAGTAAGTGTTGCTCATTTGTGCAATATTTTTTACAAGGAGATCCAATAAACTATGAACCGGCTGCACGGTGTTTTTCCGATTCACGATGGCGGTGCGCGTTGCTGTCTGCGGCTGTCGTAGAATGGCACTGATGCAACCATATAAACATTTCCTTAGCTATGTTTAAAAGGCTTTATTTACCAACGTTAGAAAGGAGGTGCCGAAACTGGCCACCGTCGTTATCCATACATTTTTGGCACCTCTATAAGAACTATCCATCACTCGCCGTAGTTCACGTTGCGAAATATTGGCAATTTCCTGACGCATATTTTGTTTTAATTATTGTGGGTTGTCTTGTATACTTTGTTTTAATTTAACCCAGAGATAAAAGTCCCAGGAGGTTAGATCGGGGACCGAGGGGGCCACAAATCTCTACTAATAATTCTGTCCTCCTCAAACGCACTTTCAATTGTTCTCATCGAAATATTTTAAATATGAGCTGAGGCAAATTCTTGTTGAAAACCAGCAAACGCAGGCATCCTATCTGTCAATTTTCTAAAAAACGAGAGCAAAATTGTATGCACGTATGTGGGGGCGTCAACTGTTGACTCGAGAAAGATGGGTCCTATAATTCGTTCTCCGCTCATGGCACACCATACACCAATTTTGTCGTCGTGAAGGGGTACTTCATGAACAATATTAGATTTGTCAGAGCTCAATAACGATTATATTGTGTACACACATATCCATGAAGCTGGAACCAGGCTTCGTCCGAGAAAAATATTGAATGTGGGTCTAGTTCGCTGTCATATACACCACCGAGACTCCACTCACAAAATGTGCACCTACGTAGAGGATCGCCTGGTTCAAGAGCATATGTCATAGTTATTTTATATGGTTTCAACTTAGTAGCTATTTGCACAGTCATACGAAATCTGTCTCTCTTGTGAAAGATGCCTAAGCGATTTCTTTGAGGAAGCCTCCAAACGATTGCCGATGTCATTATGATGTTTATTCGGTAAGAACCCTACGCTGTCTGTTAGGTTTCTTAGACTGTACACTACCTGTGACCTCAAATTTATTATACAGATTATGGACTGTCGTACGGCCTGCGGCCTTTACACCCGGGAATCGTTCTGCAAATCGCATTTGTACTTGACGAGCTGACTGCATTAACACACACAAATCATTACTCAAATACACGTTGCGCAATAGTAAAGGTATACTCAGCCATAATTGTGACAGAATACAGGACACAATAATAAATAACTCATAACAACTCAACTACAGCGCATCGGGGTCAACGCGATACCGCAGAGCAGAGCAAAGCCAGGGTCAAAACCGTTACCTTGAATGCATCAGCGGGGGAAACACCTCGCAGCTGGTTCATAGTTCATTGGCTCTCTCGTTACTTGTATGCATTTGATAATACTCAACAGAGAACATAGTAGGTACCTATATATCTAGAAAAAGAGTGGTATAAAAATAAATAAACTTCATATTGTGACAAATGAGAACGCCAATTGCCACTAAACACACTTTATTTATCGCTTAGATGCTCAGCGTAGTACAAACGTTACACTTGAAACACTGTTGACACACTCGAAACAGAACACTACTGATCCAAAGAATCGAATCGCAACTGAACTGCTGTGTCACAACTCACAACTGAACTGCACATTACACTGCCACTGTCCACTTTCAAATGTCCTCTTTTAACTTCGTAACCTTTTGACTAACTGAACTGCACTGAGCAACTGGACAGAGCAGCTCCTTTTATAGGCCCCGCATACAAAGCGGAATATTCTCAAAGGGGCGGCTACTAGAACCTGCCGAAAGGAATCTTCTGGAGCAGTAATTATCCAAACTGCGGGGAAGTGACACATGAGTTTGTTGCGCGGCTATTGTTCTGAACGGCCAGTCGTTAGCCCCACACAAGCCAGATGAAATGGGTCGGGATGAACTCATCCCGCCGGCCCGTAGGTAACTTTATCATGGTCACACTGCTCCCTCCTCAGAGCTGGTCGTACTGTCATAGCGGACTAGACCATCACGGTATACCACCAGCATCTTTCCTCGGTGCAGTCTCTGGATGCGGTAGACTACATACTTGATCCTCTTCACGCAGTACGGTTCTTGCCATGGTTGTTGGAGCTTGGGACAACGCTCCTTGCTCCGATTAGGGCGATACAACCACATTAGATCACCCTGCTGGAAATCTTGGCTGTTGGCTTGCTGGTCATAACGGGTCTTCATCCGGCCGCTCGCTACCTGGATGTGTTGACAGACCGTCTCGTGCACATAGTGAAGACGGTCCACGAGGTTCCTTGACCGCTGACCTTCCAGGTGCGCCTTCACAACTACTTCGCGTCTTGTGGTCACAACCGCATCCGCCGTCAGGATCACCCTGCAGATCTACGTATGTTCGTTGGGGCTCCGAAGCCTCACCTAGTCTCGGCCGAGTTGCAAGACTCTCCTGCCGACGTCGACCGTCGCATCGTGGTTCCTGAGGGCATCCAGTTCCAGTATCATATCCTCAGTCATTCACACAATGAACACCCACAGACTTCCCAGACATGCCCCTCGCCACGCTGGTCTTGTTCGTTTTCCGCTTGCTCGTCGGCTTCGTTGCGGACAGCCCTTCATTCAGCCCCCTGGTTGACCCACCCCAACACACACCACTTGATCTTCGACGGCGTCCCTGGGTTGATTCTCTATTTCCGCCATATCGAGGACATCTCCAATGTGAGAGCAGCTGCTATCTTGGCCATCAGCTGCTCCCTCAGGCCTGCGCTATCCCATCCATCTTCAGGCGCCCTGCTCGTCGACTTGGTGTGGACAATTCTTCACCATGTGTGCTGGCTGGTCACATCTCAACACATACCACTTGAAGGTTTTCGTCCACGTCCCTGCGTTGATCCTCTGTCCCTGGCGTACCAAATACTCCTGGTCTTCAAGATGGGATCAGTCGTTAACTTGTTCGCCTCCAACCTCAACGCGGCCGTTAGCGCCTCGTGGAGGGTCCGTAATCGCCGAGCACCAAACGCTGTCGCTGGCATCTCGCACCCCGTCGACAAAGTAGTAGGCAACTTCCTGGGGCACGTAACTGGGCAGGAGGTTGACCAGAGCTTTGTTCATTAAATCAGTTTCCAAGCGAACTTCTGCAGCGTCTCCCCTGGCGTTGCAGCCACGATTTGAGCTGGCTATCATAGGCTGCGCCCAAGTGATGGTTCCCGAACCGGTTTTCAGGACGTTCCAAATGTCTCCGGACACCGCCGACGTCGGAATCGCATTCAAAACTTCTGCCGCCCTAAAGACTGGCTACCAGCTGTGCGGCTTCTTCCTCTGCGACCATCGGTTGTGGGCGGTGACGGCGGCGAATTGTTGACGGGAGAATTCGAAAGTTTGCGTTCCGTTGTGTTTGGGTGGCTTGACGCGCATATGTTGTGTCGCGTCCTGGCGTCTCGACCTTTAAGTCCCCAAGTCTCCCGTCAAGCATTTCTTCCACCATGGCGATCAGTTTTATTGCGCTACCGTTGACTCTTCCCTCCAGGACGCATAGCCATCCCCCGAAGTCCTCCAGGGCGTTAACGCGTTGTCCAATGTCTTTCACCTTTCCGCCCAGCTCTTCCAGGTATTTCTTCAGTTGTTCGTCAATTTTGGTCGATAACTCCGCCTTCATCTTGGACATTTTCGTTGCAACTTCTCCATTCCGGATTTCATTTTTGTCTCCATCTTCTCCATTCCGGAATTCATTTTTGCCTCCATCTTCTCCTTTGCTCAATTCACTGTCGCTATTCCACTTCCCATCTTGTCCATCCCGGAATTAATGTTCTTCATTTCGCTCTCCATCTTCTCCATCCTGGATTCAATTTTTGTCTCTTATTCGGCCAATAATTTTTTAAGCATTTCCTCGATCTTGGCTTTTATATACCACTTTTGGCACCAAAGTAACAAATGAGAACACCTGTTGCTGCTAAACCCACTTTATTTATCACTTAGATGTTCAGCAAGAGCACAAGCGTTACACTTGAGTCACTGTTGGCACACACTCAGAACAGAACGCAACTGATCCATTGAATCAAATCAATGGTGAACTGCCGAGTCAAGCCTGAACTGCATTTGGCACAGTCCTCTTTTAACTTAGTAACCTCTTGACCAATGGAACTGAATTGCACTGACCAACTGGGCAGAGCAACCCCTTATATGGGCTCTACATACAAAGCAGAATGTTCTCAAAGGGGAGGCTACTAGAACCTGCCCTAAGGAATCTTCTGGAGTAGCAATAACACAAACTGTGGGGAAGTGGCACATAATGAGTTTGTTACATGGCTATTGTTCTGAAGGGCTGGTCATTAGCCATACCCAGCCAGCCAGGTAAAATGGGTTGGGATGCACTCACCCTGGTGGCCCATATCATGCCATGGTTACAATATTATAAGGAGCCAGTGTTTTCACACTGTTGCCAAGTTGTGAAACTTGGCTAAAGAGAGCATTATGTTCCATTACAGGATTTAAAATGCTATTCTCTGTGTTTACTTAGGTAACTATGCAATTTTATATTCCCCACACTTCTGATTTAAGGAATGATAAACTAGTACATCCTATTACTTTGATCCTATAAGCAAAATGAACACCGCTTTGGATGAATAGGTTTAGATATAAATAAAAATGAACATTTGATTATGTTTAACCTTTTTCACCAATTTAGCTGGCAATCAGCTTACAAATCCCTCAATTTATTCAAAATGCATACTTCTGCTGAATGAAATGCTGGCTGTCTTTCTTTCAAATATCCATTCTGAACACTTCAGAAGTACTCTGTCCAATGTCTTACAAAGTGTTTTAACTCAATTATGTATCATTCTCATCACTTAAAAGCTATCTTATTAACTTTCAGACACCTTTCATGCAACCATTAGTTTTTATCTTGTTTAAAATGGTAAAAGAGTACTAGAATTGTCAAAAGTATTTCAGACACTTTTACAATTAGGTTGTAAACACTAGTGACCAGTGCATTGCCTGACAAGGTGCAGGTTGATGTTCAATGGTAAAGCATTAATGCATATATTGATTTTCCAGTGACTTGTTTACTACTTCCATTATGCTGCTTGCTCTTCACATTTTAATGCCCTGTATACAAATAACTTACTGCTGTATAAAATTATCCAGCTTACATTTTGTCAATTAGAAGACTGATTGTTAATTTTAAATAACATCTGTGTGTTACATGCCCAAAGCTTCTTTGTTGCTCTGTGCCTACAGTAATAAAATTCCTTGAAAATCATGTTTCCACCATAAATTAATTTAATTGCAAATTCCTCATCTGATAGTAAAGAAAGTATTGTAGTACAAAACAAATGCTATTAAGCATGAAGTCATTGCAATCATCGCTTTACATTTACCAAATTTGCCTTAATGGAACTATTTAATATATTTCTGGAAAGTATGAAATTTGAGAGAGGCAAGTGCATTCTTTTTTAATCGTTTCATTTGTATAGTCTCCTTTAGCTTCCATGGTCATAATGGGGATCTGCACTTGAGAAACAACTGATGGTGTTATAACTCCAAGTGTAGGTATTTTCTTTAAGCCTTGATTCTATTAACTTTCGCTATGAAGCACACTCATATTCACTCCCACATTCACATTTCCACACTCTGTGGAGAGTATGGAATGATCCTAGCTAAAGAAAAATTTCCCCACCCCAGCTGGGGATTGAACCCTGAACCTCTGGGTGAAAATTCAGAACACAAGAATGGGATCATTCTTACAAAATCACAATGGTTATTTTATACCCAATGAAATGCTGTTGAACCTTCTAATATGCTTTTCACAACTCCAACAAAAAGTTTAGCTGAAGGAAAAATGAGAACAGGTGAAATTGGTGGTTTACAAATCCAACCTTATCAGTACATAAACAGAATATACTCTTTATACACCATGACATGAAACATATAGGTACTGCATTTTATTAGAATATTATTGATGAAGGCTAAAACAAATTATAGATCAAGCTCAGAAGAGTGTATATTCTGGCTAAAGAACTGATAATATGAACCTTACAATAAAGTGTTCTTTAGCAGCCTATTTATAACATGTGCTGCAAAT
This sequence comes from Deroplatys truncata, assembly GCA_030765065.1. Taxonomy (NCBI): domain Eukaryota; kingdom Metazoa; phylum Arthropoda; class Insecta; order Mantodea; family Mantidae; genus Deroplatys; species Deroplatys truncata. Next base: position 17,308,799 of record CM060990.1, on the reverse strand, counting down.
TTGCATAGGCATGACGCTGCTATGTAAAAGAAAACCAATAGTGCCAACTTTTGCAGACAAATGCATCTAACCACATGCATGACTCTATGGGTTCCCACTATTTTATATGAGCCCTTAAATGATCTGAATTACAGACATTGTGAGATGTTAAAAATTATGCAAATATAAATATCAGGTTAAAATACATTATAAATATAGGAAAGTTAAAGGAACCATAAAAGAATGAGTAATGATGGGAAAAATCAATTCTAGGGGCATTAATGCAGGATTTTTACTGCATGTGCAAAACATTTAAGCTCATCAGCTGTTATACACAGATTTCTAAGCAGCCCTCACATTAAGAGAAAACTTAATTGGAATTTATCATCAAAATTACAACTGAAGATATTTTGCATTTACTGAAAGCCTATCTCATAAAAGAACAATTAAAATTTTGTAGCCGAGATCTCTAACATAACTTTTCTGCTTACTATGACAATACTGTAATAATGTGGTATTGTACAATCGTCAGTTTCCCTCATTTCCACAATTTTGTAACAACCTTCTGAAACTTCTATAATAGCAGTTGGAAATACCATTGCCTAATGCAAGGCTTAACAGTTATATAGTGTACTGAACCTAACTCAGAAGCTAAAAGCATTATGTACAGTACAAATCATTTAATTGCACAAAACTACTTTTCTAATGATATGTAATCCTCTCAGTTATGTTTTAGTAACAACTGTTCTGATCCTTTCTATATTTTATCGCTTTCCTCCATGCAATTTCTCCATTTTTATAAATTTGAAATAATGAATCACTGAATAGGTACATATAAAACTGGCATTAAACCATAAAAGTAAAATAGCACTACAACTTGATAAAACAGCTTTTAATAGCACACGTTTAAGACTTTAAGTTCAAGTATTAGCTTATAACAAATGAATGGATACACCCAACAAGAGAAGAATCCCAATTTGGTACCTTGAACCCATGAGAAGTAATGACACTATATCGATGAGGACAATCTGAGTGTTTCAATTGTAGCTATATACTAGGAATGTTAAGCTAGTGATTACTTAATTGCTGTTTTTTTACTGATGTTATCTTTTAATGGCATTTTCTTTGAAAACATCTATCAAACATGAAGCGTTGCGAGACTGCAATACCTACCACATACTGCTTGTAATAAATAGAATTTGTAACTTACCTTTTCTTTACAGCTAGTCTCACTTGGGAAAACTCGAAACCATAATCATTAATCATCTGTGCTGAATTGCTTCACTTATTTAATTCTCACTAAAATTGGACAGAATAAAATTTTTTGTGTGGTATAAATTTAATTTTGAAAACAAAGAAAGAAACAAAAAGGAGAGTGAGAGAGAGGAATTTAAACACCCAGAAGGAATTACTGGCATTTTGTGTCAAACCTTACTATATTTAATCCTGGAACTAACCAACAAATATTCATATTTCAAGAGTTTACTTTTCTCCTTCACCAAAGCAAATCCTTAATTGCCCACTCATTGATAAGTTCTGAAAATTATTATTATAAAATATAACAATTTTAGAATTCTAACAGTAATTTTAATTATACTTAAGCGTTAGTATAATCTGGAATAGTGGTTAAAATAAGTTGGATTTAACATGACATAGAGCTACTTTTTCTTCTTTCTTTACTTTGTGTAACATCTTCTTTTGTTGCTTGGACATTACATGGAATTAATAATGGTGTATATGACCCTAAAGACCATGGCACCAAAAGTTATCCAACATTAATCTCTTCAGCTTAAGTAGAAGCTCTGGACAATGCCATAATGGAAATTAAACCCAAGCCCACAGGTTGGAAGATGGGCATTCTCTGTCAACGTGGTGGGCCTTTCCTCAACAACTTAGCCTATGTCTTATTTAGATAATTAATGCAACTTAAAATAAAAGCAAATATAGCACCTGCTATATATCTTCTTGAAAACTAATTTAAAAAATCTGCATCTTCCCCTTGAACCATAAATTTGGCTAATTTCTGAAAATATACCACTTCATGCCCTTGTATAGCACTTCAAACAGAAATCTATTCCAGGGCTCCTAAACATCCGCTTAATGCAGATTTCATTCACTCTGAAACATATTCTATGTGATGACAAATGCACCTATATCAAATGTTCATTTTATTGTATGAAATGGCTGCAGAAAATAATGTTGCTTTGCAAAACTTACTATAGGCAGGTATAAGACACGAGACTCCATATCAAAATATCTGAATCAGTGCAATGAAAGAGCATACTGCATTACTGAAGTGATGTAACAATTTATCAGCATATGCATACTAATTTGTTGAGTGAAATGCTGCTTGCAAGAGGAGAATCAACATTCCACTCTGGGATGGCTTAAATTATATTGAAAAAGAGAAAGAATGTTGGGATTGGCTTCCAGCAATAGAAACTGCAGACATGGAGGCCTTAATTAAAAGTACTTTGGAAACTTTTGAACAAATGTAACAGCATAGAATGAAGAGAAAAATGGAAGATTATGAGCCTCCAGGAGTCATGTCATTTGGAAGCTAATTTTCCTGAGAGTTCTCAGATTGTGTAAAATAGATGACTTTTTTATGTCATTACAAGGTTATTAATTAGACCAAGATAAAAAAGATGGTTTAGTATACAGAAAACCATTTTGCAAATTACAAGAAATGATACTTTGCTGCAGAAATTATTGCAGAATTACCACTGTAATGCCTAGCAGCACTGACTGTATAACACAAGTAGAGCATAGAGATAATATATCTGAAGAAATCGTGAAATGTTTATTTTCATTTTATTGTTTTCTACAACGTGAAATATCTTCATATTACTGTTTGTTCTTCTGGAGAAAAATTTATCTAATGAAGCAATAAATCATAAACCTTAAGATAAGAACATGCAAGCTTTAATAAAACTCCACAATTTCATGCAGTAAAGCTATTATAACAAACTGATAAAGAAAAATATGTTATAGCATTTTTGGACCGAGAAGAAAATGCATTTCTTGATTTTCTTAAAACTAGATTTCATGAATTAGGCAGTTTTGGACAGAAGTTCCTCAATTCCATATCCTTGGTGGAATTTCTACAGTTAAAACATTCCATGGAATTAAAGAACTGCCTGTGCTCTTGAAATCCAATTAGTACACTTATGTATAGATATGCACAACAGGCTTTTAGGTATTACATAAATTTTATTCATTAAATTCATTTACTAATGGAATATACTACCATGAAGAAAGCATCTCTAAATATTGTAAATAAACACATCTTCATGATAAACACAAATTGACTTTAAACCAGTTTAGAATTCCTTGCTTTGAGTTTAGTCATGGTCTGTTTTTACATTCTTCATAAGTTTACTGAGCTCCAAAGCCAAAGTAGAATTCCTAGCCATTTTTATTTTCAAGAAGATGTGTTCATTTACAACACTTCAAAGATGTCAGGGGTAAAATGTTTATCAGGGAAGAAAAAGCCAGATATACACATAGAATTTCTGGAAGTAATGCTATTCCTTAACAACAATTAGCAAGTCCATAATGGATAACTGTAAGTCATGTATGACATGTAAGAAAAGTGTCATTAATACATGCTGTTTTATACACGAAAGAAGAGAATAGAATGAGATAGTATATGTATACATATACTTAGGACAACTGAAATGGAAATAATTGTCCTGAGGACTGTGCATATTCAGGACAACAGAAAGGAAAAGTAATTGCCTGGAGTTATATATACACTGTCCTGAGGTATGTGCATACTCAGGATAACAGAAAGGAAAAGTAATTGCCTGGAGTTATATATATACTGTCCTGAGGTATGTGCATACTCAGGATAACAGAAAGGAAAATAACTGTCCTGAGGTATGTGCATACTCAGGATAACAGAAAGGAAAAGCAGTTGTCTGGAGGTGTGTGTATACTCAGGATAACAGAAAGGAAAAGCAGTTGTCTGGAGGTGTGTGTATACTCAGGATAACAGAAAGGAAAAGCAGTTGTCTGGAGGTGTGTGTTTACTCAGGATAACAGAAAGGAAAAGCAGTTGTCTGGAGGTATGTGTATACTCAGGATAACAGAAAGGAAAAGCAGTTGTCTGGAGGTGTGTGTATACTCAGGATAACAGAAAGGAAAAGCACTTGTCTGGAGGTGTGTGTATACTCAGGATAATAGAAAGGAAAAGCAGTTGTCTGGAGGTATGTGTATACTCAGGATAACAGAAAGGAAAAGCAGTTGTCTGGAGGTATGTGTATACTCAGGATAACAGAAAGAAAAAACAGTTGTCTGGAGGTGTGTGTATACTCAGGATAACAGAAAGGAAAAGCAGTTGTCTGGAGGTGTGTGTATACTCAGGATAACAGAAAGGAAAAGCAGTTGTCTGGAGGTGTGTGTATACTCAGGATAACAGAAAGGAAAAGCACTTGTCTGGAGGTGTGTGTATACTCAGGATAACAGAAAGGAAAAGCAGTTGTCTGGAGGTATGTGTATACTCAGGATAACAGAAAGGAAAAACAGTTGTCTGGAGGTGTGTGTATACTCAGGATAACAGAAAGGAAAAACAGTTGTCTGGAGGTATGTGTATACTCAGGATAACAGAAAGGGATGTTGATATCCTGAGGTATGTGTACAGGATGTAACAGAAATGTACGGCACAAATTGCAGGACACATTCCTCACATGTAGATGAAGAAATTATGTTAAATGAACATGGGTCTGGAAACACTTTGTTACCATGCTACAACTCATTTTCTCCAACTCATAAATCATGGGAAATGCATAAGAATAGAAAGTACCAGCATACCACATGCAACTCTTTCTTACAGGAGATGTTCAATATGTAAGCATTGATACATGCATCAACCCGCCATCGTAGTGAATCCCGGATGCGCTGATGTATCCCTGGAGTATTGCATATGGTTTTGAAGCCTTCCATAATACAGGCACAGAGACTCTGAACATCTGGTATTGGGGTTCAATACACAAGAGCTTTCAAATGCCCCCACAAATAAAAGTCCAGTGGGTTTAAGTCTGAGGAGCGTGGAGGCCAGGCAATTGGTCCACCTCTACCTATCCATCTTTCACCAAATTTATTATTTAGAAGCCGACACATTAACGCTAAAATGAGGAGGTGCTACATTGTGCATGAAGTACATGTTTTGTTGCACAGCTAAAGGCACATCTGCTAACAGATCAGGTAGAACATTCTCCATGAAATTATGGTAACTTTGTCCATTGAGCCTGGTTGGAAGAACGTGAGGCTCTACTAAACAGTCACCAACAATGCCGACCCAAACATTGACAGAAAATCTTTCTTTAGGACTTGCTTCAACAGTTGCACGAGGATTGACATCCGCCCATACATATCGATTGTGATAATTTACAATCTGTTCTCATTGAAATGACACCTCATCTGTGAACAGCAGTGTTGCACTAAAATTAGGGTTGATACTTTGTGCATAAACCATTCGCAGAAGTGTACCCATGCAAGAAAATCAGCTGCTGATAGTGCCTGCACACGCTGTAAATGATATGGATATGGCTGGACCTCATGTAGCACTCGCCAGACAGTTCATGTGGTCAACATTCATTGTTACAGCTAGTTGTCTTGTACTGACACTAGGGTCATTGTCAACTGCCTCCTGTTGCAGTGTCCTCATCCTTCTAGGCCTCTCCTGGCCATGAGTATCAGGCTGAAATGCCCCATGTTCCCTAAGACAACGATCAATGGCTTCAAACGTTTTCCTGTCGATGCACCTTCGTCCTGGAAATCTCTCCCGGTACAAACGTTGACCACAAGCGCCATTGCCGTCTGCTAATTCATACATCAAATGGGCATCTGCCATCTCTACATTTGCACAAGCCAAGTCTATGATTAACTTTACTAGCACGTAGTAACCCGTGTGCTTGCCAAGGTCATACTGCTCACTGGAACAGTAAATGTTACCTGTAAACAAGCAATGACCTAAGATGCATGGCAATAGGGACATGTAAAACAAAACACTGGCGGTGCACCTATGATAATGACAACATAACCAGACATAACCAAGAGTGCATGTTCCCCCATGATTCTAACTTCTATTTGTGTGTTTCCCATGATTAATGAGTTGTAACACGGAAACAAAGCATTTCCAGACCCATGTTCATATAACATAATTTCATCTATGTCCGAGGAATGTGTCCTGCAATTAGTGCTGTACATTTTTGTTATACCTGTGTATTTGGGTCAACAGAAAGGGTTAATTGCCTGGAGATACATACTCAGGACAAGAAGAAGAGAAGTAACTGCCAGGAGGTATGTGTATACTCAGAACAACAGAAACGGAAGTAACTGCCAGGAGATGTGTGTATACTTAGGACAACAGAAAAGGAGGCGACTTCCAGGAGATATGTATATACTCAGGACAACAGAAAGGGAATACAATTGCCTAGATATATGTGTATATTCAGGAGAAAATAAAGGGAAACTAATAGGGTTATCCTGAACTAGCACCAACACATAGTGCCAATGCAGTTTGTGTGATGAACAATGCACTTTGAATCTGTCCATCATGTGCCCTCCCTATAATGAGATTACATTTTGTATACTTCACAGCATAGGTGCAAGTAAATGCTTTTGAAGACGGGAAATTACATCTGCATTCCCTTATGCAAAAAGCAGGGAAGACTCTTTATCTTCCAAAAGTTTCAGAATCATACTTAAAAATAGTTACATGCCATTACAAGCTAACCTTATGAGCAGCACTAGTAATAATATCAGATTTCTCTCTGCTCATTGTGAGAAGATGATTATTAAAATACTTTATGCCTAGGTAAAGCTATGCCCTGTTTTTTATATAGATTAAATGGATAGGGAACCTAGAAATTAGAAACTTGTATTTTAAACTCAGTTTCTGACAGATGCCACTTTTGAATTTATTATGCATTCTGAGTTTACACATTGCAGCGCAAATGCATTATTATCCCCAACAAAATGTTTCACAAAACAAGTCTCTAGTGAAAGAATTTTCAGAGCAATATAAAGTGATTTATTAATTCTTAATCTCAGTACCATCAATTGACAATTTTCTAAACATAAATGTTTAAGATATATGTGCAATAGTTTTATGTACTCATGAAATGGAGAGATATCTCTGAAGCACCCATCAACTAGACATGTCATATTTCTGTTTCTTTGTATGTTGGATGTGCAGCCATATTCCAATTTGGATGTATACTTTAAAACTTTTTTAGTTATTATATCCTTTGTCACTAATGTATTAAAATAACCAGGTACTCAGTGAAGTGGGTAGTTAAGTAACACAATTACAGTTACAAATGTTCTAATAATTTTATTATAAAGGGTTCAAGAAAACAAATGTGTATGTTGGAAAGAAGATTATGTAAATTATGTAGGTACTTTACTAAAAATCAAATGATCCTTGCTTTTTGTTTCTGAATACTTTAAGGTTTCCTGAATAAAATTACTATATCCAATAAACTACAAATATTAAAAACAATATGTGATTAGGTGCAATAAATACCATTAACACATAAAGACACCATTAATGGTTACATTGTTTCTTTTATGTTTACAAAAGTTATCAGTTTTGACAAAGCGCATGTTAATTTTATTTAATGGCCAATTTTATATATTTTCTGCATACGTAAGGTTTTCTCATCCATTTCTGGAGAGAAGTTGTTCAGAGAGAAATAACTACTCTCATTATATTATTTATGTACTTCCCCTCTGCAGTATCAGTTTGTGCCATACAGTTGTGCTGATTTTAGAACATCATTTTATATGCATATGACTCCACACATGTCCTCAGATATTTGAAGAGTGGTAATACCAGAATCTGGTTATCATCATCATCATTGAATGGTAACACACAACCATGTAAACTTTCATTCACACACCAAACTGGGGCATACTGAGAAACCTTCTTGGTTAAAGGAAGGTTTCTTGATTCAGCCAGGGAATTGAACCTCATACCTCTCGCAAAGGATGCAGATTGATACCGACTGCACTAAGAGAAAGCTACATGCATTTTAAGATATACAATTTTAGCTTTGATGTTCCATTAAATACACAGCAAAACCAAAGCAGAAGACAAAGCAGCACCCATCACAATGGAGAAGTGCTGCCATCTAACAACAGAACTTTGCATAAGACATCCCTATATTCTGAGTTATGCATATATACTCAGGAGGCTTCTGCTTGAGCCATCTTGATAGCTTTTAATTGTTTATGCAACCCTTCCATTAAAACTATATTGTTTCCACAATCAATATAATGTATAATTGGCTCAATATGGTACATGTGCCAATAATAACAATTATATATATACATTATAACTCAGGACTGCAGAAAGGGAAAGTAATTGCCTGAGGTATGTATACATGCTCATGATAAAAGAAAGGAAAAGTGAATTTGGAGGAATGTATATATGCTCAGCATAACAAAGGGAACGTAATTGACTGGAGGTATGTATATATACTTAGGAAAACAGAAAGGGAAGGTAATTCCCTGGTGGTGAGTATATATACTCAAGATAACAGAAAGGGAAGGTAATTCCCTGGAGGTGAGTATATATACTCAGGATAACAGAAAGGGAAGGTAATTCCCTGGAGGTGAGTATATATACTCAGGATAACAGAAAGGGAAGGTAATTCCCTGGAGATGTGTATATATACTCAGGATAACAGAAAGGGAAGGTAATTCCATGGAGGTGAGTATATATACTCAGGATAACAGAAAGAGAAAGTAATTCCCTGGAGGTGAGTATATATACTCAGGATAACAGAAAGAGAAAGTAATTGACTGGAGGTATGTATATATACTCAGGATAACAGAAAGGGAAGGTAATTCCCTGGAGGTGAGTATATATACTCAGGATAACAGAAAGGGAAAGTAATTCCCTGGAGGTGAGTATATATACTCAGGATAACAGAAAGGGAAAGTAATTCCCTGGAGGTGAGTATATATACTCAGGATAACAGAAAGAGAAAGTAATTCCCTGGAGGTGAGTATATATACTCAGGATAACAGAAAGAGAAAGTAATTGACTGGAGGTATGTATATATACTCAGGATAACAGAAAGGGAAGGTAATTCCCTGGAGGTGAGTATATATACTCAGGATAACAGAAAGGGAAAGTAATTCCCTGGAGGTGAGTATATATACTCAGGATAACAGAAAGAGAAAGTAATTCCCTGGAGGTGAGTATATATACTCAGGATAACAGAAAGAGAAAGTAATTGACTGGAGGTATGTATATATACTCAGGATAACAGAAAGGGAAGGTAATTCCCTGGAGGTGAGTATATATACTCAGGATAACAGAAAGAGAAAGTAATTGACTGGAGGTATGTATATATACTCAGGATAACAGAAAGGGAAGGTAATTCCCTGGAGGTGAGTATATATACTCAGGATAACAGAAAGGGAAAGTAATTCCCTGGAGGTGAGTATATATACTCAGGATAACAGAAAGAGAAAGTAATTCCCTGGAGGTGAGTATATATACTCAGGATAACAGAAAGAGAAAGTAATTGACTGGAGGTATGTATATATACTCAGGATAACAGAAAGGGAAGGTAATTCCCTGGAGGTGAGTATATATACTCAGGATAATAGAAAGAGAAAGTAATTGACTGGAGGTATGTATATATACACAGGATAACAGAAAGGGAAGGTAATTCCCTGGAGGTGAGTATATATACTCAGGATAACAGAAAGGGAAAGTAATTCCCTGGAGGTGAGTATATATACTCAGGATAACAGAAAGAGAAAGTAATTCCCTGGAGGTGAGTATATATACTCAGGATAATAGAAAGAGAAAGTAATTTACTGGAGGTATGTATATATACTCAGGATAACAGAAAGGGAAGGTAATTCCCTGGAGGTGAGTATATATACTCAGGATAATAGAAAGAGAAAGTAATTTACTGGAGGTATGTATATATACTCAGGATAACAGAAAGGGAAGGTAATTCCCTGGAGGTGAGTATATATACTAAGGATAACAGAAAGGGAAGGTAATTCCCTGGAGGTGAGTATATATACTCAGGATAACAGAAAGAGAAAGTAATTCCCTGGAGGTGAGTATATATACTCAGGATAACAGAAAGGGAAGGTAATTCCCTGGAGGTGAGTATATATACTCAGGATAACACAAAGGGAAGGTAATTCCTTGGAGGTGTGTATATATACTCAGGATAACAGAAAGGGAAGGTAATTCCCTGGAGGTGTGTATATATACTCAGGATAACAGAAAGAGAAGGTAATTCCCTGGAGGTGTGTATATATACTCAGGATAACAGAAAGAGAAGGTAATTCCATGGAGGTGAGTATATATACTCAGGATAACAGAAAGAGAAGGTAATTCCATGGAGGTGAGTATATATACACAGGATAACAGAAAGAGAAAGTAATTCCCTGGAGGTGTGTATATATACTCAGGATAACAGAAAGGGAAGGTAATTCCATGGAGGTGAGTATATATACTCAGGATAACAGAAAGGGAAGGAAATTCCCTGGAGGTGTGTATATATACTCAGGATAACAGAAAGGGAAGGTAATTCCCTGGAGGTGTGTATATATACTCAGGATAACAGAAAGAGAAGGTAATTCCATGGAGGTGAGTATATATACTCAGGATAACAGAAAGAGAAGGTAATTCCATGGAGGTGAGTATATATACACAGAATAACAGAAAGAGAAAGTAATTCCCTGGAGGTGTGTATATATACTCAGGATAACAGAAAGGGAAGGTAATTCCATGGAGGTGAGTATATATACTCAGGATAACAGAAAGAGAAGGTAATTCCCTGGAGGTGAGTATATATACTCAGGATAACAGAAAGAGAAGGTAATTCCCTGGAGGTGTGTATATATACTCAGGATAACAGAAAGAGAAAGTAATTCCCTTTAGGTGTGTATATATATTGAGGATAACACAAAGGGAAGGTAATTGCCTGGAAGTGTGTATATATACTCAGGATAACAGAAAGAGAAAGTAATTTCCTGGAGGTGTGTATATATATTCAGGATAACAGAAAGAGAAAGTAATTCCCTGGAGGTGTGTATATATATTCAGGATAACACAAAGGGAAGGTAATTGCCTGGAAGTGTGTATATATACTCAGGATAACAGAAAGAGGAAGTAATTCCCTGGAGGTGTGTATATATATTCAGGATAACAGAAAGAGAAAGTAATTCCCTGGAGGTGTGTATATATATTCAGAATAACACAAAGGGAAGGTAATTCCCTGGAGGTGTGTATATATACTCAGGATAACAGAAAGAGAAAGTAATTCCCTGGAGGTGAGTATATATACTCAGGATAACACAAAGGGAAAGCAATTTCCTGGAGGTGTATATATATACTCAGGTCAACAGAAAGGGAAAACAATTGCCTGGAGGATGTTTATACTCTGATCAACACCAAGGGAAAGCAATTGTCTGGAGGGTATATATACTCAGGTCAACAGAAAGGAAAGGTAATTAGGATGTATGTGTATACTCAGGACAACAGACAAGGAGGTAACTGCCTGGAGGAATGTGCATACTCAGGACAACAGGCAGGGAGGTAACTGCCTGGAGGAATGTGCATACTCAGGACAGCAGACAAGGAGGTAACTACCTGGAGGAATGTGTATACTCAGGACAACAGGCAGGGAGGTAACTACCTGGAGGAATGTGCATACTCAGGACAGCAGACAAGGAGGTAACTACCTGGAGGAATGTGTATACTCAGGACAACAGGCAGGGAGGTAACTACCTGGAGGAATGTGCATACTCAGGACAGCAGACAAGGAGGTAACTACCTGGAGGAATGTGTATACTCAGGACAACAGGCAGGGAGGTAACTGCCTGGAGGAATGTGCATACTCAGGACAGCAGACAAGGAGGTAACTACCTGGAGGAATGTGTATACTCAGGACAGCAGACAAGGAGGTAACTACCTGGAGGTATGTGTATACTCAAAACAACAGATAGGGAGGTAACTACCTGGAGGAATGTGTATACTCAGGACAACAGACAGGGAGGTAACTGCCCAGAGGAATATGTATACACAGAACAACAGACAGGGAGGTAACTGCCTGGAGGAATATGTATACTCAGGACAACAGACAGGGAGGTAACTGCCCGGAGGAATATGTATACTCAGAACAAAAGACAGGGAGGTGACTGCCTGGAGGAATGTGTATACTCAGAACAACAGACAGGGAGGTGACTGCCTGGAGGTATGTGTATACTCAGAACAACAAACAGGGAGGTGACTGCCTGGAGGAAAGTGTATACTCAGGACAACAGACAGGGAGGTAACTGCCTGGAGGTATGTGTATACTCAGGACAACAGACAGGGTGATAACTGCCTGGAGGAATGTGTATACTCAGGACAACAGACAGGGAGGTAACTGCCTGGAGGTATGTGTATACTCAGAACAACAGAAAGGGGGGTTAATGTCCTGAGGCATGTATATATTCTAGACAACAGAAAGGTGGGTTAATGTCCTGAGGTATGTATATATTCTAGACAACAGAAAGGTGGGTTAATGTCCTGAGGTATGTATATATTCTAGACAACATTAAGGTAGGTTAGTGTCCTGAGGTATGTGTATATCCTGGACAACAGAAAGGGAAGTGAGTGTCCAGAGTGTAACTATACTTAGGAGAACAGAAAGGGGGTTAATGTCCTGTGGTATGTATATACTCAAAACATCAGAAATGGGGAGGTTAATCACTTGAGGTGTGTATACTCAGATTCTCTTTCACATTTTGTTAGAATGCAAGACATATAGTAAGAGGAAAAAAGCAATGTCCTGATGGCTTTATAGAAACAGTCTTAAATGGCAAGGCAGATCTTAATGAATTTGTGTTTGATTCTTAGTGCTCAAAAAATTGAGTTTGGCAGCAGCTTTTGCTTAGCTGAATTACAACATTTATGCATGTTCTGCTATAATGCATGTAATTTTCAGTGGCTGCCCTTGCAGCATAATTATAAATAAATTATAAATAAACCATATTATTATCTGAAGTTTATTTTAAAAACTTTAGTTTTTATACATGCATATGTGCTACTTTCACAACTTTATAAACCATATATATCTTATTGTTGTTTCTAGAAGAAAATGCTGCTGTTATAGTAGAGGCCAAGTGCTTATACTCAGTTTTTAATGGGCCATTTTCACAATCTACATAAATTCTGTTAAAGGTCTGCCTTCCTGAATTATATACTTAAAGAAAAATGCCTTGCTTAGTAGCAGGCATAGTGTCAAAACTCATCCTTTTTAATGATGAAGTTTCAAGGAAGCAATAGGAGTTTGGGATAATTAAGTAAAGCTTTTGCACCAGCCTTGATTTTTACTCAAAATTGCTACACGTAATTATAATAATACTCTTCTATGTGACTATGGTACTTACACTGTTAGTCTAGGTCTACTCCACCAACAAAAATGGGACGAGTTCGTATGTCATTGTTTTCGGTGTTTTCACATAGGATAAAAGTAATAAAGAAATGCAGTCCATGTTTCACAAAAGTAGATACGGTAGTATAGGAAAGTTATTTTTTTTTGTTTTATTTATTTATTTTTTTTAATTAATTTGATTGGTTGTAGTTATCTTGCAAAGTTTCTAAATTGCAAAATGCTTTATTAATTTATTCTGTTTATTGTAACTGACATTATGATTTGTTTCTATTTATACTTAAAAATTTCTCATTGCAACCCTGCAATTACTGGCTCATTCCCCAGCACACTGCACTGGCCATTGCTATATTCTGAGTTAAATAAATAACATAATAAAACACTAAAGGAAAAGTGGCAAATAATGTCTGAGATAACATTCAATTTGTAACCTCTTTGAACTAAGATGACTCACAAAGAGATTTTGTCATACCCATGTTCAAAATCATATTGGCCATCTTTCATAGATACATAAAAAATAATTGAGATGCTATTCCCACATGTCCAGGTTTGGCAGAAAATAATCACTAATCACAAAGTCTGTGTTTAGCTTCCTCTTGTAATCACAATTATTACACTCTGTGTGACCGAGGTACACATCAAGTCAGAAATTCTTAATGCAGAAAAAAATTATGTATATAAGTTTTACATTAGCTTTTCAATACTTCCTAAATATTATTAATAGTAATATGAATATTATATGATACCTTGGAATGTAGAGAACACCTTATAGCTGTATTGGGATCAACAAATTCACATGAGAGAAGTTTAAAGCAAGTTTAGGTATTTTGTCATGGCAGCTCAGGGGTTGAACAGTAAAGCCAAGGTGGCCATGGTGTTGAATTTCTCAAATCTGATTTAAATATCCAACTTTAGCCCTATGCATGACCAGCATGAAAGAGCAGTTATTAAATATAGTAATGTAGTGTAGTGTAGTTTGAGGGATGCTGGAGGATTCAGAGACCCTCGCACCTTGACCATTAGAAGTATTTTGTGCTGTCCCTTATCCCCAGTATGAGAACTCGTGGACACAAATATTCATGCCCATAGCAGGATTCAAACCGAGACCCCTTGTGCCACAGAATGCGCTGAAGTCAGATTTTTCAGCGACCGCGGCTACGCGGGACCTCCTATTAAATATAAATTAACCTATGTTTAACTAGAAACCTAGAAATTTAATGTACTTGCAACACTGCAGGTTGCCTTTAATGTGTGATGGTAAGTGAGATCACCTTGAAAGTTTACTGAGACATCACTTCACATCGGCTCAGGGGAGAGCTTTAGCATGCTTCAACTCTCAGCAGTGGCACCAAATTTGTTATGTCTATTTTACTGGAATACACAGATCAAATGAAACAAGCTTACTGCACATTGGGGTAGCTCAGGGAGACAGAGATACCAGCCATTGCAAGTCACCTTTAATGTATGATTCTCAGAGTAATTGAATACTCAAATACACAGATCAGATGGGAGTAGAGTGACCAGATGACTCCAAGTTCAGAAATGTGGGGCACCTTGTCATTTTGTCATGTTATACACAATAATAAAACACCTTCACCTTATTGTCTCCTTGATTAAAAGTTATTCTCAGCTAATTCACACTTCAAGCTATAGACATTCAAAATATGCAGTTGCCAGTTATAAACTCTCATTCACGAATCCTGAGGAAAACGATCATTAGAGATTTGTTAGAATAGAATTTACTGCATTGTGAACAATTTTAAAGCATTATATTGCAACTAACTAAATTTCCCTTGTTTATTTATTCATCTTTTGTAGCACCCATGTATTCCAAATGTTGTCCTTCCATGTAATTCCATAGGGGTTTGAGCTAGAGAACACTTTGTCACATGTCCAAAATTCTCCTAATAGCCTGTTGCATGCTCAAAACAATAATGTACTTTATGCTGCTAATTTACCTGGTTCACTTATTCATATTGCATACCTGCCAACTTTCTAAAATTGAAATTAATAAACATTTTCCTCATCCTACGAAAGCGTAATAATTCTGCAATCACATCAAATTTAGAATGCATAAAAGGTTCAGTGCAGTAAATGTGCAAAAAATACAGGTAATATATGCCACATGACTGAAAAGAACAAAACATATTCACCAGCCTTTTTCAAACAGAAGAAACCTAATGCATATACTTGCTGAAGATTGTGGACATTAAGTTTGTTAAGACAGTGCTATTCACAAAACTAACAAAAACTTTTAATTTGCAGGTGATATTTTCCTATATCATGGCATATAAGGTACATTTAAGGCTATGGTAGTAGATTTTGAACCTTTCAGGCTTTCTGCTGTAGCTTTGTTGGCTCATCAAAGTCTATACTGAAACTGTTCATGGTATACAGTAGTGCTGCTGCATTTCAACTGAGAAATTGATTCCAATGTCTTATTACACATCAGCGACCTAAAGTTGGATCTATTCTTTCTGATAAGACTGAAAACACATTCACATTCAGCATTACCGTGAGGAATAGTTAAAATTACCAATATAATTGATGCTATTTTTATCATATTTGAACATTCCATCTGATCTATGAATACAAGGTAATCTTGCCCATCTATTATCTTCCCCACTGAGAGGGATGGCTCAGGCAGCATCTTCTGAGACTTTCATTTAGCAGGTTCCAGGTTCAATTCCTGTTGGACCGCCCCCTTACTTTGGGGTTTTTCATTCCTTTTCCAGGTTGGAAGGTGAATGCTGATCAGGATTTTATACTACCATGTATTTTTCAGCCACTCATTTCAGTTTGTCTGATCTTCCTGATAGGGGGTCATCAAAGGGGTGTTCAAGGATGGTCTATGGGGAAATGATAGGACCATGCTGCGCTGCCCTTCCTCCCAGAGGTTTCCACTTTTTAAACCTAACATCTTCCCCTACTTCCAATGAGGTGATCTGAATACAAATTTTATTCCCTTATCTGATTTTAACATAAAAGGTAATTTCATTTTATAAGATTCCTTGAAGGCCTGGTGGTACTACTTCTTTCTGTCATACACACTGAAATTCTTCCTGGTACCATAAAGAAACATGTATTAAAGCAAACATACCACTTTCTACGTCATAAACATATTTGTAGTCCATATTAAATGCTTCATAACATCAACTATAAACAGAAACTGTCACAAAAAATAGGAAACTTGCATCCCATAGCCATAGAATGAAAAGATAAATGATGTATGTGAGAGAGATGACTTTACAATCCATGTTGTCCATTACTGAATGTTAGTGCGCATTTATTGCTGGTCATCATTAGGGGTTACTATGGTGCAATAAAATTCTAAATCCCACAAAAGGAAGTTCGTAAGGCATGCAGTTTGTTACAGCCCAGTGAAAGGGAACCATGATGGTGATAAAGGATAGACTAAGACCCTCTGCAATATATCAGACCTTAATGCCAATATCAATAGTAACAAAATGGTGCTGCAGTTGGTTGGCTTGTAAATAAATGTGCATAGCATGCAGCATTGTTTTTCATGAGATTTTGAGACATTTGTGCAAAGTGAAACCAAGTGTGGGAGTATATCTCAAAGTGTAAACAGTTTTTGTCTTTATGTATGGAGTATGTGTTGTTCTTGCTGTGTTCCAATCATGGTACCACAGACACTTGAGCATTTAGGACAAAGTTTTGACAGAAAAATGGACAAGATTTATCCATTGTGACAATTTTGCAGGTCAGATGATTCATTGGTATGCATCAAACACTTTGAGGATAAGCTTATAATAAAAGAGGATGTATTTCCAGTATTAAATGGTGAACTGTTCAATTCATTGAAAAAAGCCTAAACTCCGAGATGAGTCTATCTTAGCATATTTCCTAACCAACCATCCTATCACACTGTGAAGGTACCTAAAGATAGAATAGAACCTTGCTCTTATTCAAAATGAGTGCTTAGCAGAGATGAAGACAATTTTAAAAAATTGTGTGAAAATCACATAAGGCACCACCCCTGTATATGGGAATTAATGTTTTACATTTCTGATTTTCAGAGCTTCAAAACTAAGGTTACGAATACACATATAGCTTTCAGTAGTGAAAGAAAATTATATCCTATTCACAAAAGTGAAGAAGGCAGCATTTAGTCATATACTCTCTCTCTCACAGTAAGTTTTAAAGTTACCAGTAGTTTGGATGTGAAGGAAAATTTTAAATGGATTCGAAAAATCAGAGGGTCAGGAAGGCTTAATTTGTAATAGATGGACCGAATTTGATAATTTAAGAATTATCTTCAGAGCTACACCAACGAGAGCTTTGAAGTTGATGACCTATGAGGTACGACTGTAATTAATTTTTTGAAACAGGCACCAGTTTAGAATAGTTTTGATGCAGAGTAGTCTATTAAAATAAACTTTCTAGTAAAACAATTGCAATTGTGTGTAATGAAACAAGTAAAATATTCCACAGAAATGCTGATTTGGGCTGCAGCAATGTCTTATTTATTTAATTACTTCCTGGCCCATATCAGGCAATGAGAGAAACAAATATTTTGACTTTGCCACATCATGTGTACCTGAAACAATTCCTAGGTACAACTGGGCCCCATTAGCCCAAGAATAGGAACTTCACAAGGTATTCCATATCAAATAAAGCAAATTGCTTCAAAGCCAAGGTAAAGTGATTTGCATTTAGTTGCTGAAATTTAGCTAAATTCAGAGGTTACATACAAAAGAGGAAATAAACTGACAATGGCAGAAAACAGCACACCCTCAGATGTGCCTACTATGCAGGTTATTCCTAAGAATATTTTTGTTATCTATACCCTGACTTTATTCATAAAGGTATTGTGTCAAATTTTCCAAGGTTAGCAAATAATATTGAATAATGTGGTTGAATTTATTTGTCAGTATACTTGGCAAACTTGGTTACAAGTTTTAGCACTTTCAGTATAGTAACAAAAAAAAAATAATAATAATAATACAATTAGCACATCTACAATTCATCAATTCTGTATAGCATCCTTTAATTCCTCTAGTTATCCTACAACACCTTATAAAACCAAGGAGCAACATGCCATATGTTACTGTATGTAGGTTATGTTATCACATATTAATTATAAACAGTTATTATGTTCACATGTTTAAATGGTATTTCCTTCATAGCTTTCCATACTGAAACACAATTTTAATACATGTTAATATTTTCTTTTTATTGGGAGGGTAACAGTAGTTCCAAAAGAGATATATTCTGCTTTTACTGTATTACTCAACCAATATGCGACCATTTTGATTTTGTATTAAGATCTGAGTATTGTAGAAGGTCTTGGATAGATGCACAAAAAAGATGTGGCATATCATAGCACTGTATAACAGTAAGTGCAGTACATTCGGGCTGCAATCTTAAGTTAGCGAGAGGTCTTACATTTTTATCATCAACAAATTACAATATAATGCAACAGAGTTGAATGCTTTGTCATGCACATGATGAAAATTTGTAACACTTTTAATCTGCCCATAAAGCAATAAAAATGCCCCTACTGCTGTAAAGTCATAAAAAGGCCACCATTCCCGTACATTTTATGGGCAAGCCATAAAAATTGGTATGCATGACATTGCATATACTAAACTGCAATCTAACCAACTAACCATTCACACATCAGCTGCTCCTTTATATACATGCTGGCTTTTCAGAGACTTCCAAGATTATGAAGTCCTGGCACAGAATTTCAGGTTAACTTGCATTAGGGAAGTAATTGCTACACTTTTTCTTACCTCTCCCCTCTCTCTGCCAAACCAGAGATCCCTTAGCACTCAATAGCAACAATGGGTTCCTTTGAGCCTATGGCTCTATATCAGGTAACTAGCATGGAATCTTACTGGAAAAGAAAGTGTAAATAATATCTTGCAGTGTAGAATTATTTGGATCCCCAGGCACAGGGTTAAAATGTAAGACATATCTGCAAAATGGGGTACATCTGGTCACCCTACTCAGGAATAACACAGTGACATGGAAAACCAAAGATCTGTAGTTGGAGTCCCAATTAAGGCATTGAATTTTTTTTTTAAAATCCTATTCTACTTTCCAACCGTTTAACCTATACATGGTCAGTACTAAAGGATAATATGAAACTATATTTATTTCTAATTCATTTGATTTTTAGAGCATACAGCAGACATCCCCTTTTCCAATTTTCAGTGTATTTTTATATTATGTCATAAAATGTATCATCTTAAGTAGTTAATTTGTGAGCACATATATTCATTATTTTCTGCCAAGCCAAACCTTGTGAGTAAAAATACAGCAATATGTGTTCTGCTACTTTCAATGGACTTTCATTAAATAAATAAATAAATAAACAAATAAATAAATAAATAAACAAGTAAAGAAACAAAATGAATAAACAAACACACAAACCAATAAATGAATAAGTAAATAAATAGAAAACAAATAAATAAACAAATTACTAAAAAATAAATAAATAAGTACATGATCTCGAACATTGGTCTGAGAATATCCCAGTGTCACAACAAAAATTCAACAAAAGCAATAACAAATGAAAAATGGGAACAGAACCTTGGCAGCACTGTGAGAAATGGATGTGCTGTCGAGGTCCTGTGCACCAACAGTAGCATGGGTATGACTGCTTCAACAAAGCCCTGATGGAAGCATGTTTTAATTGCTACAGTATGACCTCTCATTTTACAAGGAAGCAAGGTAACAGCACAGTGAGCGAACTTCCTTTACATACTTCTACAGATCAAATAAATGTATTTACATTTCATGGTTATGAACCATAATGGTCCAACCCCAAACAAGAAATTCTAAAAATAATTTACATCCAGGGTATGTACAATTCTCAGGGTAATTTCTTTCTCACTTACTGTTTGTTAATGTATATACCTGTCCAATCATCGAAGATGGTAATGCTTTAAGAACTAACAATTCAATGCTGACCATCATCTTCTACATAAATTACAATATTGTATTTCATATTATAAATCAAATAATCTATTGAAGCATTAACACCTTTGATGTTTGAACAATGATTAGCTGTAGCTTGAGCCACAGTGGCAGTGGTACAACATCCTCATTATGGGAGCTCCTTTATCTCTCACATATGTCAAAACATTTGCACCCATAATGTTGTGCTATATGCATCCAGTACATGACAACACACTTCTGCATGTTTAGATAGTAGCCAACTAAACATGAGAAAGGCCAAGTTTATTGCTTTGGAGATGATAATATGAACAAAGTAGAACCATCAGACTTCATAGCACCTCTTCCAGAACTTGCCAGGGTTTGTCCACACCTTCACTCCAATAATATCCTTAACTAAGATAATGTTCTGGGTAGCAAAGGGGACGAATGATGGAAAAAGGGCAATATTACACCAAAAGGTACACATACAAGTTGCACAAAATGTACACAACAGTTTTAGAACATGGATGTTTAAATAAGCCTAAAATTGAAAGAGAATGGCATTTTCTCAGCTGATAGAAATATTGAGTTTTAAATAGGACATTTGTTTGCTTATAAATAATATAAAAAGTGATGTAAATCTTTTGAACCCCAATGTGAGAGAAACCTAGGGCCCATTTGTGAGAGATACATCAGATTTAGGAGTTTGAGGTGAATGGTCATCAGGACTTCTAGGTGGGGAGAGGAAAACTGGTAGTGCTATTGCTATGGGGCACACCGCTAAGGAAACAACTTTTGATTCTGTCACATGGGCAAGTTAATTCCTCAGGCATTTGGTATCTTGATTCACCTCGCTTGTTCATACGTACTGCACTATTTGCATGTCTTTGTACGATTTAAACAAATTAAATTGCACTGACATTTCAATCACTAAGTTCACCTTTTCTTTCTTTCTTTCTCTCTCTCACTCTCTCTCTTTCTCTCTCTCTCTATATATATATATCCTTTTTTGTGTTTGTCACTCACACTGGAGCCAGCTCAAAGAATCAGATTGCTAGTCTCTCCTCCATCTTGTAGGAACACATTTGAACCTCCTCGACACCAAAACAATGTTAAAAAGTAAAACCCAATAAAGGGCAACAAATTCCACTTTCCCAACCAAATGGCTACTACTCCATCATGATGCAGACTGCAATCTGATTTTACAACAATCTGATCCTGTGTTTGACTGGAGAGGGAAAGGACTGCATGCGACTTGGGGGGAGCCGGGGAGGGGAAGGGGATGGGGATGGGCCAGGGACGGGGTGTTATTGCATGAAATAATCCGGATGGTCGGAGTCTTTTTCAAACCTCTTCGCTTCTTCCTGCATGCTTTCCTTAATTTTCAGAATGGCGGCTGATTCAGTTTGGTCCTGCAAGGAAGAAAGGGTTCACTGCACAGTCCAAACTTCCAACAATTTTTTATGACATCTACAGAAAATCTCCCCCATCATCCTCTGCTCTTTGCAAAATAAAACTTCTCTAAATTTCAATGACACCCACAGAATTTTATTGGAAATATTTTGAGAAATTTGGTTCATGCAACACACCCTTCCGTCATCACGGCATCATGTGAGTGTGGCGGGTGGACATGTTAATCATGTGACGAAGGCAGTAGGGAGGGGCAAGCGCATTCAACACGAGGCATTCTGAGCATTCAAATCAACTTTAATACTTTCCAAACAGTTTACAAGATTTCCTCACATTCTACAATTCCAGTAGGTACACCCAGATTAACCAAAGTTGCATGTTCTAGCAGGGACGATAATGTACCCACGCCAGATAGAATGCAACTCTGACAGCAAAGCATCCTCCCTACTCCCTGCTTACACAATTATTTAGCTAAATATTGCAGAGTACCATCAGTTGCTGACCGAGGCTACAATACAAAGCAATGCAGCATTCAATTAAACAAGATCCCCGTTTGCAATAGGGATCTTGGGACAATTATGTTCAGTTAACTTTACAATGCCTAGATAGACATGCAAAATCATTTTCATAAGGCTACATTTTAGGCCTAACTTTACACTTGGGCATTGCTTGTATAAATCTGAATTAATAATTTTCATGGCAGAAAATTCATGAGAATGCTGGCATCTAACCTAAGGCTCTCCACCAACATCTAAGAACTAAATTTTTTGTTTATACAGTTGGTGCACATATTTAAATACCCAGCCCACATCCTAAGAAATGTGCTACATTTCATTTACAAAATTAAAGTTAAAGTTAAAAATATTCCATATGGTTGTGGCCGGCTGAGGATGGACGGATGAAGCCTATCAGGGGCGAACTACGTCTCCGAGAAATAGCTGCCAGCACTCATACTCACATTTTCCCCAGGTCCCCCAAAGCCCCCCAAGTTGTAGTCTCCCATCCCACTCCCGCTGTCTTCTCGAGGAGTGCCAGGTCCACCATTGGCTGGAGAATTCTTCATTCCATCAAGACCATCTCCGTTCATCACTGGACCCATAGTGCTAGGTCCCATCGGTCCCATTGGTCCTCCTTCAGGACCGCCACCCATTGGGAAGTCCTGCTAAGAAAAAAATATGTTGAGACATATGGAATGTAAATGTGCATTTTAGTGCTCTCAAAATGCTTAGCTCTACTCACCCCTGGCATATTTCCTCCTGGAACAGTCTTCATCATTGTGTACATATTTTCACCACCAGAATTGGATGAATCTGAAAGAAAGACAATACAGAGTCAGAATTATAAAGAAGGTTAAAATGTATAATTTCCAGAATGTAAAGTAACAAACTATGGACAATAAATCTATAGGTTTTTCTTCAAAGAGTAAACGTGTATCAAGTGCTGAAGTGTTATGTACTTTTTAATAAATGCTTATGTTTCCTATGTAATTAAAAGTTTCTAGCAAGAAGCTTCATGGAAACTTTGTTATGCTATCACTGTTAATGCATTTCCTTCTCAATAAATCTGAATAGCAATGAGAAGTATCATTTTGAGCTTAGAACTCTGAACATATCCTTTTATTTTAATACTCCCCTACAATTTCTTTCTTTCCTTATGAAACAATATTTCTTTCTGCCTTAAGAAAGCATGCAGTTGCTTAACAACTCTAAAAATGGAACTGTAGCTACATTACAGATCATTTTGGGTACATAATGGTTACAATGCATAAACAAAAGGGATGCATGGTGTAACTTAATTTTTTATCATTTCAGAAAAATAAAAAAGTTTTAGAAATCCAAAAATATATTTAGGAACTTTCACTTTATTTGAAAAAGATTCTGTATCAGATACTAAGTTCCACATAGATATGAAGGTTACTAAAAAGAAGTGAACCATTTGAATATATTAATGCAGTAGTCAAACAACAAGCACAACTATTTTCAAATGGTGAAACTGATAATTACAATATACTCCCTAGTTGTAGTATGTTTATTTCTTTTATTGTAAGTAACTGGGTATACCTCTCAAAAGCTGTTTTACATAAACAAACAATATTTCTTATGTAGTACAATATTTGAAAAGTAAAAGGGATATTGCCATTTTCTACTCCTACCATTAACGGGCAAATGATAATTCTTATTTCTAAGAGAGAAGTTCTTGTCTTCCAGCAAATTACACAGAATGTGGTCCCATTTGCCTTATATGGAATTTATGGGAGCTGAAACGGCATTATGCAGATTTACAAGATGATTCTATTTACCCTATAATTTATTCTTTCAACCGCTTTATCACAACCTTCATTTTCATTGTCACCCTAACATTAGCATAAATAATACAAAAGTTGCACAAATTCAATATGGAATACAGCTGAGCTCTGCTTTTTAGGTAGTACCAATCGGTTATTTTATGGCCCGGCCATAATCGTGTGTATGCATGGTTTGGTTGAACTGCAGTGACCTCGGTATGTTCCGCTGGCTTGCTACCTGTGAATGACCCACTAAAGGCTATGCTTTATTAACTGTGAATGTAAACTGTCAATTACTGCTGTAAAGACTAGAGTTTGTTCATTGTGCATCTCAAAAGTGAAAGCTTCTTCAAATATCTGTATTGTGTGTTAATTAATTTAGAGTATTCTTATTATTGTTGCTTTTCTTGTCTTATTAGTCCACTGAAATACTTATCAAAACATTAATGCTGAACAAAGAATTTTTATGTACTATACATACATAAAAATCGAATCATGTAAACGGATGTATAGACAATAAGGAGACATTTCCTGGTATTCCAGTTCCAAATAGAGATACTATCAGATGTCTGGTTATTCAGTTTAAGACAACACTAAACCTAAGAAGTGAATAAGACATTTTCTAACAGAGGAAAAAATTGGTGCATCATTTGAACTGTCTCCAAAGAAGTCTCCAAGATGTGATGCACAGCAAGTGGGTGTTTCAAAAGCTTCTGTGCATACAGCTGCTAAACTTTTAAAATTGAAGCCCTACAGAGTGACCATTCTTCATGAATTACAACCTCGTGATGACGAGGAATGCCAGGAATATCTCTCTCTCTCTCTCTCTCCCTCTCTCTCTCTCTCTCTCTCTCTCTCTCTCTCTCTCATGCTCATATTCATCTAGATATTACTAAACTCACAAATAAGTAATTCAAACATAAGTGGTTGCAATGTTTGTTTCATCTATGAACAAAAATTAATTTTTTACCAAACATTAAGCATATGGAAAATAGACAAATTTGCAGCTTCACCATTGGTATAGGACTCTACTACAAGAGCACAAGTTGCTTAAAGAATTTCTTTGAAATAAATAAATAAACAAACAAAAAACAGGGATAGTATACAAATTACCAGAACATTGTGAAAGGAACTGTGAAATGCATACATATTTGCAACGTAAATCCACCATTTCACTAACTATGCTGTCTACCATTTAGTGCTATGAGTATCCATTCAGTGGTTGTTTACCAGAGGTAGCCAGCCAGGTGAAGTAGGTGAAGAATTTTTTTCCAAATATTTCCTGCTTGTACCATTCCTTAATTTCTTTTAAATTAAGCATTTAAACAACATTCAAACCTGTCAATAATGTTTACTTCAGGTAGCATAGGCATTCAAGTTATCAACATTCTTCTCTTTTGTATCCGAGGGAAGGGGAGGCCAAAAGGTTGCAATGGTAACGTGATGTCATTATTGCTTGTCTAGCTATGGAAGTGAACTTCTGTCTCAACACTTAAGTATTTCTTTTGCAACATGTTAAAGAGTAGCCAATTGATGAGCAGTGTGAGGATGTGAATTCTGAATACAAGTCAATTTGTGTCTCATTTCCTTCTTCTTCTACTTCTTTTTGCTCCAACAAATAAAATATGATGTGTGCACTTAGGAGTAGTCATTGAGTAGCGCGAGGATGTGAATACCGAATACAAGTCAATTTGAATCTCATTTCCTTCTTTTACTTCTTTTTTTCCAACAAAGTAGAATATGACATGTGCACTTATGAGCAGTCAGTGAGTATGTGAACACTGAATACAAGCAAATTTGTGTCTCATTTCCTTCTTCTTCTTCTTCTTCTTCTTCTTCTTCTTCTTCTTCTTCTTCTGCTTTTTCCCAACAAAATAAAATGTGTTGTGTGCACTTACAAGTAGTCAGTAAGTAGTGTGAGCATGTGAATATCGAATGCAAGTAAATAATTTGTGCCTCTTTTTTTGTTTCCAAGAAATGATGTCATGTGTACTTTGTTAGAAACTTATTTTAATAGAGGGAAAGATGGTCAATTAATTCATTGCAAGTTTGTAAAAATAAAGGATTCAAAAGCTCCGGGAAGTTGTATAATATAAAATTTAAAGATATTTGATTTACTGAATTTACTTGTTTATGTACTAGTGTATACCTTTAAAAATTATTTTGTTGGCTGTACATGCTATTCAGCGATAAGAATATGGAATAAAGGGAGATTCTCAGAGTTTCAAAATACAACATGTTCACTGAGTAAACATGGGGATTCTGCAGAACATCTAAAATGTCAACTGAATTTGAGAAGTGTTAAAAAAAACACAAATACAATCACTGCTGCTTTAACAGAAAATCACAGGTTACATGTTCAACAGTATAATGAAAATGTCGGGTTGAACAGACTTTTCCTGGTTTACCAGAGTGGTTTTATATCTGAGTAAACAAGAATTGGCATTCAGGGATCATGATGAGTGGAATGAATTATTAAACCATAAGAATTTAAAGGGGCTTCTAACTGCATTTATCAATATGAATAATTTACAAATACAAAATCAGTACAATAAAATTAAAAACATTTTTATTGGCGACTAAAAGACTTCAAAACGAACTAATAGATTGCATTTCAAATTATCATGAATGACTATGTAAAAACAGAAATGTACTGTGCATTATTCTTTACTGTACAGGTCGAGACTACAGACATTTCGCAAATGTCCCACTATTCAACTATAAGAAGATTTGTTATTTCAGATGGTATATTAGTTGAAAGGTTTCGGATTCCATGATGTGAATGTTTGATTAGTAGACAGAATTTTAAAAGAATTTGACTATGAAACTATATTAATTGGTCAGTGCTAAGATAATGCCAGTCAGTCCATTTGAATGGACTATAATGGAAAGCACAAGATAAAGTGCCTCAGGCTATTTTTTTGGTACATGGCTTAAATTTGGTTTTGCAACAAAGTGCCAAGAAAATATCCAAGTGTTGGATATATTTTGCTAATGTAGCTGGAATTCCATATTTTTTCCACCATTCAGCAAAGCAAACTCATGCACTTGATTCTGCATGCATCAGGCATATACCGATGGTTGCTGATACGTGTTGATCTTCTAACTCCAAGCTTATTGGCATATTAATTCAAGAATGGGAAAATCTGAAAAATGTCTTCTAGTTTATGATGAATGATGAAACTGCAGATGAAAACTCTTATTAGGGCAAGTGAAGGATTTTTAAATAAATTCATAATTTTGAATTCACATTTCTTTCCATTGTTTTTAAGACATATTAGGTTTAACAGAAGTACTTTATGACACCCTTGAGAAGAAATCATTAGATATCAACTATTGCTTGAGTAAGATCCAAAGTACTTCTGACATAATAAAGAGCAGAAGAAATGAAGATCATTTTAAGTCATTGATTCAACAATCCAAATCACTGACACCCACAACTGTGAGAAGGGAGGATGCTGTATTATCAGAGAATGAACTTCTGCATACTTACAGAGTTTTATATTTCAAAATTGTAGATACTTTTTTGATGGAATTCCATTTAAGATTCCAAGACTATGAGAAGTTAGATTTCTCAATTTTGTTGAATTTAAAAAATTTGATAAACATGTCACAGACCAACATATTAACAATGACACCCACCTTTTGAAGCCTTTAATTCATCAAAAGTAAGTGAATATAATAATTATATCAGACTTATGTAAGAACGTAGGCTTTCACGGCCGGTGTCACAATTATAACTAATATAATTTTCCGGGCTGTTATGCCGTGGTCTGCTGAAGAAAGATTTCCCAGACGTTTCGTCCACAACTGCGGTGGACGAAACGTCTGGGAAATCTTTCTTCAGCAGACCACGGCATAACAGCCCGGAAAATTATATTAGTTATAATTATATCAGACTTACTTCTACAGCTACCAAAAAGTCATTACTTATTTCATTTCTATTTTTAGTATGTCTTTCTTTCCTAGTCCATGTCCACTGAATTTTCCAGTATGTTTAATAACCGTGATGCCTACAACTGATATAAACATAAACATGGGGAGTAAAAATTGAAGCCTTGTAATTTCTGTAAGGTTTCTACCCAGATAAGTTATCAGAATTTAAGTTTGATTATCTCACATCAACAGAGATAACTGAAACCGTGTTCCACAGTAAAAATTGAACCAATGGTTGATAATAAAGACAATGCTTCACCATAAGACCATCATATCCTTCAAATTTTTTAAAAACTTTGAATAAATAATTTCAGCAGATTCACACGTTAGATACATGACAAGTAACAAATAAACTTTTCAAATCTATACATGACCTTTGAACCCTAATATTCAGTACTTGGTGTGGCCTCCATGCGCTGCAATTAGAGCTGCTATATGCCATGGCACTGAATCAAAAAGGTTCTGAATAAGTTCCTAAGGGATTTCCCTCCATGCAGTTTATATTCGAGCCCACAAATCCGTGACACTGGTTACTGGAGGACCATGACGCACCAGGTGTCGACCAACCATATCCCAGATTTGTTCGATGGGTGACATGTTAGGTGAACATGCAGGCCAAGGAAGCAATGGTACCCTCGCTCTTCGAAGAAGGCTTATACATTCCTCGCAATATGTGGCCGGACATTGTCCTGTTGAAATGTGGCCTGTGGAGATGCCTGAAACAGGGGGAGTACCTCAGGCTTTACAACCACCGTTAGGTACTGGTTGCTATTCAAAGTGCCCTCAATTCGTAGGAGGCAAGATCGGTTGTTGTAACCAATGGCGCCCCAAACCATCACACCTGGTGTTTGTCCGCTATGCCGCTCAACAATGCAGCCCTCCAGGTTCCGCTCA
This sequence comes from Deroplatys truncata, assembly GCA_030765065.1. Classification (NCBI taxonomy): domain Eukaryota; kingdom Metazoa; phylum Arthropoda; class Insecta; order Mantodea; family Mantidae; genus Deroplatys; species Deroplatys truncata. Next base: position 17,279,963 of record CM060990.1, on the reverse strand, counting down.
CCACGGTACCGCGGACACATATGCGGCCATCACTGTAGGAAACGTTGAAGTGGGACTCATCTGAAAAGACTACATTTTGTCACTCAGTACCCCAGTGACGGTGTTCACATGCCCATTGCAGTTGGAGGAATTTGTGGTTTCTGGACAATGGAAGCCGACATAATGGCATGCATGCAACCAGTCCAACCTGCAGCAGACGGTGATGAACCGTTGATGCAGGCAAGTTCACACCTGTTGCAGTGCTCCAGCATCGAGGCAACACTGTGGATGAAGCTGTATGGTCCATTATGGCTATGCGGACAAGATGACGGTCATCCCGTGCTGTGGTCATGTTCCGTGGTTCAGTACCCACTCTTGCTGCGTACGACCTTCCTCTATCCACTGCTTCCACACACGCATCACTGTCATAGCAGCATGCCCTGTACAAGCTGAAATGTCACGGTATGACAAACTCACTTCCCGAAGACCGATCATTCTGCCCTGTTCGAACTCACTCACATGCCATATAGCTCCCTTTGTCGTCGAGGCATACTGGCATTCATTTTATTGTTTCCACCTTGTTTGACAACTCTGCACTGACTACACTGGGTGCAACACTGACCTTGTAGGATCGACACGAGAGGGCTCTGCTCGGTCTACATGTACCCCATCTCTCTGCAAACCTAATTACTTATTGCTGTCACACCCTTCTACATTTACACCAAGTTTGGAGTTATTTGGGAAATTCTTTCTTGGTGTTGCAATGTTCACAAACGCAGTGTAGAAAATGCAGCCTTTATGCTTACAAAAGAAATTGCATCAGAATAAAATAAAGTGCATGCAGAAGCAATATTTTTGCCACCTAGCCAGTGGTTTTGAATGTGCTATAGTGAGGGAGCAAACTATAAGCCTTTTGCCAAAACTTACTTGGTTGGTTCATCCAATAATTGTGTCAAAATATTTACCACAAAGAGTTGTTTATCAAGACTGTCGTAGTATCCTGGTTGTAGAATAACTGAATTCTAATATAAAATTAAGACCTTTAAGGGATATCTTAGCTACTTTATACTGTATCTTTATATTAAAATGCCCAAATGGGTGTCCAACATAATTTAGACATGGACTCATGAAAGGTAGTGCCCCCTAAACACTAAAGAGAAGACCTCAGGCACTGAAAATAGAAATACCAGATGTCTTTAGCTGTGAGAACAATAACTGCATGCTCTACACATGGATATTGTAGAGAATATATTTACCCCACAGACACTTAGATGCATCCCAATGATGAAGTAGACAGAAGTGTGAGATATGCTTGAGGATATAAGGACAAAGAGGATGCCCATTCAGGATGGATAAGAGCAGGTGATCACCTAATTCAGTAAAACTCTATCCAGTCCAGAGGAAAGCTACTGCTAACAATGAGAGCTTCTTGTCATGCCCAAAAAATTGGAAAACTCCAAAAGAAGAAGAAGAAGAAGAAGAAGAAGAAGAAGAAGAAGCAGAAGCAGCAGCAGCAGCAAGTAGTATCAGCACAGTAGTATTAGCAAGTAGCATCAGCACAGCAGTAGTAGCAAGTAGTATCAGCACAACAGCAGCAGCAGCAATTAGTATCAGCAGTAGGAGAGACGTCTGCCCTCGCGGGTCATTCGCCAGATTCTGTATCCAACAGGATTGGCCCTATGTCTCCATCCTCCAGCTGCTTCCTCCTCACGGTCTCTTTGTCTCAACCGACTGCACAATGCACCGCAACTCGGTGTAAAGCTGCAACTCTGTCCTTCGTCTCAACCTTTACAAAGTGGTTACAGATTTCCTGCGTCTTCCAGAAGGGTGTCTGTGTTAGGATGACACTTTTCTGCATGGTACTCAAAGGTAAAATTTTATTCCTGCAGCCGTTGGACCCAACGGACTGTTTGTCCTTCCAAATTGTGAAATCTCAGCAGCTAGTTTAGGATAGAATGCTCCGTTCAGAGGTGGAATTCCTGTCCATGAAGTACTTGTGGAAGTGTTCCAACAATAGCAAGGAGATCTTGTCTTATCTTGTCACTAAGTAGTTTCATTCGGTTTTGGATAGGGTTCTACTGAAGTAGGTCTGTACTCTCTTTTCTCCATTCTGCTCTTGCGACAGGATACCCCAATGCCGACCTCACAGGCATCCGTGAAATGAAATTGAGTTTTATTTATGGACGCTCTTTAACTACTATGGTTCTTAGCGTCCCATTCTATATTGGGCGTGAAACACCTGTAATTTTGCTCAGAGGCCTCTTTATCAGGCTTGAGGTTCTTTTACGTGCCGTAAATCTACGACACGGGACCACCGGCTTTACTTCCCTTCCGAAGGAAGCCGTGCTAACGATTTTTACGCCCGAAAAAATCCATCGCCCTCCGCCGGGTTTGAACCCGCGACCTTGGGAACTAGAGGCTAGCACGGTACCACCAGTCCACGGAGGACGACACAGGCATCCGTGTCCACGATGAACGTCTTACTGGGGATGGGGTATCCTAGTATCAGGGACAAGCACAGAGCATCCTTCAGGGTCTGGAAAGACTCCTCGGCTTGGTCAGATCACTGGAAGGCTCGTTGTTCTTCTGTCAGCTGTGTTAGCGGTATGGCAATGTTTACATACCCCGCCACAAATTTCCGGTAGTGCGTATAGAGGCCCAGAAATGCTCACAGTTCTTTATTCCTTGGTATAGGCCACTCCTTGACGGCCTCTAGATTCTGGGGATCTGTAACCACTCCATCAGGGCTTACGATGTGTCCCAGGTAGCACACTTCCTTTCTAAACAGCTGACAAATCTTGGGGTTCAGTTTGAGGTGGCCTGACGAAGACCTTTGAACACATTCCTCAGGTTACTCAGCTGATACTTGAATGTCTTTCCTATAACAATAACGTCTTCGAGGTAAAGGAGGCATGTGTCGTAATTGAGGGCCCTCATAACAGACTCCACACATCTCTGAAACGTTGCAGGGGCGTTACAGATTCCGAAAGGTGTAACCGTGAATTGCCACAGTCCATATCCAGTAGAAAAAGCTGTCTCCTCCTTGTCTTCAGGGTGAAGTGCCACTTACCAGTACCCCGAGTTCAGGTCCAGCATGGAAAACCACTAGTCCTCCGCTAAGGTGTCTAGGGTGTCGTCAATCCATGGCAGCAGACAACAATCTTTCTCGGTGACGTCATTGAGCAGAGGCGCAGATCTCCATTCTTCTTCAGCACTACCGGTGATGACCACGGGCTATCGGATTCCTCTATTATGCCTCTGGTTTTCACGTCCGATATCCATCTATTTCCTTCTGCTTCGCTAGCGGGACAGGGCGAGGCGGCTGTCTAATCGGCCGAGCATCGCCGGTGTCGATGTAATGCATCACTCTATCAGTACAGCCAAAATCATCTTCTGACGGGCTGAAGATGTCCTGGAATTCCGCGAGCAGGTTAAGGATCTGCTTCATCTCGCCTCGCGGGAGGTTCTCAGCCCCTCCTGGACAAGGTTACCCAGACGACCATCCAGTTTCTTGGTGTTCTTTCGGCCCTCGGTGTCTGGCTGCACGTATTATAGAGGCAATCGGCTCACAGTTTCCCAAGACAGTAACGCTAAGCAGCTCCTGGTCCCGGTCGGTGGCATTAAGGACCCACACTGGGACGGTTTCCCGAGCAGGAAGCAGTGCCCTCGCGACGTAAACCGCATCTCGGCGGGGTCCTCCTATGTCCAGACTAATGTTCCTCGTCAGGGTTTTCTATGTCCGCGCCATCACCATCTTTCGCTCCATGCTAAAATCATCTCTCGCTCTGAAAATAAGGGCCTCTCCTCCGGATGGTTCAGCAGAATTTTCTCGCGGTCGAGGTGTAATATGAGGCGCCTAACTTCCACCTTGGCATCGAAGAACCGAAGGGCGTCCAGGTCCAGGATGACTTTTTCGGTGATTGCAGCAACGCAACACACCATTTTAGCCTACTCCTACCAAGGGTCAACTCTAGGTAAACCTCCTCTCTCAAGGTTTCACCCGAGCGGTTCGTAGCTCGTAGCGCCTGGCCGGCGCCCTCTTGTGCAATCTTCCACCACATCGGGTCTGTCGATGGTGAGGCCCCCATGTCCACTAGGACTCTGCAGGTCCTGAGTCTATCCGTGCGCTACGAGGTTTCCAGCCACTGTTCAACGCGAAGCGATGGGAAGATTATGACGGCGCTGACGTGCCCCTTTTCACGCTGGTCCTTAGTTCTCCTGATCCTCGGCTGGGGTGCGCTCGCATTCCACCATTAGGTGTTCAGGCTCTCCGCAATTTCAGCACTTAGGTCTCCCGACCCAAGTTCTACGATGGTTAGCATGTTGTGGTTGGCGCCGGCTATCGCCATTCACGGCCGTCACAACTGTGGTCGGCACTGGAGTGGCTCTTCCGGCCGTCATCTTTGCTGCTTCAATGCGAAGGCCAGCCGCCAGGGTGTCGTTGACGTTACAGTGTTCCGCCAGAAGAAGCTGTTTCATCTCCCGGTCTCTCACCCCGCTGATGAATGCGTGGGCTACCGCTCCGGAAATAAACTCTGCTGGTAAATCCTCCAGAGCCCTGTGTGCCAGCTGCTCCGCCTCCATGGCAAATACTTGTAAGGTCTCGTTCGATTGCTGCACTCTTGCCTTCAGCCGGGTAAGCGGCCGCCAGTCGATGTTTCCCATAGTTCCCCTCCAACAGTTTAATTAAGTCGTCTGCCGAGCCTCCGGCAGGGAAGGTGCGAAGTGTTTCGGCTGCTTGCCCCTGCCAGGCAGCCAAAAACTGTCACTTCCGCCGACGTCCATCTATTGTGGGTGGCAATAGCCTCAAACTGCCAATTAAATATCACCCACGACGAATTGCCGTCGAATTTCGGAGGCTTCACTGTTTTTACATTACCCGATCTTGTAATAGAGAGACTCCCTACAACCTCGGCATGAATCTTGGTTTCTAGATCGTGGCGCAACTTCTCCACTACAGCGTTCATTATCCTCTTGCTTTGCTTGGTCTACTGGTCCAGATGCTCTTTCATTGCAGAATCTATCATCATCTTGTTTTCCTTAGTCTGCTGGTCTAACTGTTTTTCTTGTTGATGTAGACACTCTTCCACCATATTAATTTTATCTTCCATGGCAGATTTAATTTACTCTAGCCCCTTTGCAATTTCATCTTCACGTCTTTCACCATTGCATTTATCTCAGATTTTACATTATCAATGTCAAAACTGAGATCAAATCTCATTTTCTCCATTTCATTCCTCATTTCTTCCTTTACACTCTTCATATCCGTCTGTATCTTATCCATTCTGGAGTTTACACTCTGCATTTCACTCTCCATCCCAGAACCCATTTTCATCTGCATCTTCTCCATTCTGGCTAATCATTTCTTGAAGTACTTCCTCCATCGTGGTGCTTAAATCCTACTTCTAGCACTAGTGTGACTGTCCAGTTTTCACTGTCACTTCACTTTTCTTCTCGACATAGCAGTGAAATGAAAATATGTGCTAAGCAGCCTCCTGTCCCTTCTGCTTAACTTGCTTGGGAGTCAGACACAAGACATCTCTAATCTAATCTCTCGCAGTAGCAACACTCACTGTATGTCACACCTATCATCGCAACCTCACTCAGAGAATGCACTGAATAACCAGCACTTTAAGTTGCATCAAGAATAACTCACTATCTCACTAACTTACTTGCAAGCACCATTGCTTATATAGCTGCTGTAGTTTTTGAGGGAATTCTAGAATGCTCAGAAGAAAGAAGATTCCAGAAAAATCCCATTATCTCTCATAGCGCTTCTGGTGCTTACACTGAGTGAGAATGTAGCCTGTCAGCAGAATCTCTTCACCTGGCCACTCGGTCAGTTGGCGTCTTCTATGCGATAACTGAGGTCCATAGCTGTATCACATTGCAATCATGAATGGTTTGAAGAGCATCATGCACTCAGGTGTTATCCTTTACAATAAAGCAGAAAGTCTAAAAACGTTTACAACAAACATTTAAAATGAAGTTAAAAGTACCTGTTAATTCATTAATCATTTTCTGTAAAATATTTCTTGAAATACTATAGTTAATAAATGAACTCCTTGGAGAAGCTGATCTGTTTTGAGTGCTTTACTGAACTGTGTTTGCTTGGACTAATGGATTATATTTTCTGCTTTTTGGGAGTCTTAGTAAAGCCAATTCATTGCATATATTTTTGGGTGTCTTATTATATTATACTATATTCCTTTTGCTAATTTATTCAAAGTCTACTGTGTTTCTTTTTATTACTGTTGTACATCATTTTGTTTCTTACTTATTATGCATTGTTAATCTTCACATTACCATGAATTTGTACTACCTTTTTAATGTGGGAGCAAATGAAATAAAATAAAAGAATGACTTGCCAAGGGACAAGGGATGATTATGCTGCGAAGGTTAGGATCATTATTAGACAAGAATATAATGCCACACAGTGTTCAGATAATGAGCAAAATGGATTCAAATCTACTTGTTCAGCAATAACACGTACAAAAGTCCATTAGGTAATCCTGTTAATTCTATTTGCCATTTCTCTTGTTTTAATAACTGTGCTTCCTATTCTATTTTGTTGTGATGGTTTCAAAAGTGTGTTGCAACTGCTGATTTGTACATTTGTTTATATCTGAGATTCCTAAAATGTGCTTTGGCCCTGGTTTCCAAATTGTTTTTTCTTTCCAACATAAATCCAGTCACCGTCTGCAAAGTGAACATAAAAATGTCATCTTCAAAGACCGGGGGTGATGGAGGATACTGGAAGTAATGAAATCTGATATAGGAATGGTCATGTCAGTATAATTACATAAATGGAGGTAGTGGCTTATATCCGAAGTTAAATGGGATAATGATTACTTTAATCCATGTATATTAATTGTAGTTAAATGTTAAAACACATCAGCAATCTGGTATGTCATGTATTCCAAGTGTATGAAAACTGCATAGTTCTTACATAGCAATAGGTAATGTCATCTGTGGTCATTTGAAAACATGCAGATTAGTGTGGCTATGCTGTGGATGATAATAAATAGTTTATTGTCATTGAACTTTACAGACAACGTCAAGATAACTATGTACAATGTGAAGTTTATGATACAGATATTAATATATGTTTTATACCAACACATCAATATGTAATGGATTAAGTATCAATAAATAATACATTAAATATTTTGCAGCACTACACACAGTACACAATAAGCCTTTATAAAGTTAGAGATTACTTCTTGTTATCATCAAACAATCTTTTAATTGAATAATATGGTGTATCAATTAACCAGTTATGTATATTTTGTTTGAATCTTGTTGCAGGTAATTGCACCAATTCCTGCAGTAAGCTGTTGTACATTTCTAAATCTAATACTTCACAGCATTATGCTGTTTTAGTGAGTCTGTGGTGTAGTATGTTTATTTGGTTATTATTTCTTGTGTTATGATTATGTATATTTTGCCTGAGTTCCAAGTCAGATAAGTATGTTTTTGCATGACTGATTACAGTAAATATGTATACATTTACTACAGTCATAACTTATAATTCTTAATTTTATAAATAGTGGTTTGTGTTCAAGTTTGCAAATAATCTTTTTCTGCTCTGCAGTATAAGTACATGAGTCACATGTCTACTGCTTCCCCATAATAAAATACCATAAGATAGATATTATACTATGAAAGAAAGCCAAATGTGCAGGTGCTTGATGTTTTACATTTTTTGTTAAATGACTCTGGACAGTTTTGCTGGAAATAGCTGACGTGAGGTGCCCAAGGTAATTTAGTGTCTACTACAACCAGCCCCAAAATTTTTACATGGAACATCCCTTAGGCTAAATATAAGTTGCCAAATTTTAGTATCATTAAGCAAGAAACCATCGGCCCTAAACCACATATCTGTTTGAGCTGAAGTTTTTTCTATTATTAATTTAAGGATATGATAATGTTCCATGTCCCAAGTGCATGTTGTAGTGTTCAATTGTGCAGTGTCACAATGCAAACCAATGATAAAATAAGTGGAGCAATTTAAGTAAATGAAGTACACATTGACTTTCAAAGCATGCTGCACAACTCATCCACAAAAGAGCAATTTGGATATGTGTGATCTTTGAAGAGATCAGAGGGAGTTACAGGAGCTTAAACCCATAGAAATAACGCTTACCCAATTTGACATTGCAAGGTTACTGGTTCCTTTCTTATTTAGGGATGTTTTGATATGATATATTGTGACTGTTCAGTTCACTAATTGTTGTCACAAACTCACTTGTAGCTGCACTTCATGTCACACCAAAAATGCACTCACTCTCATGAGAAGAACGCTCTCTTATATAGGCAATGGAATATTCCACAAACCATTTTACAACTATCTTAACACGCATTATGGAAGAGGGGGGAAAGAAATTTCCAGAAAACTCTGGTTATCTGCCGATGGTGCTTCCAATGTTTACACCAAGTGAGAGCGTTGATTAGCTCTGTTTATCTCTGTCTTGGTGGCGCCAAACACTTTTAAACCTTGAGCCATGTATCTGATAGTGGTTTCCTGAGCATGTTTTTAATGTTGTATTTGTTTTGGGGTAACAAATGTATGTTGTACTGCTTAAAGATTCTCTGGAATTTACTGACCAGTCTGGGCTATATGAAAACTTCCTGCATATGGTGGTTTATCTCATTGCTTTCTGTCATCCATATTTCAATATGGCTTTCTATGGATTCTGTGATCCTTAGTGTATTCAGCCTTACTTAATATCTGTATGGTAAGCTGATGAATATAGGAAACATGTGGTGTTGGTGGAAGCTGTCTGCATTTGAAGGTTTGCTATATGTGCCAAAATCTAGTTTGTTGCCATTTATTATGTTCTTCAGGTCCATGAAGGGGAAGCAGTTTTGTCTTTCAGCTTTCTAGTGTGAATTAATTCAACAATAGAAACCTACTGAAACCATCATCAGATACAATACCAAATCACAATAGCAACAATATACAGAATCTATTATGAGCAGATCTATGACGGAAAGGCAGAACTACATTTTGGAAGCAGGGTTAGAGTATTTTAGGATCAGGTGTAAATAAATGGAAAAATTGAGCAATTGCAACACACGTTTGGAACAATAACCACAAAATAGAACAGCAAGCACACATATATTCCCATAGGCTTCCATGGCCAGTGGATCATCATCATTTCTCTTCCACCAACATTTTGACCTCTTGCTGAAACGTTGAAACATCTATATGAAGAAGCACACATGCTTAGACAATAAGAAAGGTGGTGGAATTAACAGCATGGCACAAAATCTACACTTTCAGGAACCAGGATCAACCCCCAAATGGCTTGCTTTACACCAAATGCTGCCAACAGAAGCCACAGTGATGTAGCATCCTGGCCAGCAGTCAGTATCCAGCTAAGGGGGAGTAAATATCTGACTCATTTCTATAGTTACCTGAAGGTACATGTTATCACTAGTAGAGATAAAATGATTACGTAATACAATGATAGGAATGGTTGCAAAATTGGTATTATGTCAAATAATAATGTAGTCAAAAATGCAGCAGAATGGAATTGGCTTGGCCTTTGTGTTTTACTTGATAATGCAAACTTTGTGTCAAATACAAGCAGATGTGAGATAAGGGAAAATAACTGTATAATCTGTGATGATGCAATTAATGATGAGGGATACAATACAGCAAATAAAGAAGGAAAGGTTAAATTATGTGTAGATAAATAAAAAGGCACAAGAAACAAATGAAGTTAATAGTATGGCTTCCTACAGTTCAATATTATCAGAAATATTATTTCAAAATTTTTTTTAACTTCCTTGGAATGAAAGAGGAATGTAAATGAGAGGGCTGATAAAAGTTTGCAACACACACAGAGCAAGGAACATAAAGCAGAAATCAAAACCCAGATGTTCATTTTAATACAAGTACATGAACTCAAGATCAAAAAACTGTATGCATGTAGGGTAATATTTCTTGCTGCATTTGGGATAAGTGCTTAGTGTTTAATTGCTGAAACATAATGGTGCAAAAGATGATTTTGCAGATGTAAATAATGTAATAAATAAAGAAAAAAAGACCAGAAAAGAAAAAGGGACAAAGGAAGAATGATGAGGAGGAAAGGGGAGTTTAGAGGAGTTCTTGCTGAGACAGAAGTAGAGTGACGCTAGACTTTGAGTCAATGTGTGTATCAAAAATAAGAGTATATAACTTGTATTGTGCAAATAGAAAAACCTCTCAATTTGTCTCTCTAAAGCATTGTAAAGGATCAGTGTAATACTCCATATCTCAAAAGTTACATATTGAAGCAGGGAAGGAAGCACATGAAGTTCCAGTTAGAGTGAACTACAGAATGTTAATGGGAATAACAATGGCTGCAACTACCAGAATAGAAAGATACATGTTTTGAATATGTTTTCAGACTTGACATCTAAGCATGGCATCATAATAGAGCAAAAACACTTACAGAAAGCCATTCTCAAATGGAATGTGATTCCACAAATGCATTAAATGGTGCTTCAAGAATAGAGATATAAATGTTCCAGCTGATTATGTGGCAGTATGTATGTCACAATACCTGTACCATAAGTTTTTCAATGATTACAAGGATCTTGCACATAAATCAATTCATAGTGGAAAATTAGCAAGAGATCCTAAGTTACAAATATTCAAAGTTTGTGAGGTGACAGCAGTGATATCTTACAAACTGGACTTCAACTTAAACCAATAGAGGCTCAAAATCAATCATACAAAATTAGTTATTTCAAAGAATTAAAAAGCTCCAACAGGCATAAGCCTGACCTAAAGATCTTTCATTTCTATAACAAATAACAGCAAAATTAATCACAGTGTGTTTTTCTTTTATAAATCAAACTATGTTGTACAGTTGTATTTCTGTAGTTCTCAGTACTGATATTCCATACTCAAATTTATTTAGGTACGTTATGCTCCATAATTACTTTTTTATATACTGTTATATTACAAGGCCCAGTGAAGTTGTGCCTTTTTATTGTTCCTTTCTTTTTCTTTCTAACAATGAACGACAAGTAAAGTGCAATTCAGTGTTACATTTATAAGAGAAACTCTTTTTATATTGAATAATTCCTTGGAATCTCAGTTATATTGTACTTCTCAATAGTGAAATTGGGTATGTTGTGTTATGTGACTTCATCACAATAATATAGGTCTAGCGTAACAATGTGCAGATGCAGGGAAACTGGCAGTGGGCACATTACATTGGCATAGGTGTGTGACATCATGGTCCACTGTGCTCTTGTGCACTGTATGATTGTAGGTTGCATTAGTCATTTATTCAAAATGTAATCCGTGCATATCACATATAATCTCTCTTTTCTCAAGTTTTTCTTTATGTTATAATTCAATTACCTGGTTACAATGCAATTTGTGTATATGGCTTTCCCTTTATTAGGGAAAGTTATAAAATTAAAAAGTAATACATTTTGTTTTATAAAATCAAACTGATAGTATTATTATTTCGGATAACAATTATTTATGGAAGTGATAAAACAGTAGAATGAAAAACAATGCTTAAAAGGGTACCTTCTGTGACCATATGAGTTGTTATTGCCAGTTTGAATTGAATTGAGTTTTATTTATGGACGCTCTTTAACTACTATGGTCCTTAGTGTCCCATTCTATATCAGGCATAAAAGACCAGACAATTTGCTCAGAGGTCTCTTTATCAGGCTTATGGTTCTTTTACGTGTCATAAATTTATGACACGGGACCACCAGCTTTACTTCCCTTCCAAAGGAAGCCATGCTAAGAATTTTTACGCCTGAAAAAATCAATTGCCTTCCGCCAGGTTTGAACCCGCAACCTCGGGAAACTTTGCTGGTTTGAAGGTCATTGCTAGTGTAATGGCAGTGACTGCTTGTGGGCTGCTCTAGCGAGACAAGCTTGCGCATACCTGGCCTAGTGAACTTCTAGTATTTGTCTTCTAATACACAAAAGTTTGTAAATTTTAATTCAGTTTTATGTATAAACAAATTTGATATTTTACAGTCTTTTCAGTAACATCTTTACAAGATATACATTTCTCATTAGTGAAATTATATTTATTATAGTTAGAGGTATTTATTTTTTTGTTATTAGTGTTAAAACCACAAATTGCATTTAAACTGTTCATATGCTATGTTTTTTACACACATATACACTGGTGTGCAAAACCTAAGGATGAAAGTAATCTTCGGATGCTGTGACACTGCCAAGTAACATAGCTCGATGAAACTTGAATCATACATAGAGGGAACTGCTACGGTGTGCTACAGTATGCAACTAAACGAAATATGCAATGAGATGAACAGAAATACGACTTTTATTCATAGACCATAAACTACACAAAAGTCAATATGACATATGATGGCTCTCTAGATTTATAGAAACAGATACATGGTGCTTAAAAGGTTGTATGATCACCACAAACAGCAATGCATGCTCTGCATTGTGCTCCCATGCTGGCCACAAGGTTGGTAAGCAGTTCTTGTGGTAGGGCATTCCATTCCTCCACCAGCGCTGTTGATAACTGTTGGATGGTCGTTGGTGCATGTGCATCTCCCCAAAGCATCCCACACATGTTTGATGGGATTTAAATCGGGGGAACAGGCAGGCCGTCCATTCGCCGAATATCCTCTCGTTCCAAGAGATCCTCCACCTGTGCTGTTTGATGCAGTCGCGCATTGTCATCCATAAAAATGAAGTCAAGGCCAACTGCACCCCTGAAAAGACGCACATGGGGAAGGAGTACAGTATCACAATAATGTTGACCAGTGAGCATACCGTGTTCAAAGATTTGGAGGTCGGTGCGCCCATGCAACATTATGCCTCCCCAAACCATAACACCCGGACCACCAAAACAATCATGTTGAAGGATGTTCCTGGGTTCATTATGTGTTCCCACCTGTCGGCAGATGAGGGTATCACTACTTAGACTGAATCTGCTCTCATCCGAGAAGAGCATGCGGCCCCATTCCTTGTTGGTCCAATTTTGATGCTCTTGGGACCATCGCAAACAGTGCCGCCGATGTGTGGATGTCAATGGAACACAACGTACTGGCCATCGGGCAAAGAGACCACCTCTGTGTAGTCACTGTGCCACTGTGTATTGTGAGATTGCGTGCCTAGCTGTCCTGTTAAATGTGGTTGCAATTGCACCCGCTGTTTGGCGTGGATCCCTTCTTGCCTGTTGCGCAATGTAGCGGTCATCTGCTGCTGTAGTTGAGCACGGTTGACCAAAACCTCTCCTTGGGACAGCAGTGCCTGTGGTTTGGAAGGTTCCCCATGCACATGAAACAATGCTGTGAGCAATTCCAAACTCCTGAGCAACACTCGTCACACTTCGCCCTTCTTCCAGTTTCCCGATGATTCTTCCCTGTGTGAAATCATCCAAATGGTGTCTACGGGCCATGTTGCAATGAAGAACACCACTAGAGTGCACCGTAACAGCTCGCTAATTGCCAACGCCATCTTGTCCTGTTTCGTCAACTGCCTCGTGTTGCAGCACCAGATCCATTTGGCACTATAGGCTAGCTACACTCGCGCTATGTGACATCCAGCTTTCTGTGTACATGTGAGAGACCTCTGGCAACATGCTCCCTCACCTTCATCTACTTCCACCAAGTAGTTCTTTGTTATGTTACTTTACCCATCTCGTCATTAGGTTTTGCACACCAGTGTATATATAATGAGAAATATCCATTTGATGTGAATTTAAACCACAAAATGAATTGATTTTTAACCATAATGCGTAAAGGTTTCATATTCGCAAAATAAAGCCAGTTGTTTGTTTTACTTCCTAGGCTTTTGTCAATTGCAAGTTTAGTTCCTCCCAAAATTTTCATAGATTTTTGTTTCTATTAAAATCTATTTCCATGAAGGATATATTTTCCTGGTTTGTTTTCCTCTGAAAAAGTGTTGGGGAAAGAAGCAAATTCAGTAATAGTTAAAGATAGCTACTGCGATTTCAAGTTTCAAGGCAACTTTTCATGATAAGATTACCTTAAGTATACCTGAGAAATAAAGCACAGCTATCTTGCTGGGAACAATGTTCCTGTTGAGGACAACAGTTATGTACAGTGTGCCAGGGAGTATCCTGGAGCGCACTAATTACAGTACTTATGTTGGCAGCATGAAATTGCAGTTAAAACAAAATATAAGCTGTGAACTCCCACAATTATAACACAAATGCTGGGAATCTTGTTTTCATTTTTGAAGACAGCATTCAAACTGTTTACACACACTGTGAAAACATTTACCAAATGTTTTGCTTATTGCATTAGGTATCTGCAAACAGGTATATCCACGAGTTTTGAGAGTCAACAAGCCATGTAATCAAAACTGTACCTCATCTGTACGGAACGATTCATTTAAGGCTTCAATTTCTTATTGATTTATGAATCTCTGGAATGATTCCAAGTACAGCAACCCCTTTGCAAGATCAATTTGGGTTAAAGCTTGAACCACAACAATTACCTACAGCAAAAATTAAAGTAATTTTCTTGCAGCTTTATTTGGCATCCACTTAAAAGAGATTTTGGACTTGTGTACTAATTTGCACACTGATTTTGTACGACTCCACAACACTGTATCCAAGATCTGAACAAGTCTTTTGTCTGTTAAATTGCTGTACACCTGCCACTTCTTGGTACATTTTGAACTGAACCAGTCACACAAATTTTACATGCAATATCCCAATAGGAACACTTGGGATCAGAAAAACGTATTTGATCACTAATATTCTGCCTAAAACACACAAAATGCATCATTTACTCTTTGCTATCCAACCTACAAATACCTTTATGCCTAACTGCTACTGCCAGCTTACTATTTCCTTTAACAGCACACCATAACCATGCTTGCTTTGGAGAAAACTCCTTGGTCTAGAGCACTTACATTCTACTATAATCAGAGTTAACAGTCAGCTAGGAAAACCCAGATATTCTCTACATTTTAGCATTCTGATTTGAATCTGTGAGATGCAGAAATTCTGAAATATCTTGAAAGTGCTACATTTTGAGAAAAATGTAGGTTGTCCTAGTTGAAAATGAATTACTGCTGCACACTGTTACAAGGTTCAGTAACAGTAAATGGCATTGGAGGTTCTCTTAAGTAATGTGGTAATTTGTTCGGTGGCATGCTGTAGCATTTCAGGATAGTGAACCAATAGCAATACAACTGTAATATTTACATTAGATCTTGAAAAAGCTCAATAGTTCTATATGTTGCATAAATTTAAGAGTACAAATGATGCTTTTTGTAAGAATCACTCTGATATCACTATTCTCACTGGATACAAACAAATAGCTTGCAATTTTATTTAATCTCAAGAGCATGAGTCCATGAGGAAATGAAAGCCATTAGAGCATGAGTCCATGAGGAAATGAAAGCCATTTTCTTTATTCTGAAAACAATTTTTAGAAGTTTCAGTCCTAATCCCACTAAACATACATTAAAATTACCTTTTTACACATTTTACATCTCCTGCAAACTTCTCTGTCTGCAGCAATTTTATGAATGCACATTGGAGGCACTCTGGTCACAGTGCACTATTATCTGTGTAAATGGTGTCTGGTTTGTACTTTGGTACAAGAGTGATACATAGTAGCATCATCTTCAAGCATCCAAGTAGCATCAGTGACTTGTTTTGAGAAGTTTACATACCATGGATATGAACAAAGTAAGGCAGATAACAAATGAAGAAAAATATTGTATAATTTGGAAAGTGGGTTTATATGAAGCATTAGATGTTATACAGAAGCTGAACATTCCTCCATCTACATTAAACACAATAGTGAGCTAAAGAAAGATGATTGAAACAGCATAATTAGAAGGGAAAGGTGGAAAACAAAAATGAATACATGAGGGTCAGTTTTCAGAAATGGAAAATGTGCTGCACTTAAATTACATCAATTAATGACACCACCATAGTTCATGCTATGACAAGGTATTTGCTTCCACAGATGGAACATTTTGATTTCAAAGCATCGAATGGATTTATTGAAAGATTCAAGAACCAACACAGCCAAACATATAGATGTATCCTGGATGAGACTACAAGTATGAATAAATATATTGTTTAATCATGGAAAAATACTACATTTCTATCCATAACAGAAAAGTATGATGTTTTAATACAGAATATGCAGGCTTATTTTCCACTTTCTGTCACATAAAATCCTAGGGTTCAAAAGGTGAGAAGTGTTGTGGTAGAAAATTAGGCAAAGATAGGTTGAGTGCTTGTACTGTAATGAAAGTGGAAAGAGAAGCTGGTACCACTGGTAATTGGAAAGGTAAAGAGCCTGCTTTGTTTTTAAAATGTGGATACCCGCCCTTGCAAATACTCATACGATGCAAATGCCTGGATGACGTCTACATTTGACGAGTTCCTGAGCGCATGGAATGCAAGACTGGGTGCAAGAAATAGAAAAAGTTCTTCGGTTTATTAACCAATATGCTGTTCATCCCATCTGCATAATATAAATGTAGTGTTCCTGCCATCCACCTGCATGAGCAAACTTCAGCCCTTTAACCAAGGCATTATAACATGCCTGAAGCATAAATATTGGAAGAAGCTGGTCCGGAAGCGATTGGCCCCTCTTGAATCCCCCATGAGGAAGATTATTTTCATAGATCCATGTATTTCATAAAAAGCACCTGGGAGTCAGTGAAACAAAATACTATTGCACACTGCTTCAACAAAGTTGGCCTTCTTTGTGTGGTTACAGAGTATGCCATGGCAGCAAACGATGCGAGAAGAAAGCAACCTGGGTGATGTTAACTTTGATATATATGGAATGTGATGAAGATGTTGCTATTTGCCAGTCCATGGCAACACAGGACAATGGTGAGGATGAAGAACCAAAGCCATTGTCCAAAGTAATTGAGGCAATGGACATACTGAAGCATTATGTGATGAGTTTTGAAGTTGATGAAGTTATGAACTTCTAAGATGGACATGCAGTGTTAAAATTAGGAAAGAAAAAACAGTAAAAAATTAATGTTTTTCAAAGGAAAATTATTTAAAGCAGTGTTGTAACATCTATGTTTTCAAATGTAAATGAAACTGTAGTTTTGTAATACATGTATATATTAGTGGAGTGTACAATAAACCAAGATTTTGACATTTTTCACTTTTTTCCCCATCTAAGATGTCCAAATCCTTAAGTCACTGCAGAAATGCGCTAGCGAGATTTCATGTCATGTTAAATGCTAATACTCTATGACAAATTAAAGAGAAGTCAGCATAGAATTAGAAATACAAGCATAACCTTAATACTTAAATATTGCACATGTTTCCTAATAAATTATAGTTTTCTTTTACAGTTTTTAATTTCACTTGGATGTCTTAAAAATAATGGATTAATTGTGCTTTCATTATAATCCATAAGTTAAATTATTGATTGTGATTTAAATAAATATTGGGAGATATACTGTTGCAGCATGGGCATAGAAATACCTGATCACAAGGGATTAATGACTGCATTTTCAAATCTCTTACATTCTTTTAATATACATATATCTTTAATTTTTGAATATACAAGTGACTTTTACCAGAGAATTGTCTTCTAACTACTTTAAGAAGATTAGGTACTTAAATGAAAGAATGCTGATTTATTTCAAGCAGATCTTCTTAAAATGAGCAGTACACATCATCAAAACAAACAAACAAACACACAAACAAAAAATGTTTCACAGCAGTTGTCAGTAATACCATTAAACTGATTGTTGAAAATGTATACTCAAAGTGGCTGAAGTTTTTAAAGCAGCTTTTTGGTTTGTCCTTTTTGAGCATTTCTTTCTTTTCAGTATTGCTAAAGGATGAAGATTCTGTACTTAAAATCATGTATACATTACAGTATGATCTACAAAGTGAGAATATAATTAATCTAAACTAGTCTTAAATTCAACTTTATTGATAATTAATGATAAAAAATGTAAAAAATTACATTGATAAATTAAACCAGAGAGAATCTAGTGGAAAGGAATATTTTGTGTTAATTGTTGTTATTCTAACTACTCTTTTGCTTTTAAAGAGTTTATTAAAATTATTTCTCCATGATGTACAATCAATAAATCAGTTGTTTCACTGCTATGGAGAAAAACTGGAGTAGACATTGTTCTACCAAATTTTTGAGCTTCAATTTCAATTCTGAGATGCTTAAGAACCACTACAAAAGGCATATGGTAATTCTTAAAATAGGAAAACACTTTTAAAAAATGCCATTCATTAACCTATACAGACAGTTATTTTAGCATATCACAACTACTATGCTATGATGAATTTCTCTTTTTTTGCTCTGATGCCTCCATGTGCTTAGAGCAGCAGTGTTGGCTAGATAAAAGTCAATGAAGAGAGACTTTCCTGAAACTTTCAGTCATAGTATTGCAGGTGCATCTATATATGCATTTTTAAATGAAATTAAACTAAATGTTATGCCCCATAATTCATTTTACTATTATACATTCACCAAGTAAAAAAGAAAGAGAGACAACATCAACACCCATCACAATTATGCAACTGCGCACAATGTCTGTCACAACGCATTTGAAACTTTCCATCAGGTAGTAGCAATCATGCAGGTTTACTACAGAGAAAACGTTACCAATTTTTTTATAATATAAAGAAACAAGCTGGAGCTGTACTTTTGAGTTTAGTGTTTTATCTCTGCTATGAGTTATTAGTTTACTGCATTTGGGGTCAATTACTTAGCTACATATAAGATTAAAGAAATTTTTTGGACAATATATTATGTTGGTATCTGAAAAGAAGTACTATGCAGTGATAACATGTTAGCAAAATCCTGTATCAAATATTTTATAAATTTCACAGGGGAAGTAACAATGAAACAGTTGCTATCACATGCAAACAGCAAAATTAAATACATATCTTTTCCTCTCTTAAGTTCAGTAAAGTGCTAGACATTTTGGGTTTACAAGTTCAATGATGATGGCATCATCAGTGTTAAACCAATTTTATTGTTTTCTAACAAAGGGAAAAAAACAGCTGGCATTCATGCATTTGAGTTTCTGGTATGTAGTGGTATTTGTTTTCTTTTCACTACAGCAGCTATGATTTATATGTAAGCAAATTAATCAGAGCACAAATTTTGTAGAAAATATATGTATCATAATGTCATTAAAGAACATTTCAAAAGTTAAAAGATGAGTCTGAACAATTTGAACTATTGATAAATATGGAAAAAACAAAATATTTAAAATGCAATAAAGGGTCAAATAAATTGGAAGATTTAGTGATAAATAATATCATTAAGGCGTTAAACTCCTTAAATACCTCGGGTCCATAGTAAACAATAACTCAATAGAAGAAGTAAAAGAAAGAGTAACGCAGGGAAATAAAGTATATTTTATGTATAATAATTTATTTAAAAGTAAATTGATATCTTTAAGTGCAAAAATAAAAATTTATAACACAATTATAAGGCCTGTAGTAACATATGGTTGTGAAAGAATCGCAAAGGCGAAAGCTTTTAATATTTGAAAGAAAGATTTTAAGAAGAATATGTGGACCAATTAAAGATAAAGGACAATGGAGGGCCCTGAGAAATGAAGAGTTATACAACAAAATTAAAAAACAAACCTCATAAATTTTATAACAGCATAGAGACTAAGATGGTTTGGACACTTACATAGAATGCCAGATGAGAGAACTGTCAAAAGAATATATAAATGGAATCCTCTCGAATCCAGATTAAGAGGCAGACTTAAAAACAGATGCTTTGATGATATAAATAGAGATCTGAAAAACATGTAGATAAGAAATTGGATTGAACTGACCAAACATCATATGAATGGAAGAAAATTGTAGAGCAGGCCAAAACATTCAGTTAATGAAGTTGTAGTGCCTATTAAGTAGAAGATGTCATTAAAGAATGATTATTCAAATGGGATAGTAACACTTTCAGCAGCGTTGATGATGAGGTGCTTTAGCTACTGGCATCTATCTCACTATTAACATATAAACATGCTGTAGGTAATAGCAGATCTATTAGGAAAAACAAAAACAGTAAAGAATTGATAACAGTGCTATATTTATCAATAAATTATAATAGCATTTTATGTGACTCTTTCCTAAAAATGTGCATGTTGATATGTTCTATTCTTTACAGTATAAATATTAAACAGTAACGATGCGCTATCCCATAATAGCTGTGTTCCAAAGCTGTTTTTCACTGCCCTGGATAGGCAAAAAGCAACAAAACCTTCTAGTAATGAATATAAGGAAACGGTGATGCTTTCATCTTTGTTCTAGGCTGTGTTATTTACCTGGAAGAATCTACATAACTATGAACATTTTGTGTATCGACAAAATGTGACTTATTTGTAGGTAGGTATCATAATAATGACTTTAGTTTCAATGGAGAAAGAATAAAAACTATGTGCAGAGACAAAACATGAATGTTTTTCAACATAAAGTTAAATGTGATATGTTTACTTTAAAAAGCAAATTATAAATTAATACTATGCAGCAGAAACTCTTCATTATAAAACCGATTTATGATAACATTTTCAAATTATTTTCTTTGTTTTCATTGTAAACATGAAATATACATGCATTTATAAAAGTTTCTACTGCATATTGCTACGGAAAGGTACACAGACATGATCTGCCCCAACCCTAAAACCTGGAGATAAAAGCAGGTGCAATGACAACACGTGCAACCAATGTACATCACAGTACATGCTAGTTATGACAGTAACGCAGCAATTAGCATGCACTGTATTGCTCCTTTTCAATCTTTTCTTTGGCACTAAAACAGTTAAACTGGTTTAAGTTAAGTTAATGAAATTTACACAACCCTATTTTTTTTTCTTTATTGTCTCCCTAATAATTCCTGGTTCTACCTATAACATATTTTACTTTTAGCAAGCATATGCTCAAAAATTACAAAAAAATTCAGTAATAATGACATTAATTTGCATATTTTTCCATCTATATGCAACATAGCAGGTTTTCCCTGTTCTTTCTTTCTTCAATATATGATGTATATAACAAAAATGTTAACAGCTCAATTTTGTTTTTAATTTCTTTCTATACTGAAGAAGGACAAAACAATGCATGTCTACCAATTGACAAGTTTAATACATTCTGTGTGTGAAAGAATGTCTTGCTATCCTGGCATTCTTACTACTTCACTTTTGGACCACAATCAGTGCAACATAAATACCACACCAAATGAAAAGCACATTATTTGATTCTCAACAGAGTTATGGTTTGTTAACCTATTGCAGTTCTGAGCAATGGCTGCGTTACTGTCCGGAGGGTTGGGGTGTGACATGGCATGGGTTCAAAGGGCGTAGGGCAAGTCATGTAATCCTACATTATCATTATTCACCTTGTCGTGTCACAGGACTAGGAGTGGGCATTCGGTGGCTAGCAGGGGAATAGGGACCCACAGAACCTAGAAAGAAATTATACAATCAGTGCTTCTTATCATTCAAACAGTATAAGTGTTGGCAGCCTTTAAAAGCAAAACAGTAAGGTGTATGTATATAAAGCATGCAACAACTCTGCTTCCAAAGAAAGAAAAGAGAAAAAAGCAGAACTTAAACTTTATCACACATCAGCAAAAATAATTAGCTATCTTGCATGCTGAAGATGCAATTTATGAGAGACCTTCTGTTAACTATTTCAGGCAGCTTCTCAGCCTGTATAGTATCAGTTTTTTTTATCACTTTCTACTAGTTTACATTGTGATATATTAAACAAAACAAGTTATGCTATTGAACAATACCATTTTAATGGGTACTCCCTCAAGATTTTATTTTTGTTTTATGCTTTCCAAAGAAGTAACATAAAACTGTAAAATGCTGGTTTTTCATTCAAACAATTTATTATTATCATGTGATAATTGGTTCATTCACAAGCCTCTGGAGCTCCAAGGAAGTTCTTAGATTTAAAGCATTTCAGAACGACAGCTTTTACTTTCAATTTTTTTCTCATAAATTTCCAAAATTCTCATAAATGCCATTTACTTTCATATTTACTAATCTGAACAGTAAACTATATAGGTCAGCTTAGCAACTGAATTCAGAAAATAGTATACCTAACCTTATTTTAGAATCTGAGTATACAGAAGTGTTTGCAATGTTAAAAGACCTTTTAGGCGGAGAAAATATTAAAATGTGGCTGGAAAACAAAATATACACGGTTTCTGTTGAATATTCATTTTAAACTGATCCTGCTGTATTACACTCTTGCACTAAATTATGTCACTATTTTGATACAACTTTCTCCCCCTCAGAGATTGCAAATATGGAGTGGGTTGTTTCAAAGTTGCCTGGTTCTTGCAGCATAACAAAGTCCTATGGCGCTCTCTGTCTATCAAACAACCTAGCTTAAACTCCAAATCGGTACTAATGGAGGGGTTGGGGTACTGTTAACATTTAAATTGCCAATACAATATGGACCAATTGATATTGCAGAGAAATATCTCTGGTTTGAAGGGATGTCTTCAAAGAACCTGAAGAGGGTGATTAAGAGGTGAGTTGGTTTGTCTTTTATGTCATCATGCATGTAATAAATTTCCCTGTGCAACATTCAGAGTTATAAGAAATCTGTCATACTCCTTTTTATATTCCGTTTTATTTACTTTAGGTGCCTTGCTCACTTACGGGAAACAGGATCTCTGTGGTGGAAAAAATGAGGTGAGGAAAACTGATAGATGGTGTTTTGAAAGAATGTGGACCATTATGACATATTGGCCAAGAACATCATTGCATCAGCAGACGAGAGAAATTCAAGTTGTCCCTTGGATTCTGCTATAAAGCACTAAGGAAACACCTGAAAGGACCCAGATCTTCCAGCCTGCCTATGCTTCTGCAACTTTATCATGGTATATTTTGAAGTAGAAGAGGAACAGTAACTCTTTGATAAATAATAATAATAATAATAATAATAATAATAATAATAATAATAATAATAATAATAATAATAATAATAGCCTTTATTATTAGAATTAATATATTGTAAAACAACAATTCTTAAGATATGAAAATTAATCTTAATGTAAAGTTGTAACTAACAGAATTAATCAGTATCCCTCAATGGCCCCCAAGACCCCCAGATTGGGTTATTGCCCAATTTCTTTCTCTGGGGCCGGATCATTGCTGCTACAAGTTCTGAAAATCTGGAACTTAATATTCCAGGATAGCATGACCATCATGCCTGCAATGTTTGAGGCTGTCTTTGATAACAGATAACAAATACTGTATAGATTTTATGCTATTCTTTTATCTGACGAAACCTATTGTAATTATTGTAATTACTAAATGGTGAATAAAATTATTATTATTATTATTATTATTATTATTATTATTATTATTATTATTATTACTATTATTATTAAACATTTGAGGACATGCTTACAACAGAGTGGTGGACATGTTGAATTATTCGTTTAAAGTTGTTTATGGTAATTCATGGAAACTGTTTCAAAATTTGAGGGCATTTTTAATGTTTCTTATAAGAAAAAATACTTATTTACTATTTAAAACATGTAAAGAGATTATATTGCTATCTTCTCTTGCTGTGACCTACAATTTAAAAAAATTGAAGCTTCAGAAAACCTGAAAATATTATGCAATGAACCCTACATTTCGGTCTCTTGTGCATGTGTACTTACCACTGTAACAGCTATTCATGTAGTGGCTGCTGCCATCTGGTGTTGGATTCATTAACATTTGAAGGCCAAAGGATTTCATGTTGGTGCTGACATCATATCCTGAACAATATGATGGACAACGTACCAAAATAAAATGAACACCCAGTATAGGTACTTCCTGACCCACAGATGTACCTACTGGACTCTAGTTAATGCAATACAATTCAAACCTTTTGCTGCAGTTTTGAGGGGCCCAAAGATTTATAAGGCATACATCTTGAAAAAGGCAACAATAAATCTACATTGTTTTCAACATTGATGACAAAAGTGCAAAACCTTGTTATCTTCAATTTTTTTAGATTTTTAGAATTTGGTTTTATCAAATACTCTGTAAAGTTAATACAAGAAAGCTGGTACTGAAAGAGGCAAATGGTTTGTCACTGCCATCTAGCAGTGAGAATTATTGGCACATGTGTGTAGCAGAAGAAATAATTTGTAATGCAAATTTTGTTCTGCAACAAACATGTGTTGCAAGGTTTGCTTTTTAATTGTTTGTAGCAGACAATGTCTGGGAAAGGCAGGGCTATCTGTTCTGTGTGCTTCTGCAAGAATTATTCTTGGCAAAAGGATGCAAGATCTTTCTTTAGACTCCTCAAAGATACAGAAAGGTAAGTGGTTATAAACGGCAAGTTTTAATGCAGATTTATTGCAACATAGTTGCTTCATTGTCAGCAGACGGTGTAAGGAGCTTACACTATAGGTTATATGTATAGTAGATGATTATATTCCGCTTGCTCTTTGCTTTTCTATTTTAGATGTGCCAAATGGGTAAATCAATGTAAACGAGTGGATTTAGATCACATCTTTAAAACTCAAGGGGCAGAATATCTGTATTACAATAAGATATGATCAGGTTATTTTCAGTCATCGGGCTTCAGTAATCCCAATTTTAAAAGTCAGGGGTAAGTAAAAATGAATTAAATCTAGTATGTTCTAATTTTAAAAGTAAGCGCTAAGGTGTAATATCATTATTTATAGCAATGTACACCATTTTGTGTTTTAACACACACTCCAACAGAACAGCAATTCCTTCCCTAAACGTAATGGATCCTGCTTCCGAAAACTTGGGGCAAATTGTAGTAAAACCTTGCGAATATCCCCAAGAAAGCGAATCAAGCTTTGGGTCGAAGAGTGGCAGATTCCTCAATGTTAAACATTGATAGAGATTCTCCTATACCATCATCAGTGTCACCCATAAAGGAAAACTCTCCTTTACCAGGTAAATATGCAAAACATATGCATGCAGTAATAAATCCTGAACGTGTTTTTTAAATACTCAAGAGTCCAGAATAGTGTACAATTAAAAGTTCATGTCATATATAGGTCTGTTTGGCACACAGTAGCATTTCCAGTTACTTTATGTACCTATTTAACTTTTAGTTTAAATTACAATCTGTTATGTAACTTCTGTAACTTTTCTTACAAGACGTGTGCTGATTGACCAATGTGCAGTTTGATCCGGATTAACAAGATGTTACTATACTTTGAATGAGAAACTTTTTCATACATATTTGTTAAAACTTGTTGCTTTTTGTTTTCTTTCCTTTTTTAGATGCCAGGAACCCTAAAATATCCAGGAATGCTCTGGAGCTTCAAGTAAAAGAGCTTTTTAGGAAATTAAATAATGCTCAAAAGATTGCATCTAGAACTCAAAAAATCATATCATTTCTATGAGAAGTTAAAGCTTTGAAGATGGCCAGTTCAAATCCCAAATTAATTAAAATGGTTCAAAATAACAAATTCATTATGTCTCAACTATGGTTACAAAGAATGAAAGAATTGGGAAAGAGGTATTCCAGTTATGACAAAAGCTTTGCCTTGACTCTGCATTATTGCTCACCCCAAGCTTACAGATTTCTGAGGAAAAGAATGTGTTTACCGACAGTCAAATATCTCAAAATTGGCTTCCTAAATTGGATGTAGGCCGTGGTATAAATAATACCATTTTGAAATTATTGAAGCTAAAATCAGAAATGCTACCACTGAATGAAAAGTTTGTAGCTATCGTGTTAGATGAAATGTCTTTGAAGGAAAACATAAATTACAATGCCAAAGCAGATATTTTTGAGTTATTTGTTGAACTAGGTTTGCATAACCAGCAATGTTTATCTGATCTAAAAGATAAAAGGAATTCCTTTGGCAAACCAAGCAGTGGTCTTTATGATTCAAGGAATGTGCAAGAACTTCAAGTAAACTATAGGTTATTTTCTGTCAAAGATTAGATTAGATTAGATTAGATTAGATTGTATTCTGTGAGTTCACTAGCAGCCATAAAGGCTTGTGAACATAGAACATGTCAAGGAAATGTACAAAAATTATATATAAACATAAATATTACATAGAATATGGAACATTTGAAATAAAATACAAATACTATATGCGTGTTAAGGAAATGTACAATAAAGTTACATATATACATAAATATTGCATGTATACAGAACATTTAAAATAAAATAAAGACATAATGCCTGTTGAGACCTTAAAAGCTCATTTGCTTGAAGTAATAGACAAAATCAAAGAATCAGGCTTTATACCGAAAGCGATTAATTCAGATCAAGGATCAAACAAACAAATTGCTAGGATGCAGTGAGACATAACCTTATTTTGAGCACAAGGGTGAAACTTCTATTTCATGATACACCACATTATTGATAG
This sequence comes from Deroplatys truncata, assembly GCA_030765065.1. NCBI lineage: Eukaryota > Metazoa > Arthropoda > Insecta > Mantodea > Mantidae > Deroplatys > Deroplatys truncata. Next base: position 17,253,653 of record CM060990.1, on the reverse strand, counting down.
AGAGTGTAAGAAATAACCTGAAATGTCACAGCTTCAAGCTATTTGATAATTACATTAAATGGGACTATCTAGAGAAACTTTACCAGTTAGACAAAGACTTGACACCTAGACTTTGTCCAAAAATAAAATGCAAGCACTCATCTGCCCCCATTCATGCCAATGAGTATCTTGCTATGCAGTTATTAAGTCATTCCATAGGATAGGTTATGGCTACACTTAAAAAATTCATACAGTTACCAGAGAAAGCCAAACCTACTGCAGATTTCATCCTCTTCATGGATAAAACCTTCTACTGCTTTAACTCCGTCAAGTTTCCAAACCAGCAAGATAATAAATAAGCCAATTACTGAAAATGCCACTCATTGGACATTTTTAGTGAGGTAGAAGAAATGCTTGGAAAAATTAAAATAATAAACAAGAGGAGGAAAAATCCACCATGTATAAGTGAGTGGTTAGAAAATATAGCATCCTTGAAATTTCTCTGGAAAGAATTAAATTCTAAATAAGGATTTAAATATTTGATAACCAGAAGATTAACCCAAGATTATATCGAAACTGTTTTCTATCATTCAATCAGAAAGTGGGAATAATATGACTCCAGATAGCTCTAAGTTCAGAGTTACAATTGGGCCAACTATGACCAATCAGTTTTTAACACCCCCTGAAACAAGCAACTGTAAAGCTGATTTTGACTACTTCTAGCTCAAAAAAAAAGACATAGAAGCAGAGCAGTTAAATGTTTGCAGCAAGGATATATTTTATTTGGATGAAACAGTCAATGACAGCAGAAGTCCAAAGATGCAAGTGATACACACGTGACTTTGCATTTATGGTTGTAAACAAGCACGCCAAGTCCAAGTCATAAATTCTGTCTGCTAGATGGCAGTGCTGTTATGCTATGCTTCTACCTGCTGTGTTAAACGTGCGGCCTTTCCCATATTAACCTAGAGAGTATTTGGTGTTATTCAATTTCTCATGTCTGCTTACATGCTTGTGCAAATGCTCATAAACCTGTAGCAGAATATTAACAGTGAAAATAAGATTTTTCAAAACCTCATATTTAAAAACTCATTGGAAACTACAGACCAAAGTTTGTATCTGAAGAAGCTAAATTATACACAGCTTTTAACACCTCAGTTCCTAGTCACAAGCTTGTATCTCATGCAGGTAATGCTGCTCATCTGATGTGTGTTTATACCACAGCATCAGCAATACTGCCGTTATCGGCAAATGCTTTCACACCTGCACCATATGTATCACTGTTACAACTTGTGGGATTGTGTTTGCTTTAGCATCATAGTGTTTTGCAAACCCTGTAAGAAGGTATTCCCAAACAGGGAATTATTAATTGCTACATTTAAGCTCCAACTGTATACCTAATGAGAAAGAAGAGCCTAGTGTTATTAGTGTTTCTTCCTTGAAAACCAATACAGGAAAGAATTTCACTGAAGATGACTGCAACAGTGAAAGTTCCAAGAGATTTATACAGCTAATTCATACATTATTTTTGTTGTTGTTGGCACCATAGATGCAGTGAAGGGAATATTTGTGGGAATGTTACATTTTGCTGGAAAAAACATTTCACATTGAATCCACTCCCCCACAACATTAAGCGAAAATTAAATATATTTTTGTTTCTTTAATTAGTATTAAAGACCAAATAAAAATTTAATAGCATCTACAGAAGTTAAAGTTAACTCATTTTAATAATTATTATAGAAACATAATTCTAACAAATTGCTGCAGCTTGGCATGCTAATATTTTAGTGGCATCCTGCATTTTTATGATTCTGGCAACGGGAAAAACAGTACATGCACATTGCTGCCTTCATTTAATTCCAATCTGTACGAAGTTTGAGGACTTATCATTTCAAACAAGCACCTACAATGATCACTTTTTACCATTTGAAGGGTGCAAATAACAAAACGCCCCCCCTTAATACCTTTTTAGTACATGCTCTCTAAAACAGCTGTTTGTCGGATTGTTAACACACTGTAAACTAGTACTAAAGTCATCATGGAAACCTTTAGCAGTGTAATAAACAAAATCCAGATGGCAGTGACTAGCCATACCAACTTTTACAGCATTTTAAACAAAATACTTGATCATAAAACAAGAAACATAAGCCAACATTGTTATGTTAATCCTAAACTTTACCAACATTTTTCACAAAATAATTCATATTTAAAAACTAACATAAGTTAGCATCATTTCATTGATTGTCAGAAACCTTCACAAAAATGAAACATTTATTTTGCAACATGGAAGAGAAAATGACAGATCTTAGCAAATTTGGAATTATTCCCTGAAAATGAAAATCCACCACATGTTTCTCTGACATTTCCAGTGACTGAAGATGGAATTGCACATACTGATGCAACACCGTTAAGATATTGTGGATGTTGACATGGAGGGTACTTCTTGCAAAATCAGTTTTGATACTTTCTTTCTTCTTTTCATTGAGTCTTCAATGTACCCTTTAGTAAGAGCCTCCAAGACATTATAGCATAACTAGCCTGGTGTTTTTCACCCTATTTTCAGTCAGAAGCTTGTTATTTAGAAACGAGTGCTCAGAATAGGCATTGCCATTTACATCTGCATCTCATATTGTTCCTTCCTAGGAGGCATTGATACAGTTCATAGCATAGAAGCCATTGCTTATTACAGGTATTCACAAAGGAGGTATTGTATGTCTTTTTAACTACATGGAATATTTACTATTAACAACAAATAACTACAAATTTCCCATGAAAAACCTGTGCTACACTTTATTCCATTTTCTTTTTCATAACCAGGGATGTTCTTCCTTTTCCTTGCTGGGTTTGTTTTGAAAGTCTTAAAAAGTTTGGTATTTCTTGTCCATACTAGATTTTAGAGATCTAACCACTAGGGTATTTAGCTCTTGTATACAAAAATCTCATGATTCTTTCTTCTACGAGGCAAAACCTTCCATTCCTTGGAGAAATCTGTTTTGAACAAAATATTACTGTTTACAAATATCAGTTACATACTTATGTATCTCCAACTCCAACTTCAGGTCTTCAGAGATTTTAGGTAATATGTACAAACTCATACATGCAACCAAGAAGTTTTATAAGCAACAGTAGTAGCAAATAGCATAGTAAGAAGGCGTGATTTGGGTAGTAGGTATTTAAATAGTGTAAATGAGAACATTAGATGGGATCCCATGCTCTAAAAGCTATCTATGTGGATCTCGGCAAGAAACTGGACTATTTGTGCTTTGGTAGGGATGGCGTGCATCTAAACAGAAAGGGTGAAAATACATTGAAGTCATAAAGAATGTCATAAGTGTAGTTAGTAAAAATCAGTTAAACTAATAATAGTGCAGAAGGTAGAAATCAAGTGAGCACGTTTAGTAGACCTCCAAAGAAATTAAGCTGTAGTATAAAAGATATCTGTGAAAATAGCAAAGTAAGTAATTTTAACATATCAATTTTTCATCAAAACATCCAGAGTATGAGAAACAAAAAATGCAATACTAAGTGCTATTAACATCTACTTTAAAAAGTTATAGTGTAATATGTTTAACTGAACTTTGATTGGGAAAAAACGAAACTGAGTACTTCAATTTATCAAACTATGTACTAGCTAGTAAATTCTAAATGGTGGATCATGTATATATGTAAAAACAGCATTTAAATTTAAGGAGATTGATAAATTTAAGTACTTAAATCAGGAGGAACATTTTGAAGCCAGCATATGTGAACTAATGGATAATAAAATAATAATTATCTATGTGTATAGAAATCCTACAAGCAACATTCAAATTTGTTTACAAAATTTGGAAATTATTTTGCACTTCTTTAAAGAGTTAAAAAGGATGAAATAATAGTAGGGGATATGAACATAAGTTATTTAATGGAAAATCCATACAAAAAACAGCTACAAAACCTTTTAAATATGTATGGCATGTAAAATGTAGTAAGTGAAGCAATGAGGGTGTCTGATTTAACCTATTCTGCAACTGGTCAAGCAATATTGAAGACAAATGTATGGAAATATGAAATTCAGGTATTTGACACAGCTCTCTCAGATCATTATGCTCAGGTGCTTAAACTGGTTTTTCCAGTACAATATTCTGCCCCAAGACAGAATGAAAAAATATACAAAAGGTTAAAGCTAGTTAGCGATGTTAATTTAAGTTACTTAAATGTTTTGTTAAGTAAACAAACCTGGGAAAATGTGTATCTATCTAAATCCCTCAATGAAGCCACTAGTGCATTCTTAGGTATACTTGATTTTTACTTTAAAACGGCAATACCAAAGTAACAATAAATTCATTCATTCATTATCTGTTTACCCTCCTCTTATGTAGGACTTACACCCCCCCAGGACTTACAAGTGGGTGCCTGGGGTCAGAGGCCCGTCGAGGAGCAGACACTCATGGATCAGAGCATCCAGGATGGGTGATCAGCCCGATGCCTGGTATGGGAAGAAGGAAGTAGATGAAACGAAATGATGGTGAAATGAATGAAAGGAAAGGTGATGATGGAACAGTTGGTGGAATGAATGGCGGGGGAAACCAGAGAACCCGGAGAAAACCCACCCAGACGCTGCTTCGTCCACCACAAATCCCACATGCAGGTCCCTGGGATTGAACCCGGACCCCATCGGTGGGAGGCGAGCGGTCTAACCACTCGGCCACGGCGCCGCCCCAGTAACAATAAATAAGCTAGATAATAAATGGACCACAGTTGGAATACGTAAGGTAGGTTGAGGTACTTGAGCAAATTTATGAGTGAAAATAAGGTTCTGGCGGAATTTAGGGCTTATTACTTGAATTATAGAAAGATATATAATAAGATTCTGAAATAAGCCATAAGGTTACACCATGATAAAACTATTCAAAGTGCAATAAATAAATCAAAATCCACTTGGCAAATAATTAGAAGTGGAATAAAATCTGAGGACAGCATAAAAACCAACTATTGTTTGGAAAATAATGGCCAATGTATAAGTGATTCTAAAGATATTTCTGAATTATTTAATAAGTTTTATGTAAGTGTTGAAGACAAAATGCTAATAAACTATTCACAAGGAAGTAAAGAAAGGTTAAACATAAAGCAGAATGAGCACACAATATTTTTAACTCCAGTAACAGCAGATGAAATAAAAAATGTTATAACAAAATTGAAGAATAAAAAGTCAATGGCTTTAGATGGATATTCAAACTGCATTATAACAAAAATGCTCTTCATTTCTAACAGAACCACTGACATACTTAATAAATCTTTCACTGGTAATTGGATTATTCCCCAAGAGGTTACAAGAGGCAAAAGTGAAACCTATTTATAAAAAGGGTAACAAAGGAGAGGTGAGAATTATAGACCAATATCAATAATTTAATCTTTTGCAAAGATATTTGAACAAATTATGTAGAGAAGAATAGTAAGCTTCCTGGACAGATTTAAAATAATAAACAAGAATTAAAATGGTTTTAGGAAAAAGAGTCCACAAATTCTGTGCCGATAAATTTTATTGAAAAAGTATATGAAGCACTAGACAATAAAGAGTTAGAAATAGGTATTTTCTTTGAGCTTACAAAGGCCTTTGATTTACTTGATCATGCATTGTTATTAGAGAAATTATCCAGGTATGGTGTGAAAGGAGTAGCATTAAATTGGTTTAAATCATATCTAGATAACAGGAAACAATCAGTTGAAAACTGAACATTTTAATAGAGAAACTGGCAAAGTCAAAAGTTGGCTTTCAAGAAGTAGTATAATAAAATATGGGGTATCTCAAGGTTCGGTACTGGGACCTCTTTTATTTATCTTTTACATAAATGACTTGACACATTATGTAAATAATATGACAGATGTAAATGGAACACTTTTTGCTGATGATATCAGTACTTTTATAAAGGGGGAGAGTAAGAGCAATCCAAACCTGCATATAGATAGCAGTTTGAAATATATTTTTAACTAGTTCAGTGCAAACATGCTCGTATTAAGTAAAGAGAAAACAGCAGCGTGCTTCCATAATAAGATAAATAAAAACCAAATATATCCAAAATTAACTTTGGGACAATGCCAAATAAGCTATTCAAAAACAAATACTTGGGTTTAATAGTAGATGAAAATTTGACTTGGGAACCACACACAGGGACATTGGCAAAAAAAACTGAGTAAAATGTGCTTCCTAATAGGGACAGTCAAACGCATATCTAGTGTAAATATATGTAGAGCAATATACTTTGCATATATCCATAACCTACTAGTGTATGATATTATTTTCTGGAGAAATTCCAAAGATAGTGTGAAAGTATTCAAAATACAAAAGAAAATAATTAGAATTATGGCGAATCTCTCAACTAAAACTAGTTGTCAACTACACTTTGAACAATTAGCCATTTACCTTTGGCAAGTATCTACATATATGAAACACTTGTTTATATGATAGCTCACTTAAGTTATTCAAAATAAATTCAGAAGTTCATATATATAACACTAGGGCAAAGCATAACCTATTTGTAAATTCACACAGGACTAAACACTATAAAAACAGCTTCAGATATGCTGGCTTACATCTATATAACAAGCTACTTAATACATCAAAAATATTGATTCACAACAAAAATTTAAAAGAATGTTATTAAATTTCTTGAAAGGTTACAGTTTTTATACCATAGATGAATTTCTAAATCTGTAATTATTGTAACTTTTCACCTGATGTCAATAATGTAGATTATATTTGACATATCCTACAACATGTACATGTTTTAATGGATGAATAATAAATGAAATGAAATAATACAGTGCTTTCCTTTCACATTACAGTTGCAACTGATTTGTGCATGTTTGTAGCTCACAACAGCAGCATGTGTTTTCAAATTTGTTAATCAAAAAATGTTCCTTACATCTGGTAAAACCTTTGTGTCACATAATCACCTTATCTCTAAAAGAAGGATGCTTCCCTCAGAGTTTGAAGGTCTCTGAAATTAAACTGCTACACAAAATGGGTTCAAAATCTGTGCTAGAAAACTATAGGCCTATTTCTATTTCTTCAGTTTTTTCCAAAGTAATTGAAAGGGTAGTGTACAATAGGGTAGTATCATTTTTAAGTAAATATAATGTTATATCAAAAGCCCAATATCAGTTTCAGCAAGGGAAATCTACAAATTCTGCAATGCAGAACATTATTGAAGAAGTGTATAAAATTCTAGATGTAGGAAACCAGTGCTTAGATTATTTCTTGACCAATCTAAAGCTTTTAACCTGGTTGACCATGATATATTAATTTACAAATTGTGCAATTATGGTATAAGGGGAATTCCATTAAAGTGGTTTGAATCATATCTTAGCAATAGAAAACACCTAACTGAAAATAAATCTGAAATAAAAAATTCAAAAGAAATGAAAGCTTCATGTTCTGGTTTGGAAAATGTTAAATATGGAGTACCTCAGGGCTCGATACAGGGGACCCTTGCTATTTTTACTGCATATTAATGACCTGGCCATAAACGATGACTTCCTTAACGCTAAATTTACTCTTTTTGCAGATGACACAAGCCTTTTAATTTCTGGTAAAGATAAACAAGAACTTAAAGTAAACATTGATATGGCAACAGATTATGCAGTAAATTGGTTTAGTAACAACAGACTTGTCATTAATAAAAATAAAAGCGTTGCCTTAGGATTCTATCATAAAGTTAACAAAAACTTAAATTTTGCCGAAGTTTATTTAGAAAATGAATTAATAACAATGTCTAATAAAATTAAATTTCTTGGAACCTGGGTTGATAGTGGCCTTGACTGGAGGACCCACATTGATGTACTATCTTAAAAATTATCCCAAACAAGTTTTGCATTATATACCCTTAAAACTTCAGTTAATCTTGATGTACTTAAAATGGCCTACTTTGCATATTTCCATAGTCATTTATCATATGGTATAATATTCTGGGGAAAGTCCAGTTATAAAAATAGAATCTTTATAATACAAAAACGGGCAATCACAATAATGTTAAACCTTTGAAGCAACACAAGCTGCAAACCTTAACGTCATACTGTTAAATATCTTGATTGTTCTTTCCCTATACATTTTTGAAACAATGGTAAGAATGTATGAGCAGCAAAATAGTTTTAACACAAATGCTGATATTCATGATTATAACACAAGAAATAAATCTAAACTGCACATTACAGGTCGTAAAAGAACCCCATATGAAAAAAGTTTATATTATAATGGCAATCAATTGTTTAATAAACTCCCCACATATTTAAAACAAAGTTAAAACCCTATCAGTCTTCAAAAAAGATTTGAAAAAATTCCTAATACAGGGTTGTTTTTATTCAATGGAAGAATATCTAGAAATGAATTGGTTTAAAGCTTTCTTATGGAATATACTATGTTTACAATTCCAAAATTTAGTTTAGGTACCTACTCATGTAATAAATTAGGATTTCTGTATTTGTGTATTACATCTAATTAGACCTGTTATTTTTGTACTAATAATTGTATCGTTGATGAAGCCAATATTTCTGTATTGAAATCAAATGGTGAATAAATTTATAAATTTATGAGTTTTAACAGTGCTTATTAGTATAGTATAGTATAGTATAGTATAGTATTTATTGTGCTAAGAGTTTTACAAATTTGATTGTCTACTGCATTTTGACCCTGGTCACTTATTCAGTAGACAATCACTACAGTTTATTTACATTTTAAAATCTCTTGTCACTAAATTATCTTGCTCTTTTTTTTTCAGTTTTTTTTGTTGTTTTTTTTTCATGTCCCATTTCCACTTTTTTTTTCCCCCACTTTCCATTTAATGTTTACTTAACCATCACACATTCACTATAGTTTTCCATTCAAAGTAAGATGCACTACCTCTTACTTTTCTCTTTCCACTGTCCAAAGCCATTTATTTTTTACTTTACACAAAAACTGTCCAATGCTTCTAGCGTCCTTGCATATCATTTCAATTTTAAGTGTATTTCTATCCCCCTTCAACCACTTCTTATTAAAAAATTCTTTTCTCCAATTTTCTGTTCCTTGGCACTTAAATACTATGTGTTCAATGTCTTCATTACCACCACATATCGGACATTGGTTCTGAGGAATACCCTGTCTTAGCCCTTTTAGTCTCCATGCTCCGGTTCTTAACCATGCAATAGATTCTCTCTCTTCTTTATTTACTATGTCTATATATTTTTCCCTACCCCATGTATTTTTCTTTGGCCTATAATAAACTAATGAGCTCTTTTCGGCAATCTCACTGAACATGATTTGTATTTCTATATCTTCCAGTCTTTTCCTTGCCTTTTTCCAAAAATGTTTTACGTTATTTTCTCTCCTTCTCCATATATCTCCTAACCCATTTTTCTCCAAAATATTCTGTAATTTACTTACCCATCCATCATTCATTAAGCTCTTCTCTTGGTATTCAATACATTGTCTTAACACATTACTTTTTCCTAGATTTAAACTTCTGAACCAAAATTTCAAAGCTCTTTCCATTATCTTCCCCTTAGTTGGCACCCTGCCCATCACTAATTGTGCTACCTGTCTTACAATTGACTTCGGTAGCCCTAGTATTTCTCTACAAAACATCCTGTGCACCACATCTATACATTCCCATCCTCTATCTAATCCCCATATTTCTATACCTTACATCATTTTTTCCTCCACAACCATCTCATAAACTTTTTCCAGCCATTTAACATTTATATTAGGTACTTTATATTTGCAGCTTCTAATTGCTGCCATCGCCCCTTTACCTTTTGCCAATGCAAACTTCTTTTGTTTCTCCCATTTATTACCTACATATTTTTACTCCTAAATAGATACAGTCACGCACTACCCTGTAATCTTTATTCTCTCCCTTCCACTTTTCATATTTGCCTAATTTTCCCCCCTTTTTGAAAACCACAATCTGTGTTTTCTCTTGATTCACTTTTAACCTCCATTCTTTACAATATACATCATTTGCTTGTAATGATTGTTTTAAACCACTTACTGTAATAGATCCTACCACTAGGTCATCTGCAAAAAGAAGTCCTGGAATTTGGAGGAGTTTTCCATAATGCCTTGATATGATACACATTACCACAATGGATTTTTATATATGATACATATGTGATAAACCCTTGTGGGGAAGTTAAAAGGTGATTTGAAACATGATTTCCCAGTTTACCTTATTCCACACAGAGAAACTGTGCAAAGACTTGTGGACAAATTTAGGATATTGGGGTGCATTCTCGATAGACAGCGAAGAGGAAACAAGTGGTTTCTTACTAAGGAGATTGTGTGTACTGAGTCCATAAATTAGCATAGGCAAAGCAACCAAGAAGTGAATTTATGGTGTAAATAACCCAATATTTTCAAATGTTGTTATAGTCTAAAATGTATGTAATTTAATTATGTAATAATTGTGAATGTTGAGAAATAAATATTCATTCATCCATACTGAGGAGAAACTGAATGAAATTGGAGAATGTTTAGAACACTCACCTCAAAAAGCTGTATGGCAGGTTGCACAGGAAACAAAAATTTCGACAAGTTCAACAAGGTGAGCTACAGAACTATTGAAACTGAAACCTAACAAGGTTACTGTGATTCAGGAATTATTGCCACATGATCATCAGAGTTAGTTAAATTTCTGTATTTGGATTTTGTAAAATGTCAGTGATACAGTAATTGAAACATGCTTAATATTCTTCTCTGATGAAGGATGGTTCTATTTATATGGTTATGTATCATCACAAAGCAATAGATATTGGAGTACAGACAAACTCAATTTTACACATGAGATTCCCTTGTGCGACAAGCAAATTCATGTGTGGTGTGCAATAAATGCATACAGAATAATAGAACCTATATTTTTTGAGCAAACAGTAAATGCAGAGGGGTATGGGAATGATTTATTCATACCATTTTTTGAACAGTTGACCAACTTTGATTGTCAGTCTGGGTTTTTCCAACAAGATTCTGCAACTGTGCATACAGCTGGCAAGTCATTAAATTTAATTCGGGAAATGTTTGAAGATAGGGTAATTAGGAAAGGATTATGGCCCTCATGATCCCCATGGTTTGACTACATATATAATTTTTATCTAAGGGAGAAACTTGAAAATTAAGTGTATGCAACAAATCCCCATACGTTGTAAGAACTAAAAGAATATATCTGGCATAAAATTCACTTATTTTCAGATATTGAATTTTTGAGTGTGAATGAAAATTTGGTAAGAAGATGCATGATATGTGTGGGTAGAGAAGGGCAACATTTCCAACATCTCTTATGATAAAGTATGTAGTTTTTATCCTTGAAATTGTAACTGTAACTATTAGAACTTGAAGTAGTTGTGGGATATTATAACTATTTTGGTGCTGCGGCAGTCGGGGCATGAGCCACCATGTGATGGCCAGTGAGAAAGAAAAGCACTGTAGAAGGAAGAATGACTTCATTGCAAAGTAGTTTGAGGACCTGCAAGGTGCATGTGTGAAATATAATTAGAAGGGGCACAGATAATGCATGAACATTATCTGGTAATTATCATCCCGACCAGCATCATTGTCCAGATATACCACTAACATCTTCCCTTGGGGCAGTCTCTGAATGCATTGGACTACATCGTCAATCCTCTTCACCATATAGTACAGTCCTTGTTAGGGTTGTTGAAGTTTGGGGTGACATCCTTTGGTTTGGGTATGGCAATACAACCCCACCAAGTCACCCTGCTGGAAACCTTGGCTGTTGGCTTGCCAGCTGTAAGCAGTTTCTCGCTACCTGGATGTGCTGATGGTCAATCTCAAGCATGTCATGAAGATGACCCACGATGTCCACTTTGCGATACTCATAATCAATATATGAGTGACCAGACCACCAACTCTTCTAGATTTTATTTCAAGTTTTTCACAGATATAAATTCCACATCTTTATGAAAATTATTTTTATTTACAATATTGTCATATGCTGCAACATTCTAAAATCTTGGTTGGCATGTATGTTGCTCATATCTGATCCTGTAGAACTGCCATCTGTTTGTTCTGCACATTTGTGTGAAGCATAATCAAGACCCAGAAGCGCTTATGGTAACTTGGATTATTTTCTTGGAGTCTTATAAAATCTTCTTGCAAATCAGATACTGGCTCACCATATTCTGGAAGTGAAAGTAATGTTGGTTCCATACTGTAACTATAAATTCCTAACTCAGCATTACAGAATTATCCTTTTCATCTTCATAGTGAAAAGTTATCTAGTATGAAAAAGTGTAGGAATACTAAGACTATAAGTCTTATCTTTTTGTGTTTTCTTATAAAGCACCATGAGTTTCCTTGTAACACAACTTTTGTAACTTTGCAACTCAGGAGCAAGCGGAATAATAATCTTGACAATAAGACTTTTACTTTCCTTTCTTGCACATCTATTGTAGCAAGTGTTTTGACACTTTGCTCTGCAGACATAGACTATTGTGTTTTATTTGATCCTCTATGCATAGATAAAGGAAAGATAAAATGAATCAAAACCTACTGTGTGCACATTTGGTGAGAAATAATAACTCTTTTGTGTAGATGAAATACAAAAGAAAACTTACACAAAGGAGCTCTAATATTTCAATGACAAAAGCATAGCATTAAGCCAGTAGATGTGGGCAATCATTAAATTTGCTTAGCCATTAAAACCAAAAACGGCCATTTCTGCACATAAAAAGCATTGTCTGGCAGCAGCATAATGTCCTTTATTCACTATTGTGTATACATACAGGCTGTTACAGAATTCAACCAACAAACCTTCAGGAGTTACAGGGGGATGGTATAGAAACACCTTGATATGGGACATCTATGATCTGTGACAACACATTTTGAAGTCACATAATTCATTTTTCATTTGAATATTCATAGTGACAAATGCAAATAAGTAAGGACTTAAAATACAAATGCAGTACTGATTTCCACTCTCATATATTTATTTTCTCTTCACAAGCACGAAAATAATTACCATTGCAGTATTTTCAATGTTATGAAGTTTACTTTTTCTTGAAAAGTGATCCGTTTGCAAGGGCAATTGTACCACCAATACCTCCACTTTTATGTGGAGAATCATGTATATCAGAGAGGCAAATAACAGGTGTAGTAATAGCACAGTCATTAACATGCTTCACTGTCAATCTGGGTTCATACCCTGTACAAGATGTGCAGCTTCCCCCCCTCCCCAAACAGATGAATGATGTACATTTGGATTGAATCCAATTTTAATTGTTGACATTTCTTTCAAAATTCAAGTACATGTTACAGAGGTATTCACATGGGATGTTTTAACATATTCCATAGGAGGAAGTGCACTTTTCTTGTATGTACATTGTAGCATGTATCAGGTATGCTGATGTGCAACCCAAGAGTTGCACATGCATACTTTCAAGATCATTTTGGATTAATAGCATGTATGCCTCAATATTGCTCTTTGTGCTACTGGAACTGGGTTACTCTCATTCAGCACAGCCATGGTTAATGTTTACTCCTATTCCAAGTTAGCTGAAATGCATTTTGTTTATGGGGAGGCAGGAGGAAAGTCACATGAAGCAACATGGCTCTATGTAGGCAGATATCCTCAAAGGCAACAACCACATCATTCTACCTTCCAGTCTATCCACCAGCATCTATGGGAAACTGGATCCTTGGTAGTGCACAGGCCTAACCATGACACACCAGGCTTCAAGGAAGGAGTGCTCCAAAGGATTCAAAAGTCCTTCAGCTAGCATGTACTATGGACACAAAACATGTCAGTACGTGGCAAGTGATGCAGGAAGATGCAGGCCTTGACACCAGTGAGCGGCATGGTGAACAACCACACTTCTTTTCCTAAGTGCTCTTCACTGATAAGGAAGGAATGACATTAAATCAGAGAAACAGCCACATTTGGGATCAGTAAATCTGCATGCCATTATTGAGAGAAACTATTTACACACGTTTGGCACACATTGGCTGGCACAGTTTCAAATTACTTAATTGACCAATACCTTTTGCACCACAGTTAAATGAGTACGTATTCCACCAGTTCCTTTTTGATGTGCTACCTGGGCTTCTGGAAGATGCCCCTCTTGATGAATGATGCAGGGTGTGGTTCCAGCATGATGGAACTCCTCCTCACTTCCATAGGAATATTGGAGACCATCTGAATAACATGTTTCCAGGATTGTGATTGAATGCAGTGCTGATATTACTTGGCTACCCCATTCCTGTTATCTTGCATCTCCAGATTATTTCCTATGGGGACACATCAAGAGTCCCATGTAAGAGACCCCTGTCAACTCAGATGAGGATTTGCTGATGAGGGTAATGGCTGCCTGGGATGTTATTTGTAACACTCCAGGCATCTTCACAAGGATACAAGATGAATTTACTTGAAGATACAGACTCTGGGTGGGTGTTAGAGGACATAATCACCATCAAGCTTGATTTCCTTAATTTTTCCATTATTATTATTGTTGTTGTTATCACTGCCGCCGCCGCCACCACCACCTCACTTTCATCATACATGCCCACCAATTTGAGGCACAAATAAGAAGTTTGGTTTTCTTTATTCTTTCATGTGGATCAGAAATGTCATCCATTTGGAGTGTGAATAACTGTACATTTGGCTTTCCCTTTTTTGTTGTGCCAACTTTCCTACATTCTGAAGTGTGAAAATAAACAGGTTTGGTTTCCCCTCCTTTTTTTGCTTTTTTCTTTCTTTATTGTTTGCATTTCCTTAACTCCGGGGAGTGAATAGCAAAACTAATTTCCCTCACATACCTATTATTGTTTCTTAATTTACACATGGAATGTGCAAATAAGTGAAGCACTTTACTTATTAGCTACTCCTTATCATTTCCATATCTGTCTTTCATTAATGATTAACAAATTTGTTTGTAATTTTTCTGCATTTTTCCTCCATCCTGAGGTTAACGAGAGCATTACTTTAATTTTTTCTATTCTTTCTTTAGTGTCCATAAACAAAGCTTGTGGAGTACATTGCCATTTAAAATTAATTTCCTCTATTTAACATTCTGATCAGCACATGAAAATGCTTGTGTGCAATGTCTTATGATACATGAATCAAAATATAGATTAAAAATAAAATATATATCCTTTTGCGACTTGAACCTCCGAACCATGTGAACGAAACTATGAGCTATATAATCTTACCGCTGGACTACCTTGTCCTTCTCTTCGCATGGCCATGATTACCTGCAAGGAGCAGCAACCCAGAGAGGTTTTATTATTTTTATCTATTGCAAACAACCATGTCCTTAAAGACCATTAGTGTTCTCTATCAAAGAGCTCACTCCTAAAGCTGAGTCCACACTGTTCAGCATATCAACAGTTCATTCAACACGATAAATACCTTCAACATGTTGTAACTCTACACTTTTGACATTCCATGCATACTGGTTGACTTGTTGAGACAGCAAAATCTCTCAACTAAAAGCAAAATGGACTCCTATGATGAAGACTTGGCTATTGCTATTGCTATTTGTGCTTAGTATGTAATGAAAAAGAAAAGAAGAAGAATTTGGATGAAGCCCTATCTGGATAATTGGCACAGGAGTGAAAATATTTTGAATGAGCTTAAAATTGAGGACAGGTTTGGCTTCAACAATTTCATGAGAATGAATGAAACTGATTTCAGCTTTGTTTTGAACATGGTAGAACCCATAATTCACAATAAAGACACACATTTGAGAACAGCATTCCAGCTGCAACACTTGCAGTTGTCTACTGATTGTGAGTGGAGTGGGACTATCTTTTTTTTCGATATTGCCTCTGGAACAATAACAGATTGCACATATTTTGGTATAATTATCCGTCCATTTTATCTTATTCCTGCACCCTTTGCATGAAACGTCCCACAATGATGTCCTCAAAATAATATCATTGATTAATGGAAGTATCTTTTCTTTCATCCATTCCATGTCACATGGAAAAAACCAAATCAAGGATATGAGCACAAAACAATGGAACTACTGAGCACATGATGAATAGTGTGCAGGAATCAGAAGTACTCCATTGCCATGGTTACAATCTGCAAACTTCCAAAGTTCGCAATCACTCACAAAGAGCGAATTGACTTAACAAGTTTTCCATCCAGAAGCAGAAACCACCCAACATGCTAAAAGTGCCAAATGCAACACTTTTGTTAACAAATCC